>ML782574.1:525521-624188 GCA_009831015.1 Picea engelmannii
AAGATCCTTCTAGAAGCGGAAGCTTCTATTAGGTCTTCTTACATCTGCCTTATTCTATTTTATTGAAAGGTCTTATTAATATTGACCTTTATTACATCCAAATACATTGATCTACCTATGTGCGGGTTAGGACCTTAACACATACTCGAAGAATTAAACCACCTAGACCTCCCCTAGGATGTGCTACACCATTGCGCACTCTTCTCTCCACATAAAGCCCCCATGCCTCCTAACCAACACCCCATTTACGTGGTCGAAACCAAGGACTTTATCCCATCAGGGCCTATCGACTGGTTCAAAAACCCTATTCCTACCCCAGATGATTTTGAAGAAGGAAACATGGCCAACATTTCCCCCACCATTAAAATCGACATTTCCATTAAAAATGGCATCGTCGAAGAAATCACCAATGGAGTTGCTTGCACTCCCCAGGAAATCACGGCATATAAATCCCTCTTCCAAGAATATAGGGATATTTTTGCCTAGTCATACACGGAAATGGCTGACCTCGATCCCTCTATTGTCAAACATCGCATCGACACCTGGCCCGACATTACTCCAATACGCCAAAAACAACGACTGCTACATCCATCCAAAGTTGCGGCCATCAAAGCTGAAATTGACAAATTACGTGCTGCCGGTTTCATTTACCCTATCACCTACACCTCATGGGTTTCCAACCCTATACCCATTAACAAAAAATAGGGCACTATCTATGTATGCACCGACTTTCACGATCTCAATCACAAATGTCCCAAAGACAACTTTCCAATGCCTTTCATCGATCAAATTATCGACGACTACACTGGCCATGAGGCTCTATCCTTTATGGACGGATTCTCTGGTTATAATCAAATTCAAATTCACCCCACCGATCATTATAAAAATGCATTTACTACCCCTTGGGGTACTTTTTCATATCGTGTCATGCCTTTTGGCTTAAAGAATTTCGACGCCACTTTCCTGCGGGCTATGACATACATCTTTCACGATTTGGCTCATATCATCCTTGCCTACTTAGACGACCTTGCAGCTCGATCCAAGCAATGCACACAGCATCTAGATGATTTACAAATCATCTTTCAACGGTGTCATCAATACAACATCCACTTGAATCCTCTCAAGTGTGTGTCCTGTGTCACCGCAAAGCGCCTCCTCAAATTTATTTTTTCCCAAAGCGGTATTACCATGGACCCCCTCAAAGTCCAAGCTATCACCAAAATTCCGCCTCCCCAGAATTTACGACAACTTCAAAGTCTACAGGGCAAAGCTAACTTCCTTAGACGCTTTGTCCTATATTACTCCATACGTGCACATGGTTTCCTTCGCTTACTACGTCACAACATCCCATTTCACTGGGACGACCACGCCCAACAGTCATTTGATGATCTTAAAACCGCACTTTCAAATGCACCTTTAATTAGTGTACCTGACTACAATCGCGACTATATCCTCTACGTATCAGCATCAGCTATATTAGTAGTCGGCATTCTCGTCCAGAAAGGTGATGACAATCATGAACATGTCATTTATTACATTAGTAAAAACCTCTTAGGGCCACCCTTGAAGTATAAACATGAAGAGAAACTTGCTTTAACAGTCATCCTCGCAGTCCAGAAACTGCGCCACTACATCCTGCTTCGAACAACAAAAGTCGTTGCAGATTCCAACCCTATGTAGTACTTGCTCAGCCGTCAGCAAATTAACAAAAAATTTTCTCAATGGATCATTATCCTTCAGGAGTACAACCTTGAGTTCTCAACACCTAAAAGTAAGAAGGCCCTCGTTCTCGCCGAACTTGTCATGGCCCTCCCCTCTAACACCACCAGTGCCCCTGTCAACACCAACTTTCCCGACAAACATCTCTTTTACATCACTTCAGATGATCCTTGGTACGGAGATCTCCTCGTCTACCTCGAAACTCAAAAGTTTGGTAACCACCTTTCACGAGACGATTGTCGTCGTATTCTCCATCAGGCCTCCCGCTACCTCTTCATCGGAGACATCCTATACCGGTGGGGCGTTGACACCATTCTTCGTCGATGCCTAACTATTGACGAGGCCGATAGAGTCTTAAACGACTGCCACAATGGTGCATGTGGGGGCCATATGTCAGGCATATCCACAGCTCAAAATATTATCTGAGCTGGTTACTTTTGGCCTACCTTGTTTCACAATTGCATTCATGCCATGAAACGATGTGAGAAATGTCAGCTCCACACCAATAAAGCTTGAGCTCGCCCCGCTCTTCTCCACCCTATCATTACTGCTGGCCCTTTCTGTAAATGGGGCATCGACTTCATGACTTGTAATCCCTCCTCCAGCAATGGTCACAAATACATCGTTGTCGCCATTGATTACTTCACCAAATGGGCAGAAGCTATGCCCACTTTCAACAACACCACTGACACTGCAGCATGTTTTCTTTTTAACCACGTCATATCCTGCTTTGGAGTACCCCTCCAAATCATTTCCGATCATGGGAAACACTTCGAGAATGAGATCTTCATCAAACTCTCATCACAGTTAGGATTCTCTCACGAGTTTGCTTCACCATATTACCCTCAGTCTAACAGACAGGTTGAAGCAGTTAACAAAGTCCTCAAAACCATGTTACAATGCACAGTTAATAAACATAAAACCAATTGGCATCATATGTTATTTTCCACGCTATGGGCTTACTAAACGACTATGAAAACAACTACTGGTTTCACACCATTTCATTTAGTCCATGGGGTTGAGGCCACTCTTCCCATCGAGTGCAAAATTCCCACCTTACACACCATAATTGAGCTATTACCCAACACCGCTCCAATGGATCAGCACTTGTTGAACTTGGAGTCTCTAGATGAAGATCATTGATCTTCCTTAGAGAACAATGAGGCAGCTAAAAAATGATCCAAGGATACCTTTGATCACCATGTCAAACTTCGCTCATTTTGCGAAGGCGACCTTGTCCTAGCTTATGATATCTCTCATGATACCTTTGGCCACAGAAAATTCGACTCACTCTGGCATGGCCCATACATTATCCAACATTGCCTCACCAAAGGCACATACATCTTGGCCTCCCCTAAAGGCCTCTCTCTCAAATAACCCATCAACGGGTTATACTTGAAGAAATTTTATGCTTAAAAGTAGTCATTCTACTTTAGGTTATTTTCTTTTTAGTTTTTTTAATCTTTGTTCTCCATCCTTCACGTCTAAATTATCATTTGTTCTCTTGACAGATGCCTCCTCCACCTGCCTCCTCCACCAGCCTACCACTTCGGTTACGTCGACGGTGCCAGCCGTTGGACATAAAATCTCGCTTCAACCACTTGGGCTCTCTACACCCCCTCACATGAAATGCTCCATTCGAGCATCATATGTTTGGGTTAAGTGCCCAACAACCAAGCCGAATACACTGCTATCATTGGCCTCGTGGCTGACACCTAGCATCATCGTATCTGTCACCTTAGCATCATCATATCCGTCACCTTAGCATCATCCTTGACTCTCAACTAGTTGTTCTCCAACTCAACAATGTGTATCGCGTTTGTGATCCTTGCCTCTTTCGCAAATGCCTGCAGGTTAGGCTTTTATCTCGCCATTTTGATTCCATTACATTTACACATATTCCAAGACAATTGAATCAAATTACGGATAACCTAGCTAATATTGTGTTAGACTGGCATATATCACATCAAGCTACCTCTACACATACATAAACATATCAAACAAAAACCTATCATAGCATATATATAGAATAGACATCATCAAAACATTAACCAAAAACATGTAAACACCACATAGATATCAACAAGTATACTCATGTATATATAAAGGTCCACAGTGCCATCCAAATGTTTACATACAAAAAATACAAGTATTCGCAAGCCAATGCAGCACCTCGGTACAAAATGGGCCCACCAGCCTATATACAAAAATATATATATGTGCATCACTGCCTAAGAGCACCGCTCACGGTGCCTCTAGAGCACCACCTCCTGCTCCTCCCTTAGGTGGTGGCGGCCCTCCACCTCCTACCTCAGGAGTCGGTGGTCCCCCTCCTATTGGCGCCTCCTGCCCCTGCGGCAGTCGTTCGGTCATCAACGCAGTAGCCACTACTGCTTGTCGTACTATGGCCCACCATGGTGGTGGCACCCCCACACACTGCTCTAGGAATGCCTCATCCTAGATGCAAGACCATATGCCCTCAGGAACCTCCTGTAACACAGTCTCCAGATGATGGTGTATGTCCTCAAAATCAACTCCAACAGCTGTCAGAGGAGCATGTGATGGCCTAGCACCAAGGTCATCAAACTGACGCCTCCTCACTTCCCTCTCAAGCTCAGCTGGTCACACCGTGGTGTCCTGATGCCAATGTCTCTCTCCCCTTGGAGGTCTCTCCGGTGCTCTCTGCAACTCCACCTTGCGCCCACGAGGTGCCACATCTGCACATGCAAACAAACACCAGATAGTATCAACATCTATATCATATACATAAGACATGCTATCTCAAAAAACACAAAACATACATATCAACATCATCAAACACACATACCTCAGCGGTCAAAAACCTCCCCTGGAGGCAGTACTATGTCCGGATCATCCCAGAAGTCAACCCCTGCATAGGGGTACCGAAGTATCACCTGCGGCATCTGCCGCCATACCTATGTTGCCTCTATAGTAAAAAATTGGCCACCCTCACCACCACCATGACACAACAACACGGTCGACCACCGCCTTAGTCGCGGCTCTCGCGCCCCAGGCGCACCTAATAGAATCCTCGAGCGCAACATCGGCACCCTCTCCAGGAACTAGGCCACCAGGATGGACCCGAAGGCAAACTCCCCCGTATCCATGGACCGAAAATGGTCCAACTGCGCCACCATCCTCGCATGCAACATAGGCCTAGGTGAACTGCTCGCCGACCAACACTCTCCCCGTCACCAGCAACTAGCCCCCACTGATCCGTTGGGTCACCAGTGACCCATATACTCTCACAATCATCACTTCTATACAACGATGTGCTAGGGAATCTATCGACCCAATGCTCACAACCGTCTCGGACATAAAGTTCTGACCTGAACAGTATCTCTGGCCAACGGTCTCTAGGGTCAAGTCCCTCAGTAACACCGGCTTCACCGGTAGGGGCACACCCTGAAACGGGAGCCCAATCAAGAAGTACACATCCTCCACCGTAGTGAAGGGGATCTTCTCTCCTCAGACAAGGAAGTAATGCAGCTTCAGACTCCACATTTGGATCAGGAACGGTAGGAGATACTCCTACACCCATATCAACGGGCACTCAAAGAACTTTAGCAACCCATAGGCTGCCAAAGTCACTCGCACACTTGGCTCCTCAATAGCCACGGCATCTCATAGCTAAGACCAATCTCGCTCTCGCCAACCCACTGGCATCGTGCAAACTGTCCACCTGCAGCCACTACAAAGAGTCTTATATCAGCCCACGAGACCATCAACAACATCATAAAGATCAATTTACACCCATCATCTTTGCCTTTAAGGCGCGGTTATTTCAACCTATAGGCACGCACACGTGCGCGCCTATTCACTACATAGGCGCACACGAATGCGCACCTATTAGCTTCATAGGTGCGCTCTCAAGCACACCTGTTACCTACATAGGCGTGCTCTTAGGCATGCATGTTACCTACACAGGCGTGCACTGGTGTGCGCCTATCCATGCCACAGGCACGCACAAATGCGCAGCTGTTTAGTCGACAGGCGCGCACATAGTGCACACCTTTAATTCCCTCACCAGCACCTCCATGCGCATATATCCATTGGGCAAGTGAGCACATGTGCGCACCTACTTCTGGATTGCCTGCACACATGGGGCCCACATCCCCAAAATCCCCCTGTACAACCCTCCGTACAGCCCCTGCCCAAAAAATGAAATCCTATTTCTATGCAGGATGATCATACCACTAACCTGATTCTCACTAATCGCTAATCGGATGCCTCATCCTCTCCAAATCTCCAAATCTCCTTTGAAAACTGCTCATCCAGTCACTATCGCAGCAGGTACAAATGAGATGGCAATGTGGGCCCTACAGCTATATATAGGCCTTTTTTCCAAACTTCCACTCACCATTCTAGGAGCCCACGGTGTCCATTTTTTGATCCGTCTTCAGCCACGGGATCAACATCACGTCATCTATATCACAACAGTCCTTGGGCCTCTTTTCATCTTGAGCCCCCACGGTGCCTTTTTTTCATACCCTAGTCAAGTACGCATGCGCATATTCATGTTTATCAAATACATGCTCATATCTTCGATTCTCTTCAGATATTGTTCACTTTGGGTATTTGGTTTTCATGTGTGCAGGTAATTGATCATCATACATCGACACCACCCCTTCAAGTATATACTCAACACTGACATGTAGTCTTTCCCTCTGTATCATACTTACATTTTCAGTCACACCCTCTGACATTTTCCTCTAGGATCCTCATTCTCGGCTTTGCAGTACCCACACCTCCATTTTCATCTTTGGTACTGTCACCTGGTAGCATTCTTACCCACCTGAGTTGTCCCATTCATAGCACCTTCTGACACTTCTGACACTCATGTTGTTTTTCAAAACCCTTTAGGGATGGGAGTCCTGATAGTCTTTCATCATGTCACAAATCAAGCCACATACTCCTTCTCCTCATTTTTCTAGCTTTCCCACATGGAATCCCAGATTATCTCTTCACGGTTCTATTTTTTCCCTGCACCTCCGTAGTATCATGAACCCTCCATTTCATCCACAATTAGTTTGCCCATCTACAAATCTCCCTTCATTTCACCTACCTCATACAAAAACTCACCAATGGGGCCCCCACCCTTCATCATCTTTCTGAGCAAATTATGCCCTGCATGGGCCACTCATATCACACTGGGGAAACCGTTTCTGTATTTGTACATTTCTCCCCAAAATTATTCGTTATTTATTGTACAAACGCCTTTATTTCCAATCCTTACATTCCCTTTTTGTTGTCACCTTTGGGCAACCTACTTTCCTTTTTTGGCCAACCACAACCCATGTCACCCTTGGTTGGGGCACTACTTTTCATCCACCCTTGCTGGCATCATCCATATATTTAGAGTACCCCATAGGTCACTTACCTCTGCCCTCTGAATTTGCTCACCATGTCCCGCCTTTGGCACAACTTATCCCCAGTCTTGTCCTCCGCCTGACACTCGACCTCATTGACCGGTTGCGGCCACTTTTTCTCTCACACATCCTCCAACCAAGGGCAGTCTTGATTCTTCCCACATATTGACTTCATCCATGTACCTCTACCACTTCCTCACCTCAGTAGATTTCATGAAGCCATTTTCTTCTTGGAGTCGTGTCCCCCTTTTCTGTCGACATCAACACAGTTTCCAGAAGGGCGACAATATCTTGATTCTCATTCTCCACCCAATGAGAGATCTCGGACGGCACAGGGTGAAACACTATTACTCCCTACTGTCATTGACCCCCTTACCATTCGATGCCAACACTTTCTCATGTTACGGTGGGTCTTACTTTGCGACTATTGCAATTAGTTCTTTTATTTACCGAAGACCTCTGAACTTGGCAAGGCCATCAAAGCCCACATAATCACTGCTACTTATTACCGCGATCACTGCCTACTATTTAGAGCATGTTCATTTGTAGAATTGTCTTATGCCTATATCACGACCGCCCCCGAGGGCACTGCAGTTGTCTACACCAACACTTCAATCATCTTTTTCTTCAGAGTTACATGACACGAGCATGGGGCATGCCCGCCTCGTTTGTACATAGTTTTCTATTTTTACACACCTCATGGAAGGTTGGGTCCTACCGGTTCCTTTTTCCCTCCAACAGATCACTCTGGACAATCCCACTATTTCTCTCTCTTACAACAACATTCTCAATAGAAGAAACATTGATGGATTTCAACTATACGTATGCTCCTAACCTCATCCATCAGGGGGCATTTGTTATCACTGAAATTTCATCCGCACATGGTTACAATAACTCAGCATTGTCAAATAGTGATGAAGTCATCCATGGACCTGAATTAATACCATAGCATTCAAAAAGGTCAAAAAACTATACAAAGTAGTGAAAAATTGAAGAGCGCTATGCAGACATTGGGCACGCATGCACATGCGCGAAATAGGAATGCAGAATTCGTGCATAGGTGAACGATGCGCGACTGTTAGCAAAAAAAGTTGTGCACCTGCTAAATGGTGCATTTATGAGAGTGGTCGGCCTACTACCCACTTATGGTTCATCTCCCAAGCTGATTTGACCCTCAAATCTGGAATGGATCCGACTGGTGGGCTGGTCAAAGACCTAAGAATGCCCTAATTGGCCTCTTTTCACACTACAAAGCAGTTAAACAATAACCCAAATGAATGATATAAAAATACATGGATGCACCTCATTTTCTCAAGGAATTCAAAGTAATGTTATGCTGCATCTATTGTCTTGAGGACTCCATCCTTGTCAAGAGCATATTGGCACCATAGCATTGGATAATCCACCTCACCCATTGAGTGGATTTGTAAAGAGTTCTTTCATCACCATTTTCCATTTTTCTTTGTTGTAAGAAGAGCTAGCTAGTGGGGGTCCAAGAGCCCTCCCTTGGAGGAAGAAGGGACTCATAGTACCCTTTCTTCTTGGTGCTTTGTTTTCACTAATAGATCAGTCTCAAACATTGGTGACATGGGTCTTATGGTTCTTTTTGTTTTTATGTCCCTATGCTCATGAATTTAGTTTTTATTGCATCTCTTAGTTTAATTCTTAATTGTAGTTTTTATTTTCTTTCCGTAACTCTTTTCTTTACAACTATCCTGCTCAGCAGACCCAATTGAGCTTGCAAGCACCTCTGTTTTGCTCACCAAGGTGACGAAAGAGGTGCAACAATAGCGACAGTACTTGCTACAGTGACGAATGGTGATGTTGTTTGATTGAGTTGAATTAGGTTACATAACTCGGGTAGAGATGGGCATTTGTTGGTGGGGTGTCCATCTTTCTCACATAGCGCGCACAGAGGTTGGATGCATGGAGGAAGTGGAGCAATGGGCTCCTTCTTGTTTCTCCTGCCCCCAGCTGTGGCAGGGAGGTTAGTGAGTGGGGGTGTAGAGGGTACGGTGGGAGTGAGTATGGGAATCTGCATGGGGATTCTATCTATTTGGGGGGGGAGGGATGGTTGAGGAATCATCTCTAGTGGATGTAAATACCAAACTGGGATTGCCAACACCATATTAGGGAGAGTAAGCATTGCAACTACTTGGAAATCTTATACGCCTAGTGGAGGGTAAAAGAAGGGGATTTGAGTAATGTCTTGGGGAACTGTCTCCCAAACTAGGATATGGCCTTGGGGTGAGGTGAAATCGTGAACTAGTGGAGTCGACGAGTTTGCAGGAGGCTCATGAGGGAGGAGCTCTGCGACTAGTGGGATGTCAGATATGAGAGAAGCCTCCTTGGGAGGAAGGGTATCCTCAATGTTAGTTCCTTTGGATGATATGACACATACCTGATTGGAAGGATGAAGGAGAGGTGGTGCACCATGGTAAGTTCCTAACAATGATGGGTCTTTGAAAATTCCTGGCCCCATTTCGATGAGTGGGTATGCTTCAGGATTAGTGTGGATGAGGGGGAGAATATTATCGATGTTGGTTGAAGGTTTAGGCTCATAATGTGAAACTTGGTCAATTGTAATGATCTTCCCATTATGGGGGAACATCATGGTTCGAAAGATGGAAGAGACAAGTGCCTCATAGCGTACATGTAGCTACGACTGAACAAGATATTGTAATTGAATGGGGCATCGATAAATTCAATGTCAATGAGAATGGTCTTGCCCCCGAGTTCTACAGGGACATTTTGGAACAACCCTTCAGGAGAAGATGGTCGTCCATCATAAGCTCTTAAGGTAATGGTAGATGGTATGAGTTATGGGGAACCAAGTTTCTGCCATACAGACTTGGACATGATGCATGTGGATGCGCCTTCATCGATGATACACTGATGAACTGTAATGTTCTGAATTTTAATGAGGATTTGAAAAGTGATGAGAGTGGGGAGGTGAGGTTATCCACTGTCGAGATCAAATGTGATGAGTTGGGTATCCGTAGGGTCTACTGCCCCCAAGGTAGAAAGTAATGAATTTCGCTGAGTGGGACAAGTTTGAATTACTTCTAGAATTAACATGGCAGTCAGGGACTGTGCTATGTTATCGACCAAACTGTAATTATGAGCCGCCCTAGCCTATGGTTTATGGACATTCCTGCACAATGGGATGCAAGGGATGTGAAGAGATGTTTTCATGTTAGGGAGAGGAATCACCAACGGGGGTCCCATTGGTGTTGGCATTGTTTCTAGGGGAATGGGAGGAGACTCGGCGGGTGCATGGTATTGACAACTATGTGTTTGTAGAAGGACTTCTTCCTCACTAGTGAGGAGGATAGTGTGATCTACGGGATTGGTCGGGTTGAGATATTGTCCCAACTGTGGTGGGGTAGGCTACATGTCTTGTTGGGTGTTCATCACACCCTAGTGTTGAATGGGATTCTGCAGCACGGCTGGGGGAGATTGTTGTATGTATTGTTGTGGGGCCTGTTAAGGGGTAGGCGGTGCTGGAGGATGTGGTCCATTTCCTGAGTCTTTCATTCATTTAAAATCAATGATTTGGGGGAAATGATGAGTATAATGACCGAACTCACCAAAAAGGGCACAAGAGAAGTTGGTTCGAAGATTATTGTTATTTTTCCCTTGATGTTTGTTGTTATTTCTCCCCTGGGGGTTATGATTCCCTTGGTTCTAGTTGCCCCCAATAGGTTGGTTCTATTGGGGGTGATTCCCGCCTTGACCTAGGTTGTTATTGTTCCTATTTTTTCCTTTCTTTTTGGCATTATTTGACTGATGGGTCAGATTTTTCATATTCAGTTGTTCAAAATTTTGATATTGCTGAATGGGAGAGGGTTGAAAAAAATTCACCCCAGCATGAGGATGTCCTTGTGGTGGAGCCATGGGTGGTGGATGACCAGGAAATGGAAAGTATGAATTTTGTGGGGGGAATGATCTGTAAGGTACATATGAAGGTGTGGCACTTTCACTAGTACTTAGAGTATAATCTGAGGTAGAGGGAGTACCAAAACATGTTTGGATTGGTGGGTGTATTGTGGGTGTTGATGGTGGTCCACTAATGGGTGGAGGAAGGGCAACAGGATATGCCTATTGATAAGGGGGTGGGGGATAATAAGGGGTTCCTCCATATGCCAATGAATATTGAGGTGTTCCATACATTGGTGGTTGTTGGGGTTGTGGACTGTGGTGTGTGGTATTACCAATCAATCTGTCTACTGAGTGAGACATCCTGGGTTTGTCTTGGCCAAATGGCACAGGTTTTGGGAGATCAGGAAGTATTGTGTACAAGTACCCTGATTGTGAATAGATGAGGTCGTATTGTTGAGCCTTACTGATGGCTTCTTCTTATGATTGAGGGAAGGTGGAAGCCACATCTTTACCAAGGGGAGAGACAAGTGATATAAGAAACCAATCAAGACATTGTTGTTTTGTGGTTTCTGCTTTGCACAAACTATGTCGTCGATGCCACTTGTGAATGTGATCAATGATATGTGTGGCTGAGGTTTGTTTAAAATTAGAAAGTAGTTCAAGACCATTGTCATGGCGGATTGGTAATTGGAAGAAGGTCAAAAATGCTTTGGCCAAAGACTCGAAAGTCGGATGGGACCCCAATTTTTCGTCTACATACCATTTCGCTGATGGGCCAGTGAGTGTGTGTTGAAATAATTGTAGTCAGATGGAGTCATCCATAATGTTGTTGGAAGAGCACCATAAGTGGAAAGTCATGAAATGGTTGGCAGGGTCATCCCCTACCTTTCCTTCAAACTTGGGGATGTCTAGAGGTAGTTTGGTAGGCATTGCAGGCCATGTGAGGTCATGCAATATAGGATCATTTGTGAGTTTTCTTAGATCTGGTATGTTGAGAGAGACCAGGTATGGCATTTGGAGTGGTGGTGGAGGGTTAGTTCCAGCCATGGTGTGAGTGGTTTGTGAACCTGACCCTTCGGAGGGACTAGGTAGGTTTTTACTTCCCCCATGAGAGGAAGTTGGCCCCCCACTTCCATGTAAATGAGAGAGAGTGGATGGTAGACCTTGGGAATTGGACCCAAGTAAGGTGGAACCAAACAAAGATGATCCTAAGACAGTGGCACTCACTGGAGTGTGAGAAGGTAGTGTCGATGAGGTGGAAAGACTAGAAACTCCCCCTAGAATAGGAGGGAGGTTTAACAAGTGTCTGGAACGATGGGGGTTTTGTGGATCCCCTATGATGTCTGACTAGCTAAGTGGATGTATGCGAATGGTGGTGAGAGTAACAAATAAACAAGAGCCTTTGTTTGCAATTTTTTGAACTTTGCACTATATATATATATATAAATCAAATGTTATCAGAAGTGCATCATACATAAAGTGTTTTTATAAAGAGGCATATATGTGGGTAAGTGGATTTTGTCTACGTGGGGGAAACAAAGAAAACAAATGCTCGTGTCCTAAAATACGTAACGTCCTTCCTCTCAAAATAGCACTGGACCTTCCAATAACACTCGATAGTGGGGTCTGAAGCCACTGGAAGAGAAACTAGTGAAGGATGAAGCGATCAGTTATAATGAGGGGTAGAGGAGGCATATCCCGAAAAAACTAGCGATATTTCCTAATAGCCACCTAAAATCTGATCAAGGTGCAATTGCAGCCCACAATTGCCACCTAGGCAGATGCCCTAAAATTTTGGTCACTAGATACCTCAGTCAAAGTACGAAATTTATATTTTCGGCCTAAGAAATGGGTCATGGGTTGGATCTCGTCCAAGAGGTGGGTGCCTCAAGGGAGGGAAACACAGAACAACTGGACCTCAACCTTCAACCCTTCGCGGGTATCTCCCTGACTTATGGTGTTAGGAACACTTGACTTGGAGGATTTAAAGTTCCCTATTTGACAACTTCTATTGTTTTGACAATGTGAGAACCAAATAACTAGGAGTTATTTGGATGCCTATCCCCAAAATCCTACCTAGACTAAAAGATTTCTTTTGGCACCTCTTTTGGAGGAAAACTTAGTGAGTTTTTAGAAAAAATTTAGATGCGGTTGTTTGAGAGACTAGGGGTGTGAGTGTTACCCATGATTTTGGTCATCATGATGATGTATGGATGATGGTGTACTCAAGCTCTTCATAATAACTTTCTCCTGAGAAAAGTTATTTTCTTCTCTTTCCAAAAATATTAGTTTTGAAGGAGGTTCACAGGTTGCTAGTATATTTCTGCCTTAAGACAGGATGCGAGAAGTTCGCACTGTGTTGAACTGCTAGGGTGCGAACTCTTTCTAAAACAAGGAAAAATATGAATTCTCGATGCTTCTAGAAGGGAATCTTCTAGAAGGATGAGATGGCATCCGAATGGTTATCCTAGTACTGGATTCCCTAATATTTTGGGATCATTCTTATCTAAGTAACTAACTCATTCGCTCCTATATATTGAGGGAATTCTCATGCAAAAGGTTAAGAAAACAAGCAAGGTCAAGCAAGATTCATTGGATAATTAGTGAAAGAATTGTGTGAAGGATTGATGCTACAACAGCTTGGAGACTCTAGCAAGTTCATCCAAAGGAGTTGATCTTCTTCATGCAAGTGAGCAAGTGTGTGTGTCAGAGCCAAGGGCCATCAAAAGGAAATTTGTGACATCAAGGCTCAGGTTGTAATCTTTACTTTCCATTAATATGATACAGTATTATGTCCCTTTCCCATAAATCTATTTCCACTTTATTGTATAATTCCTTGATCATATACATAGATTGACTGTTGAATAGATTGTGCTATCTTCACTTTGGTTGGTTTGTGTCATCTTGGTCTTGGCTGCACGTGAGCACCAGAGCGAAGAGGGAGCAATAAATACCATAGGAAGTGATAATAAGGTATGTTATTTATTCTTTCCTCCTAGTTAATTCAATGGTCAAAATATAGGGAAAGAGTGATGTTCTATCTTGCTTTGTTCTAGATCCAGGTGGATCTAGGGAGATCGGTTAGTGTTCGCACCTACGGATTTATCCAATAACAAAATTGGCGACTCCACTAGGGAACATCCCATTTTCTTTGTGGATTTTGGTATTTTTCTGTGGCCATTTGCTCTTGTTTCACTTTTCTCCTTTCCTATCAATCTCTAAGTCTTCAGGATATCCTGATAGACCCTCTAGGTCCAGAGGCCTTTTCAAATTTTGCTTCATTTTCCAAAATTTTGATTATGATCAGACATTCTCACACTGCACTTCATTACAACCTATGAGAATTGGTAGGGTTTGCATTCTTCCTTTAAGGTTCAGTGCGAGGTTCTCGCACCCTACTCAAGGGTCACCTGTGAGAATAAGTGATTCTCGCTCTATGTAATACAATCAACCTGCAAACTCATTTTTTCAAATTTTTGGATTTGAGTTGTAGCATCTTCCACTACCCAGATTAGTCTAGGTGCCTCATAAAAGTTTCTTGGACCATTGATTGATGTATTTTTTGTCTTCGTTTGCATGCATGAACAGTCTTAATATTTCAAGGCTTTTCTTGTCATTTGTGTCTTGACTTTCATTACTTGACTTTTCTTGGCAAAACCATTATTTCTGACTTCAGGATCTGAGTGTGTTTGATTAGTTAAGAACTAGTGATTGGCTGAAATTTGAGTTGCTTGGTTTTTTCTTATTTGCTTATTGCTTGAAAGATCATTTTCCTTATGCAATTGAAAAGACTAGTTTGGGTTTCTTTGTTTTAACAAAATTCATTATTGATCTTAGTGAAATTTTTGAAACAGAAAGATTTAATTTCTTGAATTATATTAGATTGGGGGCATCCTTGCATTTCAAGTAGAGAAATTGCATGATTCTTGGCATTTTTTGATCTTAAATTATGAAAAAAATTCCCCCTCATGGCCTAGGGGGGGCCATGAATCGTGCATTGGTGTTCAGTACCTTTTTCTCATTTCTTGAGAATCTTTATATTGAGGAATTTAATGAATTTTGGGACATCGTGCATATGGGTATGATAAATGTTTTCTCCTTCTCGTACAATAGATTTCATTGAAATGAAAAGATTGCATCTTCATATCTTTGCATAATTTTTTAGTCGGTCAAAACACGATATTGTCCACACCATTTTCCTCTTGTGTAACAATAGCCATAAAATAAAGTGCTTATAAAAATTGATTAGACATTTTTATCTTTTCTGGTAGCAAACCTACACTAGATTAGTTGTAGGGCTTTGGAATAGGTGTGAAAAATAACTTTCCAAATTTGCAAACAAACATAGAATCTTGAGTTAGGGAGCACTTAAATCCACTTACTACATTTTGTCCTGGGAATCCCTTCTAACACAAGGGTCAATCACGAGGTCGCATTGAGACTGGCAAAGTTACTCACCCTGCTTTGTTGGTCTTGGTGTAGAGATTGCACGTAATATGGGGATCACTTGGAGGTATACCCACAATGATGAGTGGAAGCCTTTTGAGTTGATTTTGGGCTAGATACCCTGCCCTTGTGTGTGGATCGGATTGTCGACTGTTCCCCCAGGATTTATTGTTATTGGTAGTAACCTTAGTGACCTATCTTTCTAGGTTCTTTACCCGAGGTGACTGTGGAGGGGCAAGTCTTCATGGTACTTGGAATCGATGTTGGCCAAACTCACTCAGGCTCCTTGGAGGGTATACCCACAATTATGTGTGGGAGCTTGCACCAGGGTGTAAGTCCGTACCGAGTATACTTTTATCACTTTTTCGGACTCGTAAAGATTATACGAAAAAGGAACCCCCTGGAGTCCTCTTTAATCTCTTTTCAGACTCTCTAAACATGAAAAGATCGTCGAGCGACCTTGCTATTTTCACGCTCGATAAAGTATTTGAAGTAAGTGTCTGGTGAGAGATAATTTATCTCTTTTTCGGTATCATCCAGACTATTTTACAAAAAAGGAACTGAGAGAGTTCTCTTTTAAGTGTTTTTCCAAACTCTATAATCTTGAAAAACCTTCGAGTTTTCTCTCTCTGCACTCGTTAAACAAACATTGACAGACCCACAATGGGACCGAACCGCTCCTTCTTAGGGTTCGTTAAACATACTCCGAGGGACTCGTCCGAAGGATGAGCTTACATCAACAAGCATATGTTATCCTCCTCAAGATTGCATAAAAATAAAGAGGTTCTTGCCAGAAATGGTGGGGGGAAATTTGGGAAAGGGATATGTTTTCATCATCGTATTGATTGGCAGTAAGTGTTTCTCTTGAACATGACACCCCCTATTCATCATTTGAAGTCGGTTTGGGAAATCCATTTGTCTCTCATTCAATTTGCTACAAGGTTATTCCTTGTGTCGTCTTTGAGTCAATGCTGCCGAATCATTGGTCGTGTCATTCATATGTTCAAGAGAAGTCCATCTAAAACCTATATTGAGTCGACCATCTACAGTTATCTATTCTCTCTGTGTCATCCTTCCCTATGTCCAAGTCCTAATCTATTTCACTTTCAAAATATGTTACTCATTTCGTGTCATTGATGGGGGATACATCAAGGCCCTCCTATGATGAGTTTTGTTCCGTCAACTTCAGCTCATTATCCGAAATCAACACTTAGAAATTATTTAGTACCTTGGAGCTTGCATGCCTTAATGGCAGGTTTCCTCGCTTTCGATAGTGGATTTACATCAATAACCCCTGATCGAAAGATTCCATCGGATGTTCGACTTCAACTCATTTATTCACACTTGATGGAAATTACTATGGTACCTTGGGAGTCATTGACATCAATGGTGATTTCCCTCGCACTTGTTAATGGTTTTTTCAAATTTTTGGATTTGATTTGTGGCATCTTCCACTGCCCAGATCTGTCTAGGTGCCTCATAAAAGTTTCTTGGACCATTGATTGATGTATTTTTTGTCTTCGTTTTCATGCATGAACAGTCTTAGGATTTCAAGGATTTTCTTGTCATTTGTGTCTTGACTTTCATTTCTTGACTTTTCTTGGCAAAACCATTCTTTCTGACTTCAGGATCTGAGTGTGTTTGATTAGTTAAGAACCAGTGATTGGATGAAATTTGAGTTGCTTGGTTTTTTCTTATTTGCTTATTGCTTGAAAGATCATTATCCTTATGCAATTGACAAGACTAGTTTGGGTTTCTTTTTTTTAACAAAATTCATTATTGATCTTAGTGAAATTTTTGAAACAAAAAGATTTAATTTCTTGCTTTATATTAGATTGGGGGCATCCTTGCATTTCAAGTAGAGAAATTGCATGATTCTTGGCATTTTTTGATCTTAAATTATGAAAAAAAATCCCCCTCATGGACAGGGGGGGCCATGAATCGTGCATTGGTGTTCAATACCTTTTTCTCATTTCTTGAGAGTCTTTATATTGAGGAATTTAATGAATTTTGGGACATCGTGCATATGGGTATGATAAATGTTTTCTCCTTCGTGTAGGATAGATTTCATCGAAACAAAAAGATTGCATATTCATATCTTTGCATAATTTTTGATTCGATCAAAACATGATATTGTCCATGCCATTTTCCTCTTGCGTAACAACAGCCATAAAATAAAGTGCTTATAAAAATTGATTAGACATTTTTATCTTTTCTGGTAGAAAACCTACATTAGATTAGTTGTAGGGCTTTGGAATAGGTGTGAAAGATAACTTTCCAAAGTTGCAAACAAACATAGAATCTTGAGTTAGGGAGAACTTAAATCCACTTACTACATTTTTTCCTGGGAAGCCCTTCTAACACAAGGGTCAATCACAAGGTCGCATTGAGACTGGAAAAGTTACTCACCCTGCTTTGTTGTTCTTGGTGTAGAGATTTCACGTATTACGGGGATCACTTGGAGGTATACCCACAATGATGAGTGGAATCCTTTTGAGTTGATTTCGGGCTAGATACCCTGCCCTTGCGTGTGGATCGGACTATCGACTGTTCCCCCAGGCTTTATTGTTGTTGGTGGTAACCTTAGTGACCTATCTTTCTAGGTTCTTTACCCGAGGTGACTGTGGAGGGGCAAGTCTTCACGGTACTTGGAATCGACGTTGGCCAAACTCACTCAGGATCCTTGGAGGGTATACCCACAATTATGTGTGGGAGCTTGCACCAGGGTATAAGTCCGTTAAGTAGGTTGTCAACATAACTTTTCCACCCGCTCTATCTCAGCCCCTTCTTACTTTGTTCCCGCGATCTTGGATTTCATCACCAACTAGTGTGCTCATTGTGAGAAGGTTTTGTTTGTTTGCTTGCTTCCTAGATTTTTAGCGTGTGTTGTTTGTTTTCCTTAGCAGACTCTAGGTTGGATTTATTTAATGGCGTCAATTCCTGGAATGACCAATGAAGGAACCCCTACTTTAGGGGAACCTTTGGTTTTCCTTCTTATGGAAACATTGGTCCTCCTCACATCGCTACTTTGAGCCTTCCAGGTCTCACTATTGGATTACCGGTATGGTTGTTTTCCACTCAGGTAATCCTGAATGCAGTTAGTGCTTGAGTCACAAGCACTTCCCCCCAAGAGCATCAACCTCATGTTGATCCTTCACCTTCTTCACCAATAAGTTCTTCTTCACCTTCTTCACTTGCAAGGTCGCCTTCCGTTCCATCTTCTTTGTCGAGCGAAAGTTATGAAGCTAGTACCTCGGTGAATAAGAAGAAGAAAAAAAGGAAGAATAAGAAGAAGCAAATTAAGCAAGGATCCAAACCTCCAACCACTGTCAAACATGTTGGAAAAAAACCAATTACAGTTACTCATGTTGGGATTGTTGATGATGTCAAGATCACCCAAACAACCCGTAAGCCCAAGTACCCTTGCAGGCTTTGTAAGGGTAGCCATATTCTTAAGGATTTCCCTGGTCTATCCAAGGTTATAGAAGTATGGTCTACACACCCTGACCAACCCATGTCATCAGCCTTTGAACAACATACTGATGACCTCCTGTCAACTAGTCATGATATGGTTGGGAAGAAGAAAATTAGAGTCAAGTTCCCATGTATGTTATGCAAAGGGAGTCATCTAAATCATCTTTACCCTCGTATGGATGAAGCCTCAAACTTACTGGAAGACATGTCTATTTCAGAGCCTCAAATTCCAGCTGCTTATCGTAAGCTTTCTCTCAACCCTCCAATAGTTGATGGAATGATCACTCTGGTCCCTTCACCGGTCAATCCGGTTGATCATGTCGTCAATCTGGTCACATCCTTAGTTGAACCAGTTGACACAGTGGTTGATTTGATACCTTCCTCGGTCAATCCCACTCTCCCCTCAGAGAGTGAAACTAAAATGGTCGACTTGATCCCATCCTCAATCAATCCCACTCTCCTATTAGAGAGTGTCACCCAAGTGGTTGATTCGTTTACACCTGTCGACCCCTTTCTCCCCTTGGAGAATGAAATCCAAGTGGTCAATATGATCTCATCATCGGTTGATCCTACTCTCCCACTAGAGAGTAAACCTGATACTGCCCATGTTTTTCTCATTGATACAGAATCTACTATGCTGAGGGGTATTCCTCCTTCTCCCGTAGGACCCCCTCCAAGTAATGATACCATCCATTTTGATTGGGGTGTGCTAACTAGACTTCGTCTTCCCTCTCACATTCCTTTCCATATTACAATACAAGTTTGTGGTCGAGACGTTCCTCAGACATTGATAGATGAAGGTTCATCTGTTAGTATTTTGTCCTCTATTGCTTGGCAAGACTTGGGTTATCCTCCACTTGCGTCGGTTACATAAAATCTGTTAGCTTTTAACAGAAGAACTAGTCAACCTTTAGGGACCCTTCCTCAGTTTCCTGTAACTTTGGGAGGGAAAAATATCTTCATTGATTTCATGGTAGTCCAAGACCCCTTGGATTTCTCTTTACTCCTTGGGAGAGATTATGGCTATGCCATGAAATCTATTGTGTCCACTCTTTTTCGTGTGATATCTTTCCCTCGTGATGGACGGGTTGTGACTATTGATCAACTTTCATTCATTGACCCCACCTGGATTGCCTCCCTGAATGGTTCTTGTATGCAGACAGTATCGGCCCTGCCACAGGTCAATTATGTGGCATTGTCTCCCATGGTTTCAACTTCTGATGACTTAGATCCAGTAGTTGACATGGTGATCTCTTCGATAGGTTTGTTAGAGCATGATCTCTTTACTCCTGTCGCGACTCTCGACATGGTGTCCTTCTAGAGTGTGTTTCTTCCTTCTAGTGAAGACCTCTTGGAAGCCATGACCGAGTTTTGTCCCTTGACATGGTCTCCTTCCAGAGCATTGTCCTCTTGGTATCCATGATCAATAAGACTCTGAGGATAGTTTTTGCGTCTCTAAGGCAACCTCGTTAAAAAATGAAACAGAGGTCTTTGAGCATGGTTTTTTGATTTCAAGCTCGTTAAAAAAAGAAACCACTTCCGAGGATAGTTTTTGCGTCTCTGTGGCAACCTCATTAAAAAATGAAACAGAGGTTTCGAGGATAATTTGTGTTTCTTTGAGGTAACCTCGTTAAAAAGTGAAACAAAGGTTATGATCATAGTTCTTGTTTCTGTGTCAAGTTCGTTAAAAAGTGAAATAGTTTTCCCCCTCTCTATTTGAGTTAAGTCCTTCGTCTAGTATTTGAAGCTTCCTTTCATTCTCCTTTGCATTTGGATGAAATGAAGCTTGGGGGGAATTTTCCTCAGCCTCTGGACTTCATGCTGAAGTTGAGCCACTAGTTTCTTAAGCTGGGGGCTAAGTACCAACCATCCATGTGTTATGCGTTGGGAAGTCCAAGCATAGTTTTCTCTGGTCCAAGCTTGCATAAAAATGAAACCAAGTCCAAGCATAGTTTTGTTTAGTTTTTAAGCTTGTGTAAAAATTAAAATCTATCCCAAGCATAGTTTTGTTTTGTTTTAAAGCTTGCGTAAAAATGAAAACAATCCCGAGCTTAATCTTTTTTCTTTCTCATGCTTGTAAATACATGAGAATAAGTTACCGAGCTTAGTCTTTGTTCTTTCTCATGCTGGTAAATCAATGAGAATGTAACCGAGTATACTTTTATCACTTTTTCGGACTCGTAAAGATTATACAAAAAAGGAACCCCCTGGAGTCCTCTTTAATCTCTTTTCAGACTCTCTAAACATGAAAAGATCGTCGAGCGACCTTGCTATTTTCACGCTCAATAAAGTATTTGAAGTAAGCGTCTGGTGAGCGATAATTTATCTCTTTTTCGGTATCATCCAGACTATTTTACAAAAAAGGAACTGAGAGAGTTCTCTTTTAAGTGTTTTTCCAAACTCTATAATCTTGGAAAACCTTCGAGTTTTCTATCTTTGGACTCGTTAAACAAACATTGACAGACCCACAATGGGACCGAACCGCTCCTTCTTAGGGTTCGTTAAACATACTCCGAGGGACTCGTCCGAAGGATGAGCTTACATCAACAAGCATATGTTATCCTCTTCAAGCTTGCATAAAAATAAAGAGGTTCTTTCCAGAAATGGTGGGGGGAAATTTGGGAAAGGGATATGTTTTCATCATCGTATTGATTGGCAGTAAGTGTTTCTCTTGAACATGACACCCCCTATTCATCATTTGAAGTCGGTTTGGGAAATCCATTTGTCTCTCATTCAATTTGCTACAAGGTTATTCCTTGTGTCGTCTTTGAGTCAATGTTGCCGAATCATTGGTCGTGCCGTTCATATGTTCAAGAGAAGTCCATCTAAAACCTATATTGAGTCGACCATCTGCAGTTATCTATTCTCTCTGTGTCGGCCTTCCCTATGTCCAAGTCCTAATCTATTTCACTTTCAAAATATGTTACTCATTTCGTGTCATTGATGGGGGATACATCAAGGCCCTCCTATGATGAGTTTTGTTCCATCAACTTCAGCTCATTATCCGAAATCAAGACTTAGAAATTATTTAGTACCTTGGAGCTTGCATGCCTTAATGGCAGGTTTCCTCGCTTTCGATAGTGGATTTACATCAATAACCCCTAATCGAAAGATTCCATCGGATGTTCGACTTCAACTCATTTATTCACACTTGATGGAAATTACTATGGTACCTTGGGATTCATTGACATCAATGGTGATTTCCATCGCACTTGTTAACGGTTTCATCAATGACTGGTAATCAAGTGGTTTCTACCATGTTCGACTTCAACACATGTAATCACATGGTTAGATTCATACTTTGGGGGATGAGATTCAAGACCTTGGATATCATCTTTGTGACCCAGGTTGCGATGGAGTATGTATAATTTGTGACACATAGATCCACTGTGTATGTCTTGTGGCTATGTCATTTTGATTTGAAATTTCTCGCATAGATCCACAGTGTATTATGGGTGGCTATGCTATAGTTTGACGTCATGGATCCATAGTGTATGATTGGTGGCCATGACCCATGTATTTAATGTCATAAGTTTGTGATCTGAGTATGGGAATGCCTACCTTAGAATTGATATATATGATATTCTGTAGATGCTTTGGTTGTTCGCAGGTTTCCGATTAGGTGTGCTCCTGGTTCTCGACACACACATACAGCTTACAAAGTCTATCGACTGTCACTGGTTCCACCCTCATACTTTGGGGGGCATTTTGTTACCCATGATTTTGGTCATCATGATGATGTATGGATGATGGTGTACTCTGGCTCTTCATAAGAACTTTCTCCTGAGAAAAGTTACTTTCTTCTCTTTCCAGAAATATCATTTTTGAGGGAGGTTCGCAGGTTGCTAGTATATTTGCCTGCGAGAATGCATGATTCTCGCAGGCTTCCTTAAGCCAAGGTGTGAGAAGTTCACACTGTGTTGAGCTGCTAGGGTGCGAACTCTTTCTAAAACAAGGAAAAAGATGAATTCTCAATGCTTCTAGAAGGGAATCTTCTAGAAGTATGAGATGGCATTCGAATGGTTATCCTACTACTGGATTCCCTGATATTTTGGGATCATTCTTATCTAAGTAACTAATTCATTCTCTCCTATATATTGAGGGAATTCTCATGGAAAAGGATAAACAAACAAGTAAGGTCAAGCAAGATTCATTGGAGAATTAGTGAAAGAATTGTGTGAAGGACTGATGCTACAGCAGCTTGGAGACTCTAGCAAGTTCATCCAAAGGAGTTGATCTTCTTCATGCAAGTGAGAAAGTGTGTTTGTCAAAGCCAAGGGCCATCGAAAGGAAGTTTGCAACATCAAGTCTCAGGTTGTAATATTCACTTTCCATTAATATGATACAATAATATGTCCCTTTCCCATAAAGCTATTTACACTTTATTGTATAATTCCTTGATCATATAAATAGATTGACTGTTGAATAGATTGTGTTATCTTCACTTTGGTTGTTTTGTGTCATCTTGGTCTTGACTGCACGAGAGCACCAGAGTGAAGAGGGAGAAATAAAGACCATAGGAAGCGATAATAAGGTATGTTATTTATTCTTTCCTCCTAGTTAATTCAATGGTCAAAATCTAGGGAAAGAGTCATGTTTTGTCTTGCTTTGTTCTATATCCATGTGGATCTAGGGAGATCGGTTAGTGTCCGCACCTATGGATTTATCCTAAAACAGTGAGCCAATCTCGTTGAAATTAAATAGGAGTGGATAGTTGCGTCAAGAAAAGGGTGGGGTGTTTCAGAATCCCTTTGGAGGAAACTTACTTTTGACCTCCACGTTTTGAGATGAAAACTATGTGAGTGATAAGTGAATTTTTTGTGTGAATGAGTCAAAGTGTGCCAATGTTTTAATGAATTAGGTGTCACCTTGCTGCATGTGGACTTCTCTTGGTCCTTACAAGTTTTGATTACCTAATTAACTAAATTCCTTTGGTACAACCTTGCGTAATTCAAAAGTCCCTAGGAAGCTAGCATGTGGACATGTAGGTCCATTACTATTCCTTTAACTCCATATTGTGATTTATTCTAAGAAAGATTTGAAACTATCCTATATTGTGATCGTGTGGGCATGTATGGGCCCATTACAAAACCTTTAAACTTCCCTAGTGATTTAATCTAAGAAAGTAAATTTCAACACTATCCTATCTTTGTAGCATGTGGTCATGTATGGGCCTGTTACAATCTTGAGATGTGTTTGAAAAATAAACTAAGAGGAGTCCCAAGGGGGTTGTTTTTCTCTCCTAAAGGTTTTAGTCTTTTTAAGGGAGATGAAATTGTCCTACAACCTTTTTCTGATTCTCAAGGTCACTTTGAAGCATGAGAGAAGAGCATACTAAACGATTGTTATTTAATTTCTGGTCCCAATACAAGCTTTATGTGATTACCAATGATTCCAACTTATGCTCTTAGTCAAAGAAAGCCATCCATGTGGAAAAATGAAAGCAAAAGAGGAAATTGTGATTTTAAACCCCCTAAGTGCCTATTTGTTTTGACTAATCCCTTTATATGGAGAGGGAACTAAGTGTGGTGCAAATTACAACATGCATAAAATCACTTTTAAGAAGGCTAGGGGCCTTCCCCAAATCACAAAAAGGATTACAATGTGTATTTTTCTGCATAGGTGCACAGGTCTCAAAGTAGACAGAGGCGCACTGAGCACCTATGCACAAACCGAAAAATACTTTTGGGCGCAGGTGCGTGGAGGGCGCTGAAAAACATAGTAATTTTGGTGTACGTGCTCACGATGCTTGACTGTGGGCCAATAAAACTATGCACACATATCACACGGTCGTGAAGAAAATTTCGAATGGAATTCTCTCAATTCATCTTTGAATTGGATGTTTTGCAGGTCGGCTTGGGCCGATTAAGGTACCTGCAAGTTAAATAAACCAAAAGAAGAGATAGAAAAACCCAAATGGGGTAGGAAATTGATACCTTCCCCCAGTGGAGTCACCAATCTGTTGCGCCTCTTTTGTCACCAAGAAGAAAGAGGACTTTGGGTCCCTTCTTCCTCCAAGGGAGGGCTCTTGGACCCCCACAATTGAGCTCTTCTTACAACTTTGAAACATGAAAGAAATGGTGAAAGAATCCCAAGATAATCCACTCAAAAGGTGAGGTGGATTGCCCAAATAGAATGATGCTAGTATGCTCTTGATGAGAAAAGATTATTCCCCAAGAGAATAGCATCAGCATAACCTTGCAAATGAATTCCTTGAAAATGTAGTGCACCCATGGCCTTGTTTTATAGCACCACTTTGAGGTATTGTGCAACCCACTTTTAGTGTGAAAAGGGGTTGTTTAGGGCACTTTTAGGTCTTTGACCAACCACCAAGTCGGATCCGGCCAAGATTTGGATGTCAAATCAACTTGGAAGTTGAACCAGAAGTGGTTGTGAGGCTGACCAATCTCATAAATGTGTCGTTCTCATGTGTGCGTGGCTTTTAGCGACCACAGTCATGCATCATGTGCATCTATGATTTTCTTGCATTTCTGGATGGTGCATGTGCATGCACACCCTGTGTAGTCATAGCGCACTTTGATTTTATAACTGGTTGTATAGTTTTGGACCTTTTGGAAATGCTTTTTTGGTAATTTTGGTCCATGGGTGAACTCATAGCTGTTTGAAGATGTTGGATTCCTGTAACCATTTGCGGATGAAATTTCAGTGATAAAACCTATGAATGACGTGTTTATGGTTCTTTTTAGCCCCTTAACCACTTATGGACCAACTCCCAACTTGTTTTGACCCTCAAATCTGAGATGAATCTGAATGGGGGGTTGGTCAAAGACCAAAGAGTGCCCTAAAGGGAACCTTATTCAGACTAAGAACCAGTTGGATATTGCCTCAAAGACATGCTATAGATGGAGGCCATGGGTGCACTAAGAATTTAATAATTTCAAAGTATTTTTATTTTGTCTCAATCCTCCCTCAAGAAACCTCTTTTCTTCTTGGAGCATTATAACAACATTTCAATAAGTTATTCCACTCACCTCTTGAGGGAATAGGCTTGGATTTATTCACCATTTTCTTTCTTGTTTATCATTCTAAGAAGAGCTCTCCAATAGAGAACTCAAGAGCCCTCCCAAGGAGGAAGAAGGGATCCATTCTCTATGGTTTTTTCTCAACTAATATAGTTATCCATTGGTGGCATAATATTGGTCCTTTAGTTGATTGATTTTGGTTAAAAGTTTCTTATGCATTGTAGTTTTATTTCCTTAGTTGTTTTTAGTTTATTTATTTATTTATTTCATGTGCTTGGATTATCTAACTCATGCAATAACCTCTATCTTGTCTAGCAGGCCTAACTAGACTTGTAAGTTCCCTTGTTTTTCTCACCCAAGTGAAAAAATGGACACAACAGATTGGTGACCATATTGGGGATAAGGTATCAATTTCCTCCATATTTCGGCTTTTAGGGAACTTCATTTTGACCCACTTTCCTTGAAGGAACCATAACCGACCTAGCCTTACCTGTAAAGATCTAAGTTTGTAGTTGGAGGAGGATAGTTCCACTTAAAATCACCCCCCTCCCCCGGATGCGTATTAGAACATGCACGGGTGTTTCAGCCCACAAACGCGCATTTTGTGCATTGTGCACCAACATCACTTAGTTTCTCTGCGCATTCTATGCACTGTTCCCTAAGGTGTCTTTTGTTCTCTGCACATTGTGCACCCATTATGCCTTTGTCTGAATTGTAATCTGCGCATATATCCAAAATTTCATCATTGTAAGAGTTTTTGTGATGATTTGAAGGCCCCTAGCCCTCAAAGTCTTTCTTGTTATGCCATTTGTAAATACACTACACTTATATTCCTTTCCCACATGAAAGGTTAGTCAAAAAAATTAAGAAGAACCACATTTCTCCTCTTTTTCTTTAGTTGCCACATGGATGGCTTTTTTTGATTGTAAAAGTTAAGTTGAGATGCTTTTCTATCACATATTAAAACACTTGCATGGAGACTAGAAATCAAACTTTAATCATTGAGTATGCTCTTCTTTCACACCATAGAACGATCTTGAGAATCAGAAAGGTGGTTAAGGGGACATTTCATCTCCCTTAACAAAATATTTAGGAGAGGACGAAACCCCCTAGGGTTCTTCTTAGATTCTTTTTGAAAACATCTTAAATTTGTAAGGGCCCATACATGCCCACATGTTGCAAAATTATGATAGTTTTTTAAATTACTTTCTTAGTTTACATCACTAGGATAGCTTAAATATCAAAGTAACAGGACCATACATGCCCACATGCTTACAATCTAGGACATTTTTTCAAAATCTTTCTTAGGGTAAACCACATTAGGGAGTTTAAAGGATTGGTAAGGACCCATATGTCCACATGCTAGTTCTTTAGGGATTTTAAAATTTCGCAAGGTTGTACCAATGACATCTTGCAAGATAGGTAATCAAGATTTGTAAGGACCACATGAAGTCCACGTGTTGCAAATTAACACCTAACTTATTAAAATTTGACACATTTTATCACTTTCTCACACACAAAGTCACTCACTCACATAATTTCATCCCAAATTGTGGAGGTTGAAGTAGGTCTTCTCCAAAGGAATTATGAAACATCCCACTATTTCTTGAAGAAATTATCCACACCTACTTAATTCACCTGATATGGGTTCACACCCCCAATATCTCAACCAACCACATCTAAATTTTTTCTAAAAACTCACTAAGCTTTCCTCCACAGGAGGTGCCAAAAGAATTTTTTTAGTCTAGGTAGGATCTCAGGGGTAGGCATCCAAATAACCCCTCGTTATCTGGTTCTCACATTTTTAAACATCAAATGTTGAAAAATAAGGAACTTTAAAATCCTCCAAGTCAAGTGTTCCTAACACCATAAGGCAGGGAGATACCCGTGAAGGGTCGAAGGCCGAGGTCTGGTTGTTCTGTGTGTCCCCCCTTGAGTCACCCAACTCTTGGAAGGGATCCAGCCCATGACCCATTTCTGAGGCCAAAAATCTAAATTCCGCACTTTGACCGAGGTACCTAGTGGCCAAATTTAGGACATCTACCCAGCTGGCAATTGTGGGTTGCAATTACACCTTGATTAGATTTTGTGTAGCTATTGGGAAATATCGCCAGCTCTTTTGGGATATGCACCCTCTACCCCTCATTATAACTTCTTGTTTCATCCTTCACTATTTCCTCTTCCGGTGGCTTCAGACCCCATTTTTTAGTGCTATTGGAAGGTCCAGTGCTATTTGAGAGGAAGAACATGAGAATTTTTTTTCTTTTTTCTCCCATGTGGAAAAAATACACCTACCCACATGTATGCTTCTCTTTCAATTGATGTATGTATGATCCTCATTTGATAACATATGATTTTGAGATATATTGTGAAGGTCCAAATTATACAAGTCTCTTGTTCGTTTATTGCTCTCATCACCATTTGCACACATTCACTTTGCTAGTCGGATATCATAGGGGACCCACAGAATCCCCATCGTTCCAGATGCTTGCAAAATTTCCCTCCTATTCTAGGAGAAGTTCCTAGTCTTTCCAAATCATAGGCTCAACCATCTCACACCCTTGTGAGTGCTACTATTTTGGGAATAGCCTTTCTTGGTTCCACTTTAATTGGGTCCAATTCCCAAGGCCAACCATCCACTATCTCTCCTTCACAAGGGGGAGGGGGGAAAACTTCCTCTCAAACGAGAAGTACAACCATGGTTGGAACTAATCCTCCACCACCACCACCCTTGCCATATTTTTTGTTTCTCAACATCCATGATTTGAGTAAAATTATGAATGACCCTACATGTCCCACTATGCCTACCAAACTACCTTCAGATATTCCAAAATTTGAAGGAAAATATGGGAAATATCCCACCAACCATGTCATGACCTTCCACTTATGATGCTCCTCAAACATCATCATGGATGACTCCATCCACTTAAGTCTATTTCAATGCACACTTACTGGTCCATCAACCAAATGGCATGTAGATGAAAAATCAGGGACCCACAAGACTTTTGAATCCTTAGCCAAAGATTTTTTGGCCTTCTTTCAACTACCAGTTTGTCATGACATTGGTCTAGAACTACTCTCTAAGTGAAAACAAACCTCAGCTACACACATTGCCGACCAAATTCACGGATGCCATTGGCGACGTAGTTTATGTAAATCATAAACCACCAAAGAACAATGTCTCAATTGGTTTCTCAAATCACTCGTCTCTATCCTTTCCAAAGATGTGGCATCCACCTTCCCCCAATCCGAAGAGGAAGCCATCAGCAAGGCTCAATAGTACAACCTCATTTATGCTCAATCGGGTTACTTATACATAGTAATACCTAATGCACCGAGACCCATACCATTCAACCAGGACAAACCTGGAATGTCTCACATGGAGGATGGATTGATTGGTACCACAACACACCAAAATCCATACATCCAACCACCGCCTATGTATGGTACACCCCAATATCTGTCGTTGTATGGAGGTTCATCTTATTACCCTCCACCCCTTTGCCAACAACCATATCATGTTGCTCTCCCTCCACCCATGAGTGGACCCTTGCTGGCACCCATCATGCACCTGACTTCTCAACCAAGTTCAAGTGCCCTTTCTACCTTAGCATATAACCTGGGCACTAGTGAAAGCGCTACGCCTTCATATGCACCCTATGGATCGTTGCCACAAAACAATATTTATTTCCCATTTCTTAGTCCTCCACAACCAGTTTCTCCTCCACATGGACAACCACATGCCTGTGTTAGCTTTTTTCATCCCTCTCCCATTCAACAATTTCATACTTTTGAATAGTTGAATACAGAAAATCTGACCCATCAGCTGAATAATGCCAAAAAGAAAGGAAAAAATTGAAACAATAATAACCCAAGGCCATGGGGAAATAACCCCCAACAAAACCAACCTATTGGGGGGAACCAGAATCAGGGTAACCAGAACCCCCAAGGGTAAAACAACAACAAACGCCAAGGGAGGAACAACAACAACAACCTTTGGATGAACTTCCCTTGTGCTCTTTGCAGTGAGAATGGCCATTAACCTCACCATTGTCCCCAAATTGTCGATTTCAAATGGATGAAAGACTCCATGAATGTGCCACGTCCTCCAGTGTTGCCTACCCCTTAATAAGCCCCACAACATTATTTGCAACAACCACTCCCAACAGTGTTTCAAAACCCTGTTCCACACCAAGGTGTGATGTATACCCAACATGAGATACATCCTACCCCACCACAAATGGGACAATATAAAAACCCTATAAATCTGACGGATCACAATATTCTCTTCACTAGCGAAGAAGAAATTCTCCTACAAACGTGTAGTCATCAATACACCGTGCCCCCTTAATCTACTCCCACCACTTAGGAAGTATCTCTAGCCACAAATGGACAACCCTTGATGATTCCACTCCCTAACACTAAACCCCCTATTTGTATTCCTTGCATCCTATTACGATGAAATGTCAACAACCCTCAGGCTACAATGGCACATAATTAGAGTATGGTCGATGACTTGGCACAATCATTGTATCCATGTCGGTATTGGAGTTCCTCCAAACCCATCCCACTAAATGAAAATCCTTGCTTTCCACCTTGGGGGAAGTCGACCTAGCTGATACTAGACTCATCACATTTGATATATATTGTGGGGAACCTCGTCTCCCCACTTTGGTAGCTTTCTAGATACTAGTCAAGATTCAGAACATCATGGTTCATCGGTGTATCATTGATGAAGGTGCATCCACATGCATCATGTCCAAAATTGTATGGAAAAAACTTGTCTCCCCTGAGATAATACCATCCACGATCACTTTAAGAGATTATAATTGTCGACCATCCTCCCATGAAGGGCTCTTTCAAAATTTCCCCACTGAACTCGGGAGAAAAACATCCTTATCAACATTGAGGTTATCAACACCCTGCTCGATTACAAAATATTGTTTGGATGTAGCTATATGTACACTATGAAGGAAGTATCCTCTTCTGTGTTTTGAACGATGATGTTCCCCCACAACAGGAAAATCATCACTATCGACCAAGTTTCACAATACGAGCCTGACCACTCCAACATCAATAAAATCTTACGTCTTGTTCTCACTAGTTCTGATGCATATCCACTCATGGATATGGGCCCTGTTAGAACCCTATATAATAGGGGATCAGTGTTCTGAATAATATTTATCTTTTTCAGGCATATGTGTTCGCTCATGACGCATGGCGAAGTCAGCGGAAAGTGCTCGACACTAACCAAGCATAAGATGAGTTCTTGTGCACAAGCTTCAAGGCGAATTCTGGCACATTTTTAGCAACAAATTGTGGATTGGTTTGAAATGGAAAAATTTGACTCTTGTGGGTCAAATGTAAAGTTGGGTTCATTAGCCTAATGTGGGTTTTATAATCTATGTTTGGCAAATTTAGCTAAAAAAGAAAATTTTGGCCCCTCGGCCTTTGCTTTTATGCAGAGTTCTATGAAAAAATTGACAAATAGTTTTTTCCAAAAAATATTGTTGGCCTAGGGCCAACCTCCTAATGCTCGACACTAAGGGATAAGCGCCATTTCATGCACCAACTGCAAACACACAAGTCAGTGCCAGCACCAATGCCTAACCCCAAATCCCAAGCCTTGGGCTCACTTCATCGACACAACATATGATTGTTGGCTAATATAATCACCTAAAGTTCAGTTTACGGTGTGAATGTGGGATATCACCCGCAGGAAGTTAAAAAATATATAAAGCACAGCTTTAAAACCCCATGCCAGATGTTCGAACCAGAGTCAAGGTGTCGAACACATAGTGGCATGCATGCATAGAAGGCTTATGAGGCCAATCTTGCTTCACAGTTCCTGAGAAATGATAAATTTTTCTAAATTCGTTCCACCTCAAGCAGTTCAAAACTCTGCTAACAGACTTCCAGAACTGTGCAAGACATATGGTGTGCTTATAAACCCTAATTTGGCAGCACCACTGGCGACAGAGATAAATGGGAATGTTGAAGGTGTCGTTAAACATATGATAGAATCAACGGAGAAGAATGGTAACCCTCTCGAGCTTATCCTTTGCATAATGCCTCAACAAGATAACAAACACCTTTATGCTACTATAAAGAGGTTGTGTGAGTTGGAGTTTAGTGTTTGGACCCAGTTTTTTTTGGTAGATCATGTCAAAAAATGAAAGCCTGAGTACATTGTTGATGTTATATTGAAAATAAAATGCAAAGCTTGGTGGGAAGAACTCATTGTTGGTTGATGAGCAAAAGAAATCATCACATTCATGTCCTCCAAATGGGCCCATCTACACATTTAGTTCGATAGAGTCTCGGATCAGAATATTGGGAGACTATGCCTTCATGTTGCATGATTATGAACTTGCTCTTTCAAATTATTGATTGTTATCCAGTGACTAGAAGATTGACAAGGCTTGGAAGCGTTATGCTGGTGTCCAGGAGATGATTGGACTTTCACTATTTATGCTGGATAAATCAAGAAAGGAGGCTCAATATTCCATGGAAACAACTTTTACAACTTATCAGAAAATAGGTGCCTCAGGTCAGAGATATGCCACAAGATGTGCACTTTGGTGGTCAGAATTGCACAAGGCAAGGCGACAATTCAAGGAGGATGCAAATGTTTATTTCTGTATCTCTAGTGAGGAACCAAGTTTTCATGCAGGTATATTGCTAGAACAGGCAGCCTATTTCTATCTGCGTGCAAATCCACCGATGCTCAGGAAAGTTGGATTCCATCTTGTCCTTGCTGGAAATCGCTACACCATATGTGGACAGCGGAAACATGCCACTAGGGCATATATGAGTGTTCTTCTTGTATTTGAAGGTGATGAATGGAACTATATCAGAGACCATGTCCATTTTAATCTCGGAAGGTGGTATGATGTTCTCGAAAAGTCGGACCTAGCTATTCAGCATTTAATGAGATTACTTGCATGTAGTCATCAATCAGCGGTAACTCAAGAAATGTTTCTGGGAGATTTCCTGCGTGTTTTTCAGAGTGTCGGTAATAAAGATGAAATTCTTAAACTGAAGTTGCCTATCATCAATATGACATCACTTAGAATTCATTTTGAGGATCATCGCACATATGCCTCTCTGGCAGCTATTAATGAATTCATGCAAGATTTTTTGTAAAGAATATTATCCCATACATGGAGCAGAAAATACGCTCCTTGAATCAACAGGTTTCAGCAACAAGGAAGGGGTTGAAAAATCAGTTTAAAAACCTTTGGTGGAAAAATGTCCCAGTTTTCAGGCATAGATCAAACCATATGGCAAGCAGGGAGTTCATTTACAAAGCACACTTGGCAGTTAGAGCACAAGTGGCATTTTCCAGCTGGACATTTAAATTTTAGTTGAGAAATTATAGGAGGAAAGCCAACAAGAATATTATCATCTCCAGAATCCGAGGCAATCAAAGGGACAAATGGCCATTTTTTCCATGATTCGAGGGATAGATATCACAACCCCTCAGTAAATTTGATACGATCAACCAAACAGTTTCTAGATTTAGTTTTTCCTTTAATTTACGGGTGGGTTTGCTTTAGAGAGAGTCTACAGGTGGCAGTATGTTGTTGTAACTATTTTTCTATTCTTAGCAAGCAGAGTAAAAGCTCGAATATCCTCAAGACTAATAGGATTTTGTATTTATACACCTGTAAAAGACAGAACAGAGGTTCGACTGGGCAGAATAGGAGAGGGTCGACCTGTGTGAGGTTGTTCGACCTGTGAGTTTCATTGCTGGACTGTGGGTTATGTATGACCAGAAAGCCTTTTTTCTTCTCTGTAATTTTTAGTTGATCAATCAGAAATGAGCATGTTGTTCACAGGATTCCTGTGTGGAGATGTTGGTGGTGTTTTTCTCTGTTAATGTATTTTCCTGTCCTCTTTACATTTTTTTTCAATTTCTTATTATCAGAAGGAAATTAATAGAAGCAGAATTTATTAGCAGATACTCTGCCTCTGAGATTGTGATAATCTTTATGTTTCTCCTCTAAAATGTTAGTTTATGAATTCTTAGCTGCTCCTTTGCCTGGCTTTTTCCTCCCCTATTTCTTCCTCAAATCGACGCCATCAAAACTTAAATCGATCCAATATTTCTGCTACCTTGCCCTGTGTAAAAGTTTTGTCCATATCTGAGATGTGAATCATATTTTTAAGCACAAACCCCATTTGCCCAATGGCCCTCCTTGCTGTCCCAAACTAACCATTTAAAAATCAAAAACTCCATATTTTCATTACTTTCATAGCTAGCCTAAAATCCATCCCTTACAAACCAAGTTAAATCTAAAAGAGAGATCCCTCTCTGAGTCTTGGAGGGCTAGATCCAAGACTCGAAGTGGTTTGAGGTTACCTCTGTGATTGCCTCATCAGCCTTAGGAAAATTACATAGTGCTAACATTTTTTGCGACTCCACTAGGGAACGAGCTTCTGACTTTTCTCCAGAGATGCACTTCAAGTTCAGTTTTGACTTCTGATGGTGAACAGAAGCCAAACACCGGAAGGTTGTACCATTCACCTGGAGACTTCATTGCTCAAGATCCCGAGCTTCCAAGTTCAAAAGAGACTTCACTGCTGAAGAATACAGATTTCAAAGCCTTGATGATGCTTCAAGATGACAGGGTATGTGGAAAATCCTACGTATTGTGAAGTCATAGAAGAATGCAGGGGTGAGTTAGAAGATTTACAATTTGATGAAGTTTCGTTAACAACCGTGTTTCATTGTTGGAAATCAAAAAAAATTTCTCATAAAATTAAAATGTGTTTTCTCAAGCTAGTTGCTGAAAAACTTGAAAAGGATATTGAGCTTTTGAATACTAAGATTCAGTCTTATAGTTTCCAACATCCAAAATAATTTTATGAAAATCTTACATCTCCAAAACCAAAAGATATTGTATCATCTTTCGATTTTCTGATTGATGAATGTTTGGTTTGCAAGCATAAGTCTGAAGTTGAACAGTTGCAATCATGGTCTAATATTGAGGACACGAATGGGAAACTTATCCATGTTAAAATGCTAAAGGAATACCCAGAGAATCAACAAATAGATCATATATTTATTGACCCGGTTGCAAATTATATGGATCTCTTTTTCAGTATAACTGTTCAATCATGTTTTTTCTGCAAGGACCCGAGCCATCATCAATTTCCATTACATATTTCAGTTTTGATTTTCATCAAGCATGATGAGGAAGCCCAATCAAGGGATCAACTGATGGGTTGGCTTCATTGGCACTTTTTCATTACCTGATTGAAGCAGTAACTATTAGCAAAGTAGGGTAGGTAGGAATGCGCCAATAAGCTCAACATGATGAGCACTTTCTTTTTGTCTCTTCATAGTTTATTTTCAGTTTACAGTTTGGGGGCAGCCCAATGATCAGCTGGTCGGAGAAATTCAGAGTTCAGCGATTCTAGACACCTCCTTCAGAACCATCTTCCCCAGGTGGAGCCTATGTTAGAACCCTATATAATAGGGGATCAGTGTTCTGACTAATATTTATCTTTTTTAGGCATATGTGTTCCTCATGACGCATGGAGAAGGCAGCGGAAAGCGCCCAACAATGACCAACAATAAGATGAGTGCTTGCGTGCGAGCTTCAAGGCGAATTCCGATGCATTTTTAGCAACAAATTGTGAATTGGTTTGAAATGGAAAAATTTGACTCTTGTGGGTCAAATGTAAAGTTGGGTTCATTAGCCTAATGTGGGTTTTATAATCTATGTTTGGTGAATTTAGCTAAAAAAGAAAATTTTGGCCCCTCAGCCTTTGCTTTTATGCAGAGTTCTATGAAAAAATTGACAAATATTTTTTTCCAAAAAATATTGTTGGCCTAGGGCCAATCTCCTAATGCTCGACACCAAGGGATAAGTGCCATTTCATGCACCAACCGCAAACACACAAGTCAGTGCCAGCACCAATGCCTAACCCCAAAGCCCAAGCCTCAGGCTCACTTCATCGACACAACATAAGACTGTTGGCTAATATAATCACCTAAAGTTCAGTTTACGGTGTGAATGTGGGATATCGCCCGCAGGAAGTTAAAAAATATATAAAGCGCAGCTTTAAAACCCCGTGCCAGATGTTCAAACCAGAGTCAAGGTGTCAAACACATAGTGGCACTCATGCATAGAAGGCTTATGAGGCCAATCTTGCCTCATAGTTCCTGGGCAGTGATAAATTTTTCTAAATTCGTTCCACCTCAAGTAGTTCAAAACTCTGCTAAAAGACTTCCAGAACTGTGCAAGACATATGGTGTGCTTATAAACCCTAATTTGGCAGCACCACCGGCGACAAAGATAAATGGGAATGTTGAAGGTTTCGTTAAACATATGATAGAATCAGTGGAGAAGAATAGTAACCCTCTCGAGCTTATCCTCTGCATAATGCCTCAACAAGATAAAAAACACCTTTGTGCTACTGTAAAGAGGTTGTGTGAGTTGGAGTTTGGTGTTTGGACCCAATGTTGTTTGGCAGATCATGTCAAAAAATGCAAGCCTGAGTACATTTCTAATGTTATATTGAAAATAAAATGCAAAGCTTGGTGGGCACAACCCATTGTTGGTTGATGAGCAAAAGAAATCGTCACAGTCATGTCCTCCAAATGGGCCCATCTACACATTTAGTTCGATAGAGTCTCGGATCAAAATATTGGGAGACTATGCCTTCATGTTGTGTGATTATGAACTTGCTCTTTCAAATTATTGATTGTTATCCAGTGACTATAAGATTGACAAGGCTTGGAAGTGTTATGCAGGTGTCCAGGAGATGATTGGACTTTCACTATTTATGCTGGATCAATCAAGAAAGGAGGCTCAGTATTCCATGGAAACAACTTTTACAATTTATCAGAAAATAGGTGCCTCAGGTCAGAGATATGCCACAAGATGTGCACTTTGGTGGTCAGAATTGCACAAGGCAAGGCGAAAATTCAAGGAGGATGCAAATGTTTATTTCCGTATCTCTAGTGAGGAACCAAGTTTGCGTGCAGGTATATTGCTAGAACAGGCAGCCTATTGCTATCTGCGTGCAAATCCACCGATGCTCAGGAAAGTTGGATTCCATCTTGTCCTTGCTAGAAATCGCTACACCATATGTGGACAGCGGAAACATGCCACTAGGGCATATATGAGTGTTCTTCCTGTATTTGAAGGTGATGAATGGAAATATATTAGAGACCATTTTCATTTTAATCTCGAAAGGTGGTATGCTATTCTCGGAAAGTCAGACCTGGCTATTCAGCATTTAATGAGATTACTTGCATGTAGTCATCAATCAGCGGTAGCTCAAGAAATGTTTCTAGGAGATTTCCTGCGTTTTCTTCAGAGTGTCGGTAAGAAAGATGAAATTCTTAAACTGAAGTTGCGTGTCATCAATATGACATCACTTAGAATTCATTTTGAGGATCATCGCACATATGCCTCTCTGGTAGCTATTAATGAATTCATGCAAGATTTTTCTGTAAAGAATATTATCCCATACATGGAGCAGAAAATACGCTCCTTGAATCAACAGGTTTCAACAATAAGGAAGTGGTTGAAAAATCAGTTTAAAAACCTTTGGTGGCAAATTGTCCCAGTTTTCAGGCATAGATCGAACCTTATGGAAAGCAGGGAGTTCATTTACAAAGCACACCTGGCAGTTAGAGCACAAGTGGCATTTTCCAGTAGGACATTTAAATTTCAGTTGAGAAATTACAGGAGGAAAGCCAACAAGAAGATTATCATCTCTAGAATCCAAGGCAATCAAAGGGACAAATGGCCATTTTTTCCATGATTCGAGGGATAGACATCACAACCCCTCAACAAATTTGATATGATCAACCAAACAGTTTCTAGATTTAGTTTTTCCTTTAATTTACAGGTGGGTTTGCTTTAGAGAGAGTCTACAGGTGGCAGTATGTTGTTGTAACTATTTTTCCATTCTTAGCAAGCAGAGTTAAAGCTCGAATCTCCTCGGGACTGAGAGGATTTTGTATTTATACACTTGTAAAAGACAGAACAGAGTTTCGACTGGGCAGAATAGGAGAGGGTCGACCTGTGTGAGGTTGTTCGACCTGTGAGTTTCATTGCTGGACTGTGGGTTATGTATGACCAGAAAACCTTTTTTCTTCTCTGTAATTTTTAGATGATCAATCAGAAATGAGCATGTTGTTCACAGGATTCTTGTGTGGAGATGTTGGTGGTGTTTTTCTATGTTAATGTATTTTCCTGTCCTCTTTACATTTGTTTTCAATTTCTTATTATCAGAAGGAAATTAATAGAAGAAGAATTTATCAGAAGATACTCTGCCTCTGAGATTGTGACAATCTTTATGTTTCTCCTCTAAAAATATAGTTTAGGAATTCTTAGTTGCTCCTTTGCCTGGCTTTTTCCTCCCCTATTTCTTCCTCAAATCGACGCCATCAAAACTAAAATGGATCCAATATTTCTGCTACCTTGCCCTGTGTAAAAGTTTTGTCCAGATCTAAGATGTGAATCATATTTTTAAGCACAGACCCCATTTTCCCAATGGCCCTCCTTGCTATCCCAAACTGACCATTTAAAAATCAAAAACTCCATATTTTCATTACTTTCATTGCTACCCTAAAATCCATCCCTTACAAACCAAGTTAAATCTAAAAGAGAGATCCCTCTCTAAGTCTTGGAGGGCTAGATCCAAGAATCGTAGTGGTTTGAGGTTACCTCTGTGATTACCTCATCAGCCTTAGGAAAATTACAGAGTGCTAACAGGCCCCAGAATTTTAAAGAACCCATCCTTGCTGGGGGCATAACATGGAGCACCACCTCTCATACACCCATCAACACAAGTGTGTGTCATATCTTATAATGGGACTCAAACTAGAGATAAAATTCCTCCCATAGAGGCTTCTCCATGATCTAGCTAGATATCGGTGGCCACCCACCTTTTTCAACTAGCTCAAAACAACTTTTTGGCAATTTTGACAATTTACTATTTTTAGCAGGTTTTAACTTTCGGGGCCATTTTGAGGGCCTAGATGAAGGTTTTTTAAGATATGTGTTCTCAATGATATCTGATGGCATTATTGATCCCCCAAAATTAATCTCCTCAATGATACCTTTCCAACGAGCTATCATACACCTAAAACGGAGATCATATGCAAAAGTTACGACCCTGGGAAGTTGATGTACTAACTTACCCAAACGGGGCCCACATGACTTTTGGTGCTTCATCTCATAGGGTTAGGTTTTTGGATGTCTATGACTTTTGGCATTCCCTTTTATTGTAAAAGGGCCTTTAGATACTCATTGTAATCATCTTCTTGCGAATGCGAGTAGCCATCACATCTCTTCTCAGAGATAAGCTACCACCATTCTAGCGAGTCATTCACTCTGTATTTTTATAGTCTCTGTACATTTATTTCATTAATAGAAATCATGTATTACTATATATTTGTGTTTATGGTTGCATCTCTGATACATTTTTGTTATATTATTGAATATCTGTGATATCTCTGTGCCTTTCTTTATTATATCTCCGCTCTCATTTCATGCTGAAAATAACCCGGATCAGTGGTATCAAAGCAGGCTGCTCTTGATCATTTTTTTCAGTGCATGTCCTCGACGAGGTCCGAGTATAGCAAGTTGGGTCTCGAGCTTGTCTCTCTTGAAGACAATCACTCTCGCACACCCAAGAAACCCTCAATGGCGTAAGAAAAGAAAAACAACGGAGCAGACGATCCTATCAATCTTTTCCTTGAGCAAGCTCTCATGCGACAGAGGGACAAAATGATGGAGAATTTTTCCCACATCCTTCAATGTCTGTCGATAGCATCAGGAGCATATTCATCAAGCAACCACTTTGGAGGCACCTCACCTTTCAAGGTACAAGTTAATTTTGATATTCTTGTATTTGAAGGACAGATAGATGCAGAAGCCCTAGAAAAATGGTTAACTCTGTTGGAACGTTATTTCTCTGTTCACAGTTTTTCCGACAAATAAATGATCACCTTTGCACTCCTTAAAGATCTCCCTCATGTCAACCATTGGTGGGAAACTTACTAGGAGAAAAGTTCCACAGAGGATTCTGGAATATATGGGGCCGATCCCACTTGAGATTTTTTTGTGGATGCGGTAAAAGAACAACATTACCCTGTTGGCAACTATGAGGACCAGTACATGAGATTGACCACACTGCAGAAAGAGAGGGGCCAAGTAGTTTTGGAGTTAACCAATACCTTCCATACCTTGTGCACCAAGTTGGGTATCAAATACTCCGAGTGATATTTGGTTCTGAAATACGTGGGGCTCTACACAGATACATCCAAACTGAAATGGATTTTCTGGACATCTCATCACTCGATGTTGCTTATCGATATGTTGTTAAAATTGAGCACAAATTTAAGCACCAGAACAAATGGGAATTCGGGTCTGCAAATCCACACAACAACCAAAGTATGACAAATACAACCCTAACAAACAGTCTCCTGAAAACCAATTCAAGACACAGGAAAAGAAGGGTCACAGGAAGACAAAGAAGGACACCAGAAAATGGTGTGATTTCCACAAAATCTCCAGGAACAACACTGATGAATGTCACTCAAAACATTCATTGGTGGCCGAGATCAAAGACAAGGAGCCGAACCCTGATTCTGAATCTAATTCTAAAAATACCAGTAAAGGACAGATCATTGATGCAAACCCCACTGCTATTGTCACGACCGCAGCAAGTCAACCAGAAGAACCAACAGATCCTGAAGAGGGGGAGCACCTTTTTCATTCACAGATGTGGGTGAAAGGGACCCCGCTGCATTTTATTGTTTATAGAGGAAGCCAAAAGAACCTCATCTCAGCAGAGGTTGTCAAACAGTTGGGATTGTCGACAACACCACACCCACAGCCATACAACATCGGGTAGCTTTTCCAAGGATGAGATCTTTGTGTCAGCCAGCAGTGTCGATTGTCATATGGCATCCAACCCTTCAAGGATGAGGTATTATGTGATGTTGCCCCACTAGATGTCTGTGATGTTCTCTTGGGCTAGCCATATATGTGGAAGCGCCATGCTATTTATGAGTCTCAACCTCGTAGTGTTATTGTCACTTTGGGGGGTCATCTCTACAGAATACCAGAGGTAGTTCTGACTACTGTTCCACCTAAAAAGTGTCACAAAGTAGTATCTCATACTCCAAAATTTAGCTTCTTCACAATTTGTTCAAAAGGAGAACAAAAGGACACTACAACCACTACAGCCTCGCCCCAAGCACCTTCTATCCTACAAAAGCAAGTTGAAAAGGCTGCAGAAAAATGAAAATATTCCTTCTGCACAACATCCTCTCATGTAGCCCGACTTGTTGAACAACCTCAACCTCAATGGGTTCATGATAAACTTCCACAAACTAAGCAGTGCGACGTCTCCAGCAAGACAAGCAGCTCACCAAATTGCATATTCAACAAATGCTTTTCCTTCTCTCCCAGGAACTCAACACAATGGAGACCATTTATTCCTAAGGAGGGAGGATTGATCTAGGTGTATATCGGTGGCCACCCACCTTTTTCAACTGGCTCAAAACAGCTTTCTAGCAATTTTGACAATTTACTATTTTTAGCAGGTTTTAACTTCCGAGGCCATTTTGAGGGCCTAGATGAAGGTTTTTCAATATCAAGGTTATCAATTATAGTTGAAGGCATGATTTATCCCCCAAAATGAATCTCCTCGATGATACCTTTCCAATGAGCTATCATACGCCTAAAACGGAGATCGTATGCAAAAGTTACGACCCCGAGAAGTTGATGTACTAATGACTTTTGGCCCACATGACTTTTGGCGCTTCAACTCCTAGGGTTAGGTTTTTGGGTGTCTACGACTTTTTAAATTCCCATTTATTGTAAAAGGGCCTTTAGAGACTCATTGTAATCATCTTCTTGTGAATGTGAGTAGCCATCACATCTCTTCTCAGAGATAAGCTGCCACCATTCTAGCGAGTCTTTCACTTTGTATTTTTATAGTCTCTGTACATTTCTTTCATTAATAGAAATCATGTATTATTGTATATCTTTTTTTATGGTTGCATCTCTGATTCATTTATGTTATATTATTGAATATATTTGATATCTCTGTGCCTTTCTTTATTATATCTCCGCTCTCATTTCGTGTCGAAAATAACCCGGATCACTCCACCCCTTGATGTCCCACCAGTTGAAGAAATTCTACTTTAGGAATTACTTGAGAACCCTATGACACCACTTATCCCCGATTTCACCCTTCCCCAAAGGAAAATACCGGTTTGAGAAACAATCCTGCAAGCCATTACTCAAATTCCATTCTTATACCCCCCACCAAGAGTACAAGATTTTAAGGTAGCTGCAATGCTTACCCTTCCCAACATGGTGCTCACCATTACAGTATCGTATCTACACCCACCCGCGATGGTTCCTCAACCATCCCTCCATCCCCAATAAGAGGTGTTGTTCCTGAGTTTATACTTTAAGGCTATAAAGTATACCATCAAGGCATCCGAAAAGATAAAGAGAAATAAGGGGTAAGAATCAATTTTGAAGGGTAAATCAAAGTTGGTTTCTCAACTATCTCTGTCTAGCTTCTCATTGTTCTTGGATGTTGATATCTCTCTCTATAACTACCAACGAGCATTCTAATTCGACCTGGGTAGTTGTTGTTTGCAGGATAGTGTTAAATAAGTTCAAAGCAATGCTAGTTTGATCTTGAAGGCCAGGTTCTATGTTAGGCTGTCTATTATTTGGGATAGTCAGGGGAGTAAAATTTTATTAAATTATAAAATGTTTAAAGATTTGTTGTTTCAGTTTTGAGGGATGAAATATAAAAGGAGTTTTGGAACTCAAAATAAAACACAATAAGAGTAGAGGTCGTTTCCCGTACTTGAAGTAATTTGAGAATAGTAAAATAATAACAAAGTAACGTTGTTGAAAAATATGAGGCTTTAATCATGAAAGAATATCATATCATAACAGAAGAAAAGAGAAAAACAAGATTTTTAATGAAGTATAAAATATAATCATCCAAATGACCTACAGGTCTTGAAACTGTTGATATCAATCACAGAGGAAAAACTATAAATGATTAGATAATCAAATAAATTCAAACTACAATAGAATTTTGAGTTAAATTGTAGCCAATCATTCATTAGAAAGACGTGGAAAGAAATATGTTGAAATATATTGAAAACGGAGTAAAGGAACACATAGCTTCAAGTTGACAGGATTCAGAATCTCTTCTACATTATCTATATCACTGTAAAGCGGAAAACTTCTAATACAATTGGCTCCCAAAAAACCAAAATCCCCTTCTTAGTCTTGTGAAATTATACTTATACATGATCACCAAACTTTTCTTTTCTGTTGGTGATTAACTAACTTCTGAAGACTAATGGTTACATGAATGTGAAATACTAAACCGTTTGCAATTCTATTTTAACTTCTTTGATTAATTTCGATGATGAAATTTTCAAAATAATACTTTATGTCTTCGTTGATGAACTTCCTTCTTTTGTTTTAAGACAACAAATACATTTTCCTAGAAACTGCACCAAAACTCTGGGAGCTTCTGGAATATCTTTCACCTCAAATAGGAAGAACTTTCTCTGTAATTCAGGCAGACGGTCTTCGATTATCTTTTTTGTGAACTTAATAGTTTGTAACTTTAAGTTCGGAATCACTATCCATTTGTCAATTTGAGTGACATTGATTACCTTTATTTGTGGGATCTCTACCTGAATTTCTTCCAAATCCTCCTTGAATCTTAACTGATGCTCACCAATGTTAATTTCTCCTAACAACCCTAGACAGTTGTTTCTTCCAATGTTCAATGACGCTTTCTCTAAAAGGTCAAAAATTCCTTGACAGTCGTCATTAACCTCTCTGGTTATTCTCTTGTTTTCTGCTAGGTTTTCCTCCCGCACCTTGAGTATTATATCACCTTTAATCTGCTCTGAAACAGATAGCTTTTGAGTCTCTCTCGCTTCCTCTTTTGTTGAAAGAACCACTACTTTTTGAAAAGTTGTTCTGGCTACTTTCACTTCTCTCTCTTTTAGGAGAATACTCTCCAAGGATTTACGTGCTTCCTAAAAGTAATTATGAATAAATTCCAAATTAAAGAACACTCCCTATTGCTCTTTTTCTATCTTTGTATGTATTTCCAACACCTGGGCTTGGAATATTTCAAGCTCTACCACTTGATTTTGAATGGAATTAATATTATTTTGTAATTGTCTATTCATTTCTTCTTGTTGTAGGACTTGTTCTTAACTGGCCTATATCTTCAAGTTTGCTTCATATAAGCTTTCTTTCAGTTTTTGAATCTCTTGAATGTCATTGAATCTGGCTTGTTCTAGACCCTTGTTTATCTCCCGACTGATACTTCTTTCAGTCTCTAATTGACTTTGTAGTTGAGCTATCATCTGATCTTTCTGCTGCAACATAGTTCTCAAATTACCCACAGAGTATAAATTTGTTGATGCTAAGGCTCCCATTGTGTCGGCTATTTCTGTAGTGAATTCCCCCTCTTCACATTTTTGTCCATCTACAATGATCTTGTTCTTTTTTATCATCATGTCTCCTCTTGGATGCATTTCCTATTTCACGATAGCCTTCCTCTTTCTACTGAAAAAGTAATCGGATGAAGGAATTTCATCTCTAGAAATAGGTTCGAGATCACTAACATATAGAGCTCCCTCTTGGGGGTTTCCATAGGTAGACTGCAATGGGGTCAAAGAAGTAATAAGACTTCCAAGCTCCGTTGATGTTGTTCCTCCTACTTTTTTGGGAAAATCCTCAGGGATTTATGGGGATGTTTCCAACTCCTTATCTTTCCTTGACTCTGATTTCTCTGTCTAAGGAACTTTTGTTTCTTATGAAGGCATTTCAATATCCTTCATATTTCCTTTTGCATCTAGTGTATACTGTAACTCTGTTTCAAAACCTAGGGGAGGCCCTTCCTGCTCTAGAGGGGGGGTTGTGAATTCACCCTGCAAAATCTTTGGCAAACAACTTTGCCTGTGACTTTGGAAGGACATGAACCTAGTCTGTAAGTCGGGTGATAAGGCTTGTACCCTGTTCAATACCTCCTCATAGGATTTAACCTCTTTGAATATATCATCATAAACAGACTTTTCATGTTCATAAGCTTTCATATTGCATTGCATCAAATGTCTATTCACTATTTGATAAGGGTCATGTTTTTTATGTTTGATATTTACCAGATTAGCTTCTTCTAGTGCTTCGGCTTCCACTTTAGAATGGCCTAGGTTTTTCAATGAAAATTTTTCGATATGTATAGGGAATATTTGCCATGACTTCTTTTGAGCTTCCTTTAGCTCTATTCCAACACTGCCTTTTACTATTTGGTGCGCTACCTCTCTACACACCAGTCTGTCCGAGAGGAATTTTGGAAGCACATGAGGGGGGATTGAGCACCCATAAACCCTAATGTAAGAGAAGTTTTCATCAATGAACCAGTCAGCTATTTCTTTGAGCTTTTCTGAGACTGTCTCAGAAATGCGAGGGGGTTCACATCCATAAAACATTTTATGCATTAGAATTACTATGAAATGACAAATTTCATAAAACGCATTCTTAGCATTTTCTTCCCATAGCACAGAGTGATACTCGTGAATGGGTTTGGGGCAGGTTATGTTCCAATTCCAATTCATCAGGGGAAATGGAGTCACTAAGAAGATTGCATCCATGATGTATGCCGACTTGTAAAAGGCCAATGGCTGACCTTTAGATCTTGCAACTCTCTAATTTGAAACCTCTTGAGCTAGGTTATCAGACAAAATCTTGCTCCAGTTAAAAGTGTATCCTTATGATGCTTCTTCTAAAAAGGGCACCCATTTTGCAGGAAAATGACTGGGGTTCTTTTTGCCAAAGAGTCTGTAGAACATCATGGCTACATAAACCATGTATTAGTTCAAAGATGTTGTGGCATAAATTCCATGGGTATAGGCCCTAAATTTTGATGGACATCTCCACCATTCTTTGATTAAATCGGGATAAGTTCGGTCTGCCTCAGTACACTCCTTCCTTTGAAACTCAGCTCTAAATTCGGCATTATAAATGTACTTAGGATTTGGTGAGAGTTTGTATATTACTTGTATATGCTCTGGCCTAAATAAGCCGACAACAACCGCTTGATTTTTTAAAATGCTTCTTGTCAGGATATCAACCTTCTCCAAGGCCCAATTGATCATGTCGTTGTATGCCATGAGCCAAGGGCGTGCTGCAATCTTATGAAGCTCTGATTTTTCTATATCCCGAAGGTGATTCTCAAAATCAGCAGGGGAATTTTTGATTTCGTAATCCAGGAGTTCATAGATTTCTCTCCAGGATTTAATTGAGTCGATGGCATGTGGTGTAGAGTCTGATATGATATCTCCTTCTGGGTTACACATCTCTTATGTATCTTCACTCTTCCTCAGTGCCTTGTTTGGCACCATAGCTCTATGTTATATGAAAAATCTGTCATAGAAAAGAAGCGTATGAGCTTGGATGAATGTGAATTACCTTTGAAAGATAGAACAAGCATAGGTTTTGGAACACAGACTTTTAAATTTTCCTTAAACTCGTTTTATGATGAAAACACTGACGCAGTTGAACTGTAATTAATTACATTTAATGAAATGAATATTTATGAGATATGCATTAGTATTGCAGCATTATCAATTATCTATTTATTAATTGTGTCCATATTTCAGCAATCCTAGATTCAAAATTTGAAAATTTTCATTCAACGGTACCGAAAATAAGCAAATACAAAAATAAGTTTAATTATCGTTAAGCGTGTTTTTAAATAGAGTTAGTTCAACTTAAACGCTGATTAAATTGAACTTCAAGACTTCGTGTTTCGAGGTTTTTGGGATCAGAAACACATGAGGTATGTCAACGCCAAACCCCGATTCCCGAAATTGCAAAATCACGATGAGATTAGATTAAACCGTAACTTTCGTATTAGTACATTAATTAATCACGATTAAAAACTAACTTCCATTCTTTTGGGAAATTGAGGATCAGGATTTCGTGATTCAATATGCATGGAAAACATATGGTTTCGAGTAGAGCCGAATCCCAAAATATTAAAAAAAAAAAAAGTTAATCAACTCCTTTAGGGTTTAAATTACCGTGATTAAAAATAACTTTACAGAATGCGCGTCGGGAATTTTAAAACACTTTTGTTTTTTTCCTTTGGTTCTTTAAAGAATAAATCTTGTCGGGATTTTGGTACTGGGATTTTTGAAATGATAGCGAGGGTTATGCTTTATGAAAATCCGAAACCTGAAAAAGGAAGTTTTTCGTCTTAAACATAAAAACTTTAAAATTTGTTTCAACATAGGCTCCAATTGGGGACCTTGTCTCCTTGTGGGACAAGCAGAACGAGTAGACTTAGTGCCTTTATTGGGTTAATGGATTCAAAGGATTCTTTCTGCGGAACTTTATTAGGAAGGGGATACAGAGGGAAAAAGAGATTTCATCTTTACTTCTGAAAAGATTTTCAAAACTCCCATGTGTTGTAAACTTAGTTGTAGTCCCATTCATGGTCTTCTTCTTCTCGCTACTAAATTTAATTCTTCTTTAAGATGATCAAAAAAATCCTATGAAATCCAAAAGATCTTATGGATGTTGGCTTGCATGAAAACGAAGTAAAATTCATGATTTTAATCAGGGAGCCCTTTCTAGACTTGGGATGCAGATCTGGTTTTGAAAAGGCTGGTAACCAGAGTAGAGTGAAATTTACGTATGATAGCCTTACAGATACCTTAGATATTGCTTCACTACTAGCAAGCCTGTTCAGTACCCGGGTGAAGTTATCTATCCCTTTTTACTGAATTTCCTTTCACCACTTCGAATCATAATTATGCACTTAAATGCTGAGATGAGGGCAATCATTTAAATGAATTTCCTTTCATCATATTTTTGGACTAGATGGGGGCAATCAAATATGAATTTCCTTTCACCATCTGTCTTATATTTTACTTTTTGAACACAAAGTGGCGGCAATCAATTGTACTAAGTATAACAGGGATGGTATCTGTGTAAAATTTGCAGTGGAGGTCTATCAACTTGCTTTGATTACTCTAAACCAACCTTATCTTAACTTTCAAAACACCTTAGTCCACAGGGAAAATGGGAAAGATTAATTCCATGGGTCTTTTTTCAAACAAGCCTCAATCCTTAGAAACTATTAAGAAACCTAGAAGAGTCAGGATCAACCTACGCATAACTTCGTTTAGTTGGAGAGGGAGGAGTTATGAGGACTGGCTTACCTTTTAAGATATTTTTTCCAGCTTCCAAAGCTAAGACGTAATCTCTTCTCCCTCTGTGGGAAACCTAGAAAAATGCTTGGTTTTTTAAGAAGGCTAAACTGAGGGTAGAAAAGGGGTGACAGAGAAAGACCTAGAAATTGAAAAATAGGGGTCATAGCTTAAACCCAATTCTTAGAACCCTTTCTCAGAGACGCTTTACTCTCTCTGCTTATTTTAATTACCTCTTATATTTATCTAGGTGTAATTCTTAGGACCCAGAGTAAGAACTTGTTCTTTTAGTCACATATTAGACTTACAAGACCATCACTACACTTTAGAGACCTTCGTTTGAAAAGTAGCCTTCTTTGGAATTCGTACCTTTGCCTTACCATTTTCGTTCTCTTTTGAAATAACAGAAAATCTTTTCTATCACCTATTTTCGGCGAATTTATCTTCCGATATATGGCCATATGTTTTCTCCTTTCTATTGTTTGGGATACAAGACAGGATCCTATAAGGGAACAACATGAAAAGTATTAGGGCTTTAAAAGAATTGAATGCATTGAAAATTTCATATTCCTACTTCTAGAAAAACATTGACCTATTTTATTTTTGATGAAAGTAAACTTACCAAATAAAATTATGAAATAAAAAAGAAAACACAAACTGGTATATACAGTGGGGATTTTGGAAACCAATTATTCCATATAGTGTTTTAAATAATGCCCGTTAACAGGGGCGTTGAGGATTTTACCGTCCAAATTCTCTAACAAAAACAATTTCTTTTCCTTCAGGTGTTGTAACCTTGAACGGTTTGTACCAGATGTGATCGAATTTACCATGTTTTGATGAGTCTTCCTTCCTAGCATCCCATTTTAAAACCAAATCTTTGGGGAGAAATTCTCTGTCTTTGGCCTTACGATCGAATAATGCTTTCATGTCGTCCTGGTATTTCTGCAACCTTTTGTCCACTTCGGCCCGGTGCTATTGGACTTCAATCAACTGGTTTATTCTTCTTGTAACATGATTTGGTTCTTCTTTCTCATCTTGCCAAAGTTTCATTACGGGAAGCACTAGATTTATAGGTAATACTACGTCCGTCCCGTACACCATTTGGAAAGGAGAAGTGCCGATAGAATTTTTCGTACCTATCTGATTTTCCCACAAAGCGTATTTCAAATGCACATGCCAAGATTTCTTGTTTTCACTCAACACATTCTTAATTATATTGATTAGGCTCTTGTTTGAAGACTCATCCAGCCCATTTCCTTGGGGGTAATATGTCGTGGAATGACCAAGCATGATATTGTACTTTTGGCAAAAACTAACCATAGCCATAGATTTAAAAGCCTGGGCATTATCTGTGACTATCTTTTGGGGGCAGCCGAATCGAGACAAAATGTTTTCTTCTAAGAAGTCCATTACCACCAAATCCGTAGCCCTTCTAGTTGGAATAGCCTCCACCCATTTGGTGAAGTAATCTGTAGCAGTCAGGATCAATTTATGTTGAGCACTAGAATGAGGATTAATTTCACCTATGAAATCTAATCCCCATTGTTGAAAAGGAGCTTCCATTTTGACCGGAAACAATGCCATCACTGGGAGTTTATGCTTTCCTGTGAACAATTGGCAAGGGTTGCAAGCTTGGACTTTGATGTTGACGTCTAAGAAAAGTTTGGGCCAATAATATCCTACCCTCAGGATCTTATAATTCGTTTCCCTCTAGGCGTGATTTCCTCTACACACTCATTCGTGAAATTGGCTTATGACCTTCTCTATTTCTGATTCAACCAAACAAACCAACGGGAAGCCAAGTGGGTCCTTCCAATACAATTGTCTTTCGGATATACAGTACTTGACCGCATGCATATTCAGTGTTCTATCTTTAGATGGGGGTAAGTCACTCAGGCACTTCAAGGTCAACAGGTAGGACACTATGTCTTTGTACCAATCTGATGAAGAAAAATTATCTTTGATTCTGATTTCAGTTATTTGTTCATCGAGCTCATTCATGTCCACACACTCTTCACTTCCCTGTAAGCCATTTATTCCGAGAGCTCTAAAATTTGATTCAGATAAGATTTTAGCCAAACCTTATCCCTTTACTAGTTTCATTGGTTTTATCTCTAGGTCGAACTCTTGAATTTTGGCCAGCCACCGTCCTCTTTTTCCATCACTATCGGATTGAACCAAAATATCTTTTACAGAGTTGGTGGGTATGTACACAATTACCTTGGAATGCAACACGTAGGTTCTGAAAGCCTTTAACACCTTCACCATAGCACATGCTTGTTTTTCCTTTATATCATATCTGAGTTCAGCGTCTCTAAGACTTTTGCTAAAAAAGGCTATCAGTTGCTCGAAAACTTCTTCATTTTTCTAGAGGAGTACCATGGCAAGTGTGTGTTTGGAGGTGAACGAGAAAATAAGAATATTCTTTAGATAATCAGGGATTTCCAGTACAGGAGCCTCGCTTATAACCTTCTTGATGTGCGCAAATGATGCTTTAGCCTATGCTGTCCATTTCACTTCGTTGTTTTTATTTAGCATATCTGTGATCAATTTCACGATTTCAACAAAGTTTGGAATAAATCTCCTCAAAAAAATTATTTTTCTTAAGAATGATTGAATCTCTTTTACATTCCTAGTGATGTAGGAGCATCCCTCATGACAAGCAAAACCAACGTGGAAGCAGAAGACAACTGGAAGACGTCTAGCGCAAGTTTTAGAATTTCCCTTGAAGCTGATGCGGAAACATAAATAAGATCATTTAATGAAGGCGCTTTGGTAAAATGCAATCAAATCTCGAGCCATACGCTCTCGTCTGATATAGACAGAGGCATTTATAAGTAGTAAATGTAAGTAGGTAGAATTGAATATTTAGATTAGACAGTTCTAGAAGAAGGAGGGAAACGGGATATAGACAGCCTCATTGTATCATTGTAACATTAACAGGACAAAGAAGAATCTAGAGTATAGGATAATAGCAAAGGATTGTAGGAGACATCCATGTACAGATCTTGAATTAATAGAAGAAGTTGATTCAGATTCATGGTTGTTTTGTTATTCTCTGTGTATGTGTGTTGAATGCTCTACTTATGAGAATTACTTCCTGTTATGCATTCACTATTATGCTGTGAGTGTGATTTCATGTGTTGAGATTTAAATCTGAGAGGGAGTGAAGTGAGTTACAATTGTTTCTCTTTCTGAGCAAGGATTCCTGCAAGGAGTGCAGTTGAAGTTGTCCGCAAGGAGTGTGTTGACAGAAGGCTCAAGGAGTTAAACTCTTGTTCTCATTCACTCAGGAGTGAGAATGGGTTGCTAGAGCCGTGCAAGGAGTGCGCAGGCTAAGGTGAGTCTCAATCATGAAACTGAGTGAATTATTGAAGGTTGCTGCTGCAGGAGTGCACAGAGTCTGAAGGACTCAACACTTGGGGAGTGTTGTATGTTTTCCACAAGGAGAGCGTGCAAGTCCCTCTGAAAGAATCAGAGTGGAAAAATCTCAGGAGGTATAGCACCTTCGTGATATCATCAAAGGAGAGCACAGGAGTTTCATGTCATAGAAGGTTCAAGCAAGAGTCGAGAGTGCAGGCGTTGAAGGGAAAGTTCTGAGAAGGAACACTTAGCCATTCTCAAGAAGTCTTCAAGAAAGAAGGGAAAAATCGACGGTCAGGATCTTACAGAGAAGATTGACGAAATCCCGTCAGCCGTTAGATCTCGAGAAGTTGCGTAGGGTTTAAGCTCTAGTGTGCAGAGGAGGGTCTCGAAGGAGTCATCGGGATATCAGAGTCATCGGGGTTTTGTTAAGCAAGAGAATTGAGACCTTGTTAGTCTTGAAATCCTGAGAAAGAATCCTAGCCATTAATCTTGGCAGGACACGCGTCAGGCATCTGGACCAGAGTTGGGATTTAACCCATTAGGGATTCCAGGAGGGAAGGAATCATTACAGCAGGAATCGCGATTCGCGATATCCCGACGGGAGATTAGAACCGTCCATCGGCGAGGACGCGTGGCATGAGATCCTGAAGAGCCGGCGTTTACATGCATCGGAGTTTCCAGAGGTAATAAACTCTTGCATGTAGGAATCGTGACCCGTGATTTCCCAATAGGATTAGAGCCGTCCAATAGAAAGGACACGTGGCAAGAGATCCCAAGGAGTTGGGGATCGGGGAATCGGGATTTTTGAAGACAGAGAACTCGCGCAACTAGAAGTCGCGATATGTGATTTTCCGATCACTACAGGAGTGTGGGCCATAGGCGCTCGAACAGAGGACAAGTGTCGGAAGGTCAACCCTTGTAAGGAGTCAACGCCAAGTGGCATCGACATATCACGAACTCGGAGGTTTGTGAGTTGGAGCTGCAAGAAATTGCATCAAGAGTTGCGAAGTCGCGAGAAGCGATACCCCGACAACCATCGGTTAGCGTGTGGGACCACAAGTGCGAGTGGAGGAAAGGTGTTAGCCTGACGGGGAATCAGCGTTTGAAGGATCAGGAGATCCATGGGTAAGTGTTTCATAGCATTAGAATTCCCGTAGCCCCGACGGGGTGAGACCGTGGTCACGGATTGGCAGTCATATGGTGCAAAGCCTATAGACGGAGGACTATCGTGAAGATAGGTGCATCGCGATTCAGGGAATCGTGAGTCCTGGGAACACAAGTATTTCGACATCATAAACCCTGATATCCCGATGGGGGTTTATTGCTGTGGTCATATAGGAGCCGGTCGCGAAGATTTAGAGCTTAGCCAAGTGGGCTGAGACCATTAAAGGGGGGCACATCGATGATTAGAGATTGGTGATTCAAATCATCAGAATATCGTGGGTGTTAAAACCAGATAGAGGAAACCCCTATAGAGCAAAGGGGGGTTTCGAGAAGAGTTCCCTGTGGGAGGAAGATTTCCCGATAGGGAAATAGAAGAATTTCATAGTTCTTCGGGCCGAGGAAGGAGGAAGGTCCTGTGAGCGGACGTGCCTTCGTTGGCGCACCTGCATCAATTGGTATCAGAGCATAGAAAGGCTTCTTTGCTTTCTATAGAAGAGGACAAGGAGAATTCACCATGCCACCAAGGAGAAGAGGTAGACAATCACCTGATCTAGAGGAGGAAAGGGAATTGTCCAGAGAAAGGGAATTGTCCAGAGAAAGAGGTAGGCAAGTACAGAATCCAGACGTGGAGAGAGGAATGCGAAATCTTCGTGCCAAAATGGAGGACATGGAGATAAGACAAAGGCGCATAGCTGATGCAGGAGATATCAGTGAATCCGAAAACAAAGATGATGCTGGACATGAAGAAGAGGAAATCCCAGTGGAAGATGCATCCAATGAGCGATTAATTAAGGCTATCGCTCGGATGAGTTCGAAAACAAAGATGGACATTCCAGCTTATGAAGGGAATCTGGATGCAGAAGAGATTCTAGACTGGATTAGAGCTCTTGACACTTACTTTGATTATGAAGACATCGAAGAAGATAAGAAGGTTAGGCATGTTGTCACAAAATTGAAAGAACATGCAACATTATGGTGGGATGAACTGCAAGCTGATAGACATTGCCAAGGCAAGCAGAAGATAAAGAGTTGGGACAGGATGATTGCAAAGATGAAAGAAAAATTCATTCCCAGGGACTATCAAATTTCTCTATTCAGGAGGATGCAGAACCTGAGACAGAAGTTGATGGCATTGAAAGAGTATACTGAGGAATTTTACAGATTGAATATTAGAGCAGGTCATCGCGAAAGCAATGACGAAATGGTGGCTAGGTACATAAATGGCCAGAGGTATGAAATTCAGGATGAATTAAGTATGGAAACCATCCAAATAGTGGAGGATTCTTACCAATTAGCTCTGAAAGCTGAGGAGAAGCTGAATCGTAAACAAAGTCAGAGGGGCCGAGGCAGAAGTTAGACCAGAGGCAAAGCAGTTGCCCAAGATAAATACCGAAATCCCAAGGAGGAATGGAAGAAACCTGAGGGAAAAGTTGAAAGAGGTGTAACCTCACAAAGAAGGCCATATGTTGAGCAGCGAAGAAAACAAAATGAACAAAGAGAAGGATATGATGATAATGATAGGTTTCCTCATACCAGAGGTAGAGGAAGAGGAAGAGGTGGAGTAATTACATGCTTCACGTGTGGAAAGAATGGGCACAGGTTGTTTGAGTGTCCAGAGAAAAAGAAAGAAACTGGGGAGACTCACATCGTCGAGGCACAGAGGCGAGATACTGAGGGAGAATACACTGAAAGAGGAAGGTCGCTGGTGATGCGGAAAGTCCTTTTAACGCTAGAGAAGGAGGTGGAAAATTCAGCGTAGAGGAATAGTCTTTTTAGGACTGCTTGCAAAACCAAGGATACAGTGTGCAAGGTCATTATGGACAGTGGAAGCACAGATAATCTTGTTTCAACCGAGATGGTAGAAAAGCTGGAGCTGGAGACAACTGATCATCCAAGTCCATACAAGGTTTCATGGCTATAGAAGGGACATTAGGTAAATGTCACCAAACAGTGCTTGGTTGACATCAAGATAGGAAGATATAATGATAAAATTTTATGTGATGTTATTCCTATGGATGTTTGTCATTTATTGCTAGGAAGACCATGGAAGTATGATAGAAATGTGATTCATGATGGGAGAATGAACACATATACCCTGGAGAAGAATGGGAGAAACCCCAAATTGTATCCAATTGAGGATAGAGAAGTGAAATCGGAAGTAAGCAACAGGGTACTTCTCATGAGTGGGAAGGAACTTCTTACAGAAGTTAAGAAGAAGGAGGATCCACAATTCTTTGTGGTCAGAAAGCCGAGAATTGTTCTGACTAGAACAAAGGTGGACGATTTATCGGAAGAAGTTCAGGAACTGCTGGAAGAGTTCGCTGATATTGCAGTGGATGAACTACCTCATTCATTGCCACCGATGAGGAGTGTGAGTCATCAGATAAACCTTATACCAGGAGCTAGTTTGCCAAACAAAGTCGCGTACAGGTTGACGCCGCAAGAGAATGAAGAAGTTAAAAGATAGGTCCAAGAGTTGTTGGACAAAGGCTTGGTCAGGGAAAGCTTGAGTCCATGTGTTGTTCCAACAGTACTCAGTCCGAAGAAAGACAGAGGCTGGAGGATGTGCACTGATTCAAGGGCGATAAACAAGATAACTATCAAGTATAGATTCCCATTGCCAAGAATGGATGATTTGATGGATTGCTTAAGTGGAGCAAATTTTTTTTCAAAGATAGATTTGAAGAGTGGATATCATCAGATTCATATGAGAGAAGGTGATGAGTGGAAAACAACATTCAAGACAAACGAAGGTTTGTATGAATGGCTTGTCATGCCGTTTGGCTTGACAAATGCACCAAGTACCTTTATGAGGTTGATGAATGAAGTCCTGAAGGAGTTCATTGGGAAATTTTTCATTGTGTATCTGGATGACATATTGGTTTTCAGCAAGACAAAGGTTGAACACTTGAAGCATTTGGCTATTGTGATGAAGAAGCTACAGCAGGAGAAGCTATTGATAAATATGAAGAAGTCCTCATTCATGAAGACATAACTCATTTATTTGGGTTTTGTCATTTCAGCTAATGAGTTGAAGATGGATCCGGAAAAGGTGGAAGTAATTAAGAATTGGCCATCACCGAGAAATATTTTTGAGGTGAGGAGTTTTCATGGTTTGGCTAGTTTCTACCAGAAGTTCATCAGAAATTTCAGTGGGATTAGTGCAGCAATGATGGATACCGTAAATAAAAGACATAAATATTTTCACTGGACGGAAGACGCTGAGAAGAGTTTCAATTTGTTGAAATGAAAGATTACAGAACAACCAATTCTTGTGTTGCCAGACTTTCAAAAGACATTTCAAGTGAAATGTGATGCAAGTAGGTTTGCCATCAGAGTGGTCTTGAGTCAGGAGGACAGACCGATTGCATATTTCAGCGAGAAGCTGAATGAGGCAAAAGAAAAGTACTCCACGTATGATAAGGAATTCTATGCCATCATACAGGCATTGAAGAAATGGAGGCACTATTTGATTCCAAAGGAATTTATTCTATATAGTGATAACCATGCATTACATTTTGTGACTCAACAAGAAAAGTTGAATCAGAGGCATGCTAAGTGGGTTGAATACATGCAAAATTTCACTTTTGTAATAAAGCATATTTCTGGTACTGCTAACAAAGTGGTTGATGCTTTGAGCAAGAAATGTTTGTTGTTGCAAGAGTTCAAAGTAAGCACGTTAGGCTTTGATGATATGAGGGACATGTATGCAGATGATCTGGATTTTGTAGAAGCATATGAAGCAGCTGAGAATCCAGTTCTCAGAGACAGAAGCCCTTGGATAGACTATATGGTCCAAGAAGGATTGTTGTTCAGAGGCAACAAATTGTGTATTCCAAATTGCTCCATGAGGGAGAATTTATTAAAGGAGAAACACAGCGGAGGCTTAGCAGGACACTTCGGCCATGACAAAACATTCGCGAAGCTGAACGAGTCATATTTTTGGCCAGGGATGCGAGTAGAGGTCAAGAGGTTTGTGGACAGATGCAGGATTTTCTAGCACTCGAAGGGCAGAAAGCAGAATGCGGGTTTTTATCAGCCATTGCCCATACCTGAGAAGACGTGGGATGAAATTAGCATGGATTTTGTATTGGGATTGCCAAGAATGCAAAGGGGTGTTGATTCAATCTTTGTGGTAGTTGACAGGTTTTCTAAGATGGCACACTTCATTCCATGCCAGAAGACCAGCGATGTGACACACATCGCAAATTTGTTTTTCAAAGAGATCGTTCGACTTCATGGATTGTCGAAAAGCATAGTTTCGGACAGAGACACAAAATTCATAGGGAATTTCTGGAGGACATTGTGGAAGAAGCTGGGAACTAACTTGGCATTTAGTTTAGCTTATCATCCTTAGACAGATGGGAAAACGGAAGCGGTGAACAGGATTCTAGGAGACTTGCTGAGAAGCTTGGTGATGGAGCACCATAGCAGTTGGGACAATATATTGCCACAGGCAGAGTTTTCTTACAATGACTCAGTAAATCAGAGCAGAGGAAAAAGTCCATTCCAGAATGTCTATGGGAGGCAACCAAGAGGAGTTTCTGAATTAAGGGATTCAGAACAGACTGATACTAGCAGTGCTAGTGCAGGAGAATTCACTGAAGCAATGAAGGAACTTCACAACCGGGTGAAGGAGCGGCTATTGAAGTCAAGTCAGGAATACAAACGCAGAGCAGATCAGCATCAGAGACAACTTCAGTTTGAAGTTGGTGATCTGGTTCTAGCACATTTGAGGAAGGAAAGGTTCCCAAGAGGAACATACAACAAGATGAAGATGAAGAAAATCTGACCATGCAAGGTCTTGAAGAAGATGGGAGAGAATGCTTATGAGATCGAGTTACTAGAGGGCATTGGAATATCTACGATATTCAATGTTTCGGATTTATATCCATATAAAGCGGATGAAGCAGGAGAAAAAGGTGATGATCAACCAGAGGTCCAGTGGCAGAAGCAGATGCCAGTTGCAGAAAATCCACAGATGGAGCAGATACTAAATAAAAGAGTGGGTAAGAAAACCAGAAGGAAAGAGTATTTTGAATATTTGGCCAAATGGAAGGGACACCCAGTTGAATATGCCAGCTGGGAGACTGAAGAGGAAATTTTGAAGCATGGACATACCCTGTAGGAGCTCATGGACAGGAGCCCATGCAAATTTTCAAGCGAGGGAGTATGATGCAGGAGCATCCCTCACGACAAGCAAAACCAACGTGGAAGCGGAAGACAACTGGAAGACGTCCAGCGCAAGTTTTTGAATTTCCCTTGAAGCTGATGCACAAACATAAATAAGATCATTTAATGAAGGCGCTTTAGTAAAATGCAATCAGACCTCGAGACATACGCTCTCGTCTGAGATAGACAGAGGCATTTATAAGTAGTAAATGTAAGTAGGTAGAATTGAATATTTAGATTAGACAGTTCTAGAAGAAGGAGGGAAACGGGATATAGACACCCTCATTGTATCATTGTAACATTAACAAGAGAAAGAAGAATCTAGAGCATAGGAGAATAAAAAAGGATTGTAGGAGACATCCATGTACAGATATTGAATTAATAGAAGAAATTGATTCAGATTCATGGTTGTTGTGTTATTCTCTGTGTATGTGTGTTGAATTCTCTACTTATGAGAATTACTTCGTGTTATGCATTCGCTATTATGCTGTGAGTGTGATTTCATGTGTTGAGATTTAAATCTGAGAGGAAGTGAAGTGAGTTACAATTGTTTCTCTTTCTAAGAAAGGATTCCTGGAAGGAGTGCAGTTGAAGTTGTCCGCAAGGAGTGCGTTGACAGAAGGCTCAAGGAGTTAAAATCTTGTTCTCATTCACTCAGGAGTGAGAATGGGTTGCTAGAGCCATGCAAGGAGTGCGCAGGCTAAGGTGAGTCTTAGTCATGAAACTGAGCGAAGTATTAAAGGCTGCTACTGCAGGAGTGCGCAGAGTCTGAAGGACTCAACACTTGGAGAGTGTTGTATGTTTGCCGCAAGGAGAGCGTGCAAGTCCCTCTGAAAGAATAAGAGTGGAAAAATATCAGGAGGTATAGCACCTTTGTGATATTGTCAAAGGAGAGCACAGGAGGTTCATGTCGTAGAAGGTTCAAGCAAGAGTCGCAAGTGCAGGCATTGGAGGGCAAGTTCTGAGAAGGAACACTTAGCCATTCTCAAGAAGTCTTCAAGAAAGAAGGGAGAAATCGACGGTCAGAATCTTACAGAGAAGATTGACGAAATCCCGTCAGTCGTTAGATCTCGAGAAGTTGCATAGGGTTTAAGCTCTAGTGTGCAGAGGAGGGTCTCGGAGGATTCATCGGGATATCAGAGTCATCGGGGTTTTGTTAAGAAAGAGAATTGAGACCTTGTTAGTCTCGAAATCCCGAGAAAGAATCCTAGTCGTTAATCTCGGCAAGACACGCGTTAGGCATATGGACCAGAGTCAGGATTTAACCCATCGAGGATTATAGGAGGGAAGGAATCATTACAGCAGGAATCACGATTTGCGATATCTCGACGGGAGCTTAGAACCATCCATCGGTGAGGACGCATGGCACAAGATCCTGAAGAGCCGGCATTTACGTGCATCAGAGTTTCCAGAGGTAAGAAACTCTTGCATGTAGGAATCGCGACCCATGATTTCCCGATAGGATCAGAGCCATCCAATAGCAGGGACACGTGGTAGGAGATCCCAAGGAGTTGGGGATCGGGGAATCAAGGTTTTCGAAGACAGAGAACTCACGCAACTGGAAGTCGCGATACATGATTTTTCGATCACTACAGGAGTGTGGGCCATAGGCGCTCAAACAGAGGACAGGTGTCGGAAGGTCAACCCTCACAGGGAGTCAATGCCAAGTGGCATCGGCATATCTCAAACTTGGAGGTTCGTGAGTTGGAGCTGCAAGAAATTGCATCAAGAGTTGTGAAGTCGCGAGAAGCGATATCCCGACAACCATCGGTTAGTGTGTGGGACCACAAGTGCGAGTGGAGGACAGGTGTCAGCCTAACGGTGAATCGGCATTCGAAGGATCAGGAGATCCATAGGTAAGTGTTTCGTAGCATTAGAATTCCCGTAGCCCCGACGAGGTGAGACCATGGTCACGGATTGGCAGTCATATGGTGCAAAGCCTATAGCCGGAGGGCTATCATGAAGATAGGCGCATCGCGATTCGGGGAATCGTGAGTCCTGGGAACACAAGTATTTTGACATTGTAAACCCTGATATCCCAACAGGGGTTTGTTGTTGTGGTCATATAAGAGCCGGTCGCGAAGATTTAGAGCTTAGCCAAGTGGGCTGAGACCACTAAAGGGGGCGCATCGTAGATCAGGGATCGGTGATTCAAATCATTAGAATATCGTGGGTGTTAAAACCCGATAGAGGAAACCCTGATAGAGAAAAGGGGGGTTTCGAGAAGAGTTTCCTGTGGGAGGAAGATTTCTCGATAGGGAAATAGAAGAATTTCACAGTTCTTCGGGTCGAGGAAGGAGGAAGTTCCTGTGAGCGAACGTGCCTTCGTTGGCGTACTTGTGTCACCTAGGGATATTTATTGTGTCTATAGCTTCAACTCTTTTAGGGTCAATTCTAATTCCATATCGAGACACAATATGGCCCAAGAGTTTACCTTCTTGCATAGAAAAGTGGGACTTTTGGGGGTTTAAAGACAAACCAAACCTATGGAATTTCTCAAACATTTGCTTGAGATGTATCAGATGATCTTCATCAGATTTAGAAAAAATAGTTAGATCATCAAGACAGATAACCACAAATTTGTCCCTTTCGCCAATGAAAGTGATATCCATAGCACGTTGGAAAGTATCACCTACATTCATTAAACCAAAAGGCATCTTGTCATACATAAATGTACCCCAAGGGGTGGTGAAGGCTGTTTTTTCTTTATCGTGTTCACTGACGGCAATTTGATTGTACCCGGAAAACCTGTCGATCATTGACATCCTATTTGCCCCAACTAATTTTTCTAAAATGTGATCCATTTTGTGTAGGGGGTAATTGTCTTTGAGGGAGGACTTATTTAGATTTCTGAAATCAACACATAGGCTAATTTCCCCATTTTTCTTTTTAATCGAGACCAGGTTTTCTACCCAATTGGAGTATCTTAGTGGTATGATTATTTTTGCATCCAGGAGCTTTTTGACTTCCCTTTTGACCACAGGGAATAAAATAGGATTGATTTGTTTGAGTTTTTCTCTAAAGGGTTTGACACCAAGCTTCAGGGGTATCTTATGTTCAATCACAGTGGTGTCATAGGTTCTCAGCTCTTCATATGACCAAGAAAAAACATCCTTGTACTTTCTAAGAAACTCTGAGTATTTACTTTTGTTTTCTGGGGACAGATATTTGGACATTTTCACCAACCGAGGGTTTTATTTAGTACCTATGTCACAGTCCTCAACCTCTTCAGGTTGAGGCTATAGAGTGGATATTAAAGGGATATCATCTTGATTGAATAATATTTCCAATGGAATCAGGCCCTTGGGGATCTGCTTATTTTTAAGAACAAGCATTTGGTGATTCTTGATTTTATCATGGAACTCTTGAGGATCCTCCCTTTCCTGCATGATCAAAATAGGATCATTTTGGTTTTGTTAGTCAACGTGTGTTTTGACAAACTCATATATTGATTCTAAAAATTTGCAATATTGTTCATCGTCCTCAAAGACTTGCCAATGTTGTATGTTATTTGGTATAGAAGTTTGGTGCCTCATTTGTATGTGGTACTTTAGTTTAAACGCGGTGGGAGGTGTGAATGTTGAGGCTTCTTTGGCTAATGCATCAGCCTATTGGTTTTCAGTTCTTGGAATGAAATGAACCTTGACAGAGGAGAATAAATTGTCGATCAGATCCCAGACCCAATTCTTGTAGAACCTCAACCTAGGATGTTCGGCATGGTACTATCGGCTTACCTATTTTATGATTAGCTTGGCATCACCAAATACTTCAAGTTTTTTTATTTTCATTCTCCTAGTGGCTTCTAACCCTAACACTAAGGCTTCATACTCGCATACATTATTAGTGTGGTCCTCATTCCACTGTAGTCTATAGGATAAGGGAATTATGAATTGATTATCAGGAGCCACAAGGAGTACCCCAACTCCAGCTCCAAAGTAATATGAAGCACCATCAAAAGACATCTTCCACACACTAGAGCTATATACATTTTCTTTTAATTTTTCTTTTTCTATTTTTTCTTCTTTACAACTTTTGTCTATACCTACCTCAATATCATCATCAATAGATAAAATACAATTACCTAAATCTTGATCAGCAATATATACAGGGTGGTTATTTGGGTTATGTGGATCACCTACCATGAATGCCAACCTAGTTTCTCTGTAAAGACACATGTATTGTCCTCCAAAAACTGGAATCGTAGCATATGTCATGTCAAGCTAGAGAGATCCTCCAAGCTTGGCACCCCATGACCTAGATAACATCATACCATATTTCAGAGGGATATCGGCAACCACTACGTCCATAAGAATGCTTTTTGTAGGTATTTGTGCCAGATTGACCACCAGGTCTTTAATCATACCTATGCATTTGACTTTTCTTGAATCAAATGAATATAAATCTCCATAAGGCCTAGTGATTTCTAGACCTAATCTATCGATAATGGCTTTAGGCATCACATTGTGGGATGCTCCAGAATCTAGCATGCAGTTATGGAGTAGGTGGTCAAACAGGGTTAACGTGATATAGAAGGGGGAAATAGTGTCTCTCGCACCTTCGAAATGTGGACCAAAAACTATGTTCGACTTGTCATGTTCTAAGTTTATGACATTGGCTAGGATTTCGTCTTATGAAAAGATAATCATCTTGGCAATTTGTTTTCTGTATATGGGATTTTTAGCCAGTTCAACAAGTGGGATAGGGATTTTGATTTTATTTATTTCATTTTCAGATTAAAATTTCCCAGGGCCTTGTCGCTCTCTATGTTTGGGGCCTCCATTCCTTTCTTTTCATCTTTTCTTTGTGGTGCGGATTTGGTTTCACTTACAAGGACATGTTTTTTCATGGCGGGTGTTCCTACTGACTTTGACTTGACAGATTGTGTGTCAGTGGTTTGGGTTTTTGCAATCTGTTTGTCAGCAACCTTTGGATCTGCTTCACCAGTTTCGCCCCTAGGAAAGATATTTTTTGTTGGGGCAGTTGGAAGACTCTTGTTCCTAGGTATTAAATTATATTTCTCATGTAGTTCGGCTATAATATCATCTGTGATACCCTGATAGGCCAAATCTTCAGAAGTATCATTGCCAACATCGTCTTCCAATCTAATTTCCTTATTTAAGGATTTTTCATAATCTTGTCTTGATAAATAGGGTGATTTATTATTGTCGCCAAGATTATTTATATCATCATCGAACTCTTCAAAATCTTTTAGGTCTTCCTCTCCAATGAAGTTTTAACTTTTGAACGGAGGAAGCGAGACGGATCTCCCAAGTGTTTCGTTAACGTTCAACTGCGTAAGATCAGGCTGACAAATAGAATGTATGGGTGAAATTATTTGTCTAAGGGATCTTCATGATTTTAAAATATTTTCCGGATCATAGACTGGCGAGGTCTGCTTGTCGTCCAGGTTCTTTCTAGTGTTCTTTCGGCTAATATCCAGTTTACTTATCGTGGAGTCGCCAAGTGAAAAATGAAGGTAGCCTTAAAAGGTTTTTCTATCTTTTTTCACTATCAAAGAAAGAAAGTGTCAAATTCGTTCTTCCCAAGGAAAAGTTTCATTTCTTCGTCCTCAACAACGGCACCAAAAAGATGTTGTTCCTGATTTTATACTTTAAGGCTTTAAAGTATACCGTCAAGGCATCCGAAAAGATAAAGAGAAATAAGGTGTAAGAATCAATTGTGAAGGGTAAATCATAGTTGGTTTCTCAACTGTCTCTGTCTAGCTTCCCATTGTTCTTGGATACCGATATCTCTCTCGATAACTGCCCACGAGCGTTCTAATTCGACCTGGGTAGTTGTTGTTTGAAGGATAGTGTTAAATAAGTTCAAAGCAATGCTAGTTTGATCTTGAAGGTCGGGTTCTATGTTAGGCTGTCTATGATTTGGGACAGTCAGGGGAGTAAAATTTTATTAAATTATAAAATGTTTAAAGATTTGTTGTTTCGGTTTTGAGGGATGAAATATAAAAGGAGTTTTGGAATGCAAAATAATAACACAATAATAGTAGAGGTTGTTTCCTGTACTTGAAGTAATTTGAGAATAGTAAAATAATAACAAAGAAATGTTGTCGAAAAAATATGAGGCTTTAATCATGAAAGAATCTCATATCATAACAGAAGAAGAAGAGAAAAATGATATTTTTAATGAAGTATAAAATATAATCATCCAAATGACCTACAGGTCTTGAAACTGCTGATTGCAATCACAGAGGAAAAACTATAAATGATTAGATAATCAAATAAATTCAAAATACAATAGAATTTTGAGTTAAACTGTAGCCGATCATTCATTAGAAAGACATGGAAAGAAAGATATTAAAAGGTATTGAAAATGGAGTAAAGGAACACATAGCTTCAAGTTGACAGAATTCATAATCTCTTCTGCATTATCTATATCACTATAAATCGGAAAACTTCTAATACAATTGGCTCCCAAAAAACCAAAAGCCCCTTCTCAGTCTTGTGAAATTATATTTATACATGATCACCAAACTTTTGTTTTTTGTTGGTGATTAACTAACTTCCGAAGACTAATGGTTACATGAATGTGAAATACTAAACCGTTTACATTTCTATTTTAACTTCTTTGATTAATTTTGATGATGAAATTTTCAAAATAATACTTTATGTCTTCATTCATGAACTTCCTTCTTCTGTTTTAAGACAGCGAATACATTTTCCCAGAAACTGCACCAAAACTCTGGGAGCTTCTAGAATATCTTTCGCCTCAAATATGAAGAACTTTCTCTGTATTTCAGGTAGACGGTCTTCGATTATCTTTCTTGTGAACTTAATAGTTTGTAACTTTAATTTCGGCATCACTATCCATTTGTCAATTTGAGTGACATTGATTACCTTTATTTGTGGGATCTCTACCTGAATTTCTTCCAGATCCTCCTTGAATTTTAGTTGATGCTTACCAATGTTAATTTCTCCTAACAACCCTGGACAGTTGTTTCTTCCAATGTTCAATGAAGCTTTCTCTAAAAGATCGAAAATTCCTTGATAGTCATCATTAACCTCTCTGGTTATTCTCTTGTTTTCTTTGTGGTTTGCCTCCCACACCTTGAGTATTAGATCACCTTTAATCTGCTCTGAAACAGATAGCTTTTGAGTCTCTCTGACCTCCTCTTTTGTTGAAAGAGCCACTACCTTTTGAAAAGTTGTTCTGGCTACTTTCACTTCTCTCTCTTTCAGGAGAATAATCTCCAAGGATCTACTTGCTTCCTGAAAGTAATTCTGAATAAATTCCATCTTGAAGAACACTCCCTGTTGCTCTTTTTCTATCTTTGTATGTATTTCCAACACCTGGGCTTGGAAGATTTCAGGCTCTACCACTTGATTTTGAATGGAATTAATCTTATTTTTTTAATTTTCTATTCATGTATTCTTGTTGTAGGACCTGTGCTTGACTGACCTGTATCTTCAAGTTTGCTTCATCTAAGATTGCTTTCAGTTTTTGAATCTTTTGAATGTCATTGAATCTGGCTCATTCTAAACCCTTGTTTATCTCCCGACTGATACTTCTTTCAGTCTCCTTTAATTGACTTTGTTGCTGAGCTATCATCTGATCTTTTTGCTGCAATATAGTTCTCAAATTACCCACAGAGTATAAATTTGTCGATGCTAAGGCTCCCATTGTGCCTACTATTTCTGTAGAGAATTCCCCCTCTTCAAGTTTTTGTCTATCTACAATGATCTTGTGCTTTTTTATCATCATGTCTCCTCTTTGATGCATTTCCTGTTTCAGGATAGCCTTCCTCTTTCTACTAAAAAAGTAATCGGATGAAGGAATTTCATCTCTAGAAATAGGTTCATGATCACAAACATATAGAGCTCCCTCTTGGGGGTTTCCATAGGTAGACTACAATGGGGTTAAATAAGTAATAGGACTTACAAGCTCCATTGATGTTGTTCCTCCTACTTTTTTGGGAAAATCCTCAGGGATTTCTGGGGATGTTTCCAACTCCTTATCTTTCCTTGACTCTGATTTCTCTGTCTGAGGAACTTATGTTTCTTGTGAAGGTATTTAAATCTCCTTCATATTTCCTTTTGCAGCTGTTGTATCCTATAACTCTATTTCAAAACCTGGGGGAGGCCCTTCCTACTCTGGAGGGGAGGTTGTGGATTCACCCTGCAAAATCTTTGACAAACAACTTCACCTATGACTTTGGAAGGACATGAAACTAGTCTATAAGTCGGGTGATAAATCCCATACCCTGTTCAATACCTCCTCATAGGATTTAACCTCTTTGAATATATCATCATAAAAATACTTTTCGTGTTCATAAGATTTCATATAGCATTGCATCAAATGTCTGTTCACTATTTGTTAAGGGTCATGTTTTTTATGTTTGATATTTACCAGTTTAACTTCTTCTAGTGCTTCATCTTCCACTTTAGAATGGCCTAGGTTTTGCAATAAAAATTTCCCGATATGTACAGGGAAGATTGGCCATGACTTCTTTTGAGTTACCTTTAGCTCTATTCCAATACCGCCTTTTACTATTTGGTGTGCTACCTTTCTACACACCAGTCTGTCTGGGAGGAATTTTGGAAGTGCATGAGGGGGGGATTGAGCACCCATAAACCATAATATAAGAGAAGTTTTCATCAATGAACCAGTTGGCTATTGCTTTGAGGTTTTCTAAGACTATCTCAGAAATGCGAGGGGGTTCACAGCCATAAAACATTTTATGCATTGGAATTACTATGAAATGACAAATTTCGTAAAACGCATTCTTAGCATTTTCTTCCCATAGCATAGAGTGATACTCGTGAATGGGTTTGGGGCAGGTTATGTTCCAATTCCAATTCATCAGGGGAAATGGAGTCACAAAGAAGATTATGTCCATGATGTATTCCGACATGTAAAAGGCCACTGGCTGACCTTTAGATCTTGCAACTCTGTAATTTGAAACCTCTTGAGCTAGGTTATCAGACAAAATATTGCTCCAGTTAAAAGTGTATCCTTCTGATGCTTATTCTAAAAAGGAAACCCATTCTGGAGGAAAATGATAGGGGTTCTTTTTGCCAAATATTCTGCACAACATCATGGCTACATAAACTATGTATTCGTTCAAAGATGTTGTTGCATAAATTCCATGGGTATCGGCCCTAAATTTCGATGGACACCTCCACCATTATTTGATTAAATCGAGATAATTTCGGTCTACCTCAGTACACTCCTTCCTTTGAAACCCAACTATAAATGTGGCATTATAAATGTACTTAGGATTTGGTGAGATTTTGTACATTACTTGTATATGCTCTGGCCTGAATGAGCTGACAACAACTGCTTGATTGTTTAAAAATTTTCTTATCGGGATATCAACCTTCTCCAAGGCCCAATTGATCATGTCGTTGTATGCCATGAGCCGAGGGCATGTTACGATCTTATGAAGCTCCGATTCTACTATATCCTAAAGGTGATTCTCGGAATCAGCAGGAGAATTTTTTATTTCGTAATCCAGGAGTTCATATATTTCTCTCTAGGATTTAATTGAGTCGATGGCGTGTGGCATAGTGTCTGATATGATATCTCCTTTTGGGTTACGCATCTCCTCTGTATCTTCACTCTTCTTCGGTGCTTTCTTTGGTTCCATAGCTCTATGTTAGATGGAAAGCCTGTCATAGAAAAGAAGCATATGAGCTTGGTTGAATGTGAATTACCTTTGAAAGATAGAACAAGCATAGGTTTTGGAACACAGACTTTTAAATTCGCCTTAAACTCGTTTTATGACGAAAACACTGACACAGCTGACCTACAATTAATTACATTTAATGGAATGAATATTTCTGAGATATGCATTAGTATCATAGCATTATCAGGTATATGTTTATTAATTTTGGTCGTATTTCAGCAATCCCAGATTTAAAATTCGAAAATTTTCATTCAACGGTACCGAAAATAAGTAAATATAAAAAGAAGTTTAATTATCATTAATCATGTGTTTAAATAGAGTTAGTTCAATTTAAACGTTGATTAAAGTTCAATACTTTGCGTTTCGGGGTTTTGGGGATCGGGAATACATGAGGTATGCCATCACCAAACCCCGATTCCCGAAATTGCGAAATCACGATGAGATTAGATTAAACCGTAACTTTTGTATTAGTACATTAATTAATCAGGATTAAAAACTAACTTCCATTCTTTCAGGAAATCAGGGATCGGGATTTTTTGATTCAATATGCATGGAAAACATATGGTTTCGAGTAGACCCGAATCCAAAAATATATATTTTTTTAAAAGTTAATCAATTGTTTTAAGGTTTAAATTACTGTGATTAAAAATAACTTTACAGAATGCGCGTCGGGAATTTTAAAACACTTTTGGCTTTTACCTTTGGTCCTTTAGAGAATAAATCTTGTTGGGATTTTGGTACTGGGCTTTTGGAAATGACAGCAAGGGTTATGCTTTATCAAAAGTCGAAACCTGAAAAAGGAAGGTTTTAGTCTTAAAGATAAAAACTTTAAAATTTGTTTCAACAAGAGGAAATATCGATGCAAATTCCAGTAGTAACTCTGACCACACCACCCTCACCCCCACCGGCTGGCACCACTGCTATGGTTGGGGGCATATGGAAGAAAAAATATCCCACCGCTCCACTTCCTCCTCGATTTCAACCTCCTTGCACACTATGCGAAAGAGATAGACACCCCACTAAGAGATGTCCTTCTATTCCCACAATCTTATCCAACTCCGTCGAGCAACCACATCGCTCAACGCCTCACCAAGCACACCTAGTACTACCACAACTTCCCCTAATATAGGCAGTAAAGGGCTATGAACCAAATTCGCGTGTGCCATATGTTTACAGTATGTCCACTACACTCATCATTTCCCTGCTCTACCTATGTTTCGATAGACGCTAATGGCGGTACGCCAAAGCTTTCAGCAAGATCCCTCTCCACCCACATCATCAGGTACCCATGTCACCAACATCCATTATGTCTCAACTTCAGTCACCAAATAGATGAGATGACTTTTCTCTCTTTGTGACTCACTTGATCATTTCACATACCAGTATCCTTTGATCATTTAATGTAAGCATCGTCAAATGACCCTTATTCAAAATCATCCAACCACCTCACCTCATGTGATACAAGTGAGTCCCCCTATTTCTTCTCTAGATATTGTTCACATCACCTCCCCTAAACCTGAGTCACTTCCCACCCCACCATGGAACATGGATAAACTGTCTAAGGATATTCCCCCAAATCCTCCCAATTTTCTGGTTCATTTCCCCCAAGAAATATTACCCCCGACCACATTTTACAACCCACAGCTTCTAGACATTTGGTTTATGTTAAGAACACCATTGCACCATATTTTAGATACCCCCTCTATGTATTCAACACTGGAAGACAGTCAAACTATGACAGTCACCCCTGCTACCTCCTCGGATCCACTATATTCTTGCATTTTCCACTGCGATGAACATATCCTCGAGGAACTCACTACCCCCAATTTCCCATGGAATGCACTCCATCACAGAGTGCTTTCTCTCTCACAGGAAGCATTTGACCTTCCTATTCAAGCCTCCATATGTGCAATTGAAAACAAGGATTTTATTCCGTCAGGGCATATAGATTGGTTCAATAACCCTATCCCTGCCCCCGATGTTTTTGAAGAAGGAAACATGGCCAACATCTCCCCCAATGTCACAATGGACATTTCCATCAAACCAGGAATCATAGAGGAAATCAACACTGGCACCGCATGCTCCCCTAAGGAACTCATAGCTTACAAATATATCTTTTAGGAATACCAAGATATTTTTTCCTGGTCATATACAAAGATGTCTGACCTCTATCTTTCTATCATTGAACATCGCATCGACACATGGACATATGTCTCCCTAGTCTGTCAAAATCAACAACCACTTCACTCATCCAACGTCGTGGCTATCAATGCCAAAATTGAGAGGTTATGCGTTGTAGGATTCATATACCCCATCACATATACCTCATGTGTTTCCAATCCTATCCCCGTTAACAAAAAGTAGAGCACTATTCGCATCTGCACTGACTTTCACGATCTCAACCATGATTGTCCCAAAAACAACTTCCCAACCCCTTTCACTGACCAAATTATCAATTATTGTGCCGACCACGAGGCCTTGTCCTTCATGGACGGGTTCTGTGGCTACAATCAAATCCAGATTCATCTAACAGATCAGTATAAAATCACATTTACTACCCTATGGGGTACCTTTTCTTATCGTGTCATGCCTTTTTTACTCAAAAATGTTAGTGCTACATTCCAACGGACCATGACTTATGCTTTCCATGATCTCGCTCACATAATTCTTTCTTACTTGGATGACCTCACTACTCAATCCAAGAAACAAACTCAACATCTAGACGCTTACAAGTCATATTTCAACGATGTCGCCAATACAATATCCGATTGAACCCCCTCAAGTGTGTATTTTTCATCACCGTCAAATGCCTCCTTGGGTTCATCATCTCCCAACATGACATCATAGTAGACCCCCTCAAGGTCCAAGCTATCACAGAAATTCTGCTACTTAGGAATTTACTCCAACTGCAGAGCCTACAAGGCAAAGCCAACTTTTTATGATGCTTTGTCCCAGATTACACCACTCACGCACATGGTTTCCTTCACTTACTGTGTCATGATATCCCATTTCGATGGGATGAACATGCCCAAGCCTCTTTTGACGATTTGAAAGAAGAACTATCCAATGCCCCTTTGATTAGTCCTCTCGACTATGATCACGATTATATCCTCTATTTGTCGGCCTCAGTCATCTCAGTAGCAGGAGTTATCGTCCAATTAGGGGATGATAGTCGTGATCATGTCATTTATTACATCACTAAAAATATTTCAGGACCACCCCTGAAATAAAATCATGAGGATAAAATCTCCCTCGCATTTGTCCTTGCAGTCCAGAAACTAAGTCATTATATCTTTCTTCATACTACCAAAGTCATGGCATATTCCAACCCCATGCAGTACTTTCTTAGTCGACGACAAATTTATGGCAAATTTTCTCGATGGTTCATCATCCTTTAGGAATACGACCTAGATTTTTCAACTCCCAAAATCAATAAAGCACTCATTCTCGCCAAACTCATCATGACATTTCCCTCAGACACTAAACATTCACCCGTTAATACATATTTTCTCGATGAAAACCTCTTCTACATCCCCTCAGATGACCTTTTGTATGGCGACCTTCTCGTCTACCTTCAGACACAAAAGTTTGGGTCTCATCTCTCTCAAGATGACCATCGATGCATTCTCCATCTAGCCCCTCGGTACCTCCTCATTGATGACATTTTGTATTGACATGGGGTCGACACCATACTCCATCAATGTTTGACCATTAATGAAGCCAACAGAGTTTTAAACGATTTCCATAGCGATGCTTGCGAGGGACACCTCTCAGGTATTTCCACCATCCAAAAAATCATTTGAGTAGGATACTTCTGGCCCACATTGTTTCATGATTGCATCCATACTGTCAAGCAGTACAACAAATTCCATCTCTATGAAAACAAAGCACGAGCACCACCTGCTCTTCTCCATCTGGTCATCACTGTCAACCCCTTATGAAAATGGGGCATAGACTTCATGACTTACAACTCTCCATATAGTAATAGAAACAGTTACATCGTCATGGTAGTAGATTACTTTACCAAATGGGCCAAATCCATGCATACCTGCAACAATACCGTTGACACAACAATGCATTTTTTCTTCAATTGCATCATTACCCATTTCAGAGTTCCACTACAATTAGTCTCTGATCAAGGTAAGCAGTTTCATAATGAGATCTTCGTTGAAATCTCCTCAATATTAGGCTTCTCCCATGATTTTACCTCCCCATACTACCCTCATTCCAACGGACAGGTCGAGGTTGTTAACAAAGTCCTCAAAACCATGTTGCAATGCACAGTCAACAAACATAAGACAAATTGGCATCATATGTTTTTTTCATCATTATGGGCTTATTGCACGACAGTCAAAAATGCCACAGGTTTTACACTGTTTCATCTCATACATGGGATTGAAGCCACCCTCCCCATTGAGTGTGAAATTCCCACGTCCTGCACCACCATCGAGTTATTACCTGACACTACTCCAATGGAGAAGTGTCTATTGACCATAGAGTCGTTGGAAGCATATCATCATTCTTCGTTACAGAACAATGAGGAAGCTAAGTGTTAAGAACCAAATAGATCTACAAATATAATCACCACAAATATTGAATACACAATATATCCACAAAGCAAGATAGAAGAAACCACACTATATTATTACCAAACCCTTGAGGTAGGGAAACACTATACAATGGATCTTATTATGGAATGGATCCTCTCCTGTTCACTTGTCTCTTAGAGGGGGCATCCTCCAAATACAATACTTCTTCTTCATGTCCCATTACATTTCTTGAACCAAATTATATAGAGCTACCATCACCTAAGAACATTCTAGGGGATGAATCTTCTAGAAGTAGAACCTTCTAAGAAGTCCTCTTACATTTATTATATCTAATTACCCATTTATTATATGTAACTACCATAGTGGGTCTTATTTAATAATATAGTGGATCTAGTCCACTTTACATTGGATGGTCTCCACTATTATCACTATGGGCCCTCTAGGCACCCCCAATACCTCTCTAGCTACCTTACATTCCATCCCCGTTATGAAAGCGTTGTCCTCAATGCTTGATGTACAACCATATACCGGGGTCCCATGGATAAGTGTGGACCATAGTGATGAAGTATACTAGAGAACCAGGGCCCCATTGAGAAATGGAAGCCACCATGCTGAAGTGGTCCAACCGCTATTGTAAACTAGGGTCCCATGTCCAAGTGCTCATGTGAACTCCACACGGAAGATATTGGCACCCAATAACCAACTGAAAATGATGCTCCCAATATTGACACCTATCGTGTGGATCCAAATAAGAATATCCATCCACATAGTGGGAGATGATCAAATATGAATTTGGAAGGAACAATACCATTGTAGAATATGTAGGCTAGATGTTAGTAACTAGATCCTAATGTGGGACATTGATGTTAGCTACAAAAGGTGGAGTAGAATCATCAAATAAAATATGGAAGTGGTTGTCATCCTAGAAATGACAACTATCCATATACCAATCATCGTAAATGGCCTCAAAATCATACTAAGAATATATTTCTTGAGTATATTCATCCATGATGTCTACCATAAGAAATATATTCTGCATGCTATCCAATGAATCTTGAATACTATGAAAACTATCATTGAGGCCATCTGCAAGGTCATGCAATTTGCCAAACACTTGGGCTTTGAATTTTTCAGTAATTTGTAGAATTTTTTTGAGAGTTTGAGAAGAAATAGCCATCTAAGCACCCTATGAACTCTTTAGTCCCACAACCATCATGAAAAAAACCCAAAAAATAAACCAATAAGTTAAAGCAAAAAATTGTGGCTTTTCCTGGAAAAACCCTAAAAAACTGTTGAATTTAAAATGCTCATAACTTCACTTCTCGGACTCCATTTTGGCCGGTTTTTTTTTGAAATTGGGTGAAATTGTGAGAGGAATTCAGATATATAATTTATTTGGGAAAATTTAGCCTCCAATGGCTAAAATAAAAATAAAAAATAAAAAATAAAAAATTCACGCCGTCGTCTGTGGAAAAAACCCTGAAAATTTGTAGATTTAAAACTTCAATATCTTGACTTCCTGGACTTCTTTTTGGACGATTTGATTTTTCAAATTGGGTGTTTTTCTGAGAGGAACTCATATCTACAACCTACTTCTGTAAATTTTGCATAGAAATATACTGAAAATTTATGGAATGTCGTGGCCCTCTTTTTTCTTCTACGAAAAAAAATCTGCAAAAGTAAAAAATATTTGCCCACAATGTCTGCCAAGGAAAGTGCTCTGATACCAATTGTTAAGCACCAAATAGATCTACAAATATAATCACCACAAATAATGAATACAAAATATATCCACAAAGCAAGATAGAAGAAACCACACTATATTATTACCAAACCCTTGAGGTAGGGCAACACCATACAATGGATCTTATTATGGAAGGGATCCTCTCCTGTTCACTTGCATCTTCGAGGGGGAATCCTCCTAATTAGATCAAATACAAATACAATAATTCTTCTTCATGTCCCATTACATTTCTTGAACCCCATTATATAGTGCTACCATCACCTAAGAACATTCTAGAGGATGAATCTTCTAGAAGTAAAACCTTCTGAGAAGTCCTCTTACATTTATTATATGTAACTACCATAGTAGGCCTTATTTAATAATATAGTGGATCTACTCCACTTTACATTGGATGGCTTCCACTATTATCACTATGGGCCCTCTGCCCCCCCCCCACTACCTCTCTAGCTACCTTACACTAAGAAACGTTCCAAATCCACATTTGATCGCCATTTCAACCTTCACTCATTTAATGAAGGAGACCTCATCCTAGACTATGATATCGCTCAAGATACTCTCGATCATGGGAAATTCAAATCATTATGGCATGGAACCTACATCATCCAACACTTCCTCACTAAAGGCACATACATCTTGGCCTCTCTAGAAGGCTATCCTCTCAAAGAACTCGTCAAGGGGTTGTATTTAAAGAAATTTTACACTTAAGTGTAGCCATTCTACACTAGGATTTTTCTTTGTACACATTAATAGAGTTTTTAGTCTTCTTTTATTCCCTCCATGCCTCATGTCTTCTCTACCATCTGTGTTATTGACAGATGCATCCTCCATCATCCTACCACATTGGTTATGCTGACGGAGCTAGCCGTTGCACACAGAATCTCACTTCGATCGCTTGGGCTCTTTACACCCCCTCACATGCACTGCTCCACTCTAGCGGCATATGTTTGGGCTCAGCCACCAACAACCAAGCAGAATACGTAGCCGTCACCTTAGAGTCTTATTATATTCCCATCTTGTCATCCTGCAACACAACAATGTATACCGTGTCTGCGATCCTTGCCTCTTTCATAAATACCTGCAAATTAGACTCTTATCTCGGAACTTTGATTCAATTACATTTACACATATTCCATGAAAATTTAATCAAATAGCAGATAACATGGCTAACCTAGTATTATATTGGCATTTATCACATCATCACATCATCACATATGCATAAGTCATTAAACATCGGTCACAACATATAGATTAGACTTCATAAAACATCACAAAATATTCACACTATAGACATCACAATCAATGTGTCATAAATGTTTACAAAAAAGTACAACATGTACATCTCACATAGGCCAGTGAGCCCCCTCACCCCTATAGGTACAAAATGGGTACCCCCTACCCTATACAAAAATGGGTGTCCAACCACCCTGTACAAAATGGGCTCGCAGGCCTATATAAATACAAATAGATATAACAGATACTCATGGTGCCCCCAGAGCTTCCCCACCAGGTCCTCTGTTAGCTGGAGGTGCCCCACCAGCTGGGGGTCCTCCAGGTCTAGGGGGAAGTCGACCAATCATCGTTTCCCTCGCTACAGCTGCTCTATAGATCAAGGTCCGCCACTCTGCAGGACCACCCACACACTACTCCAGGACTCTCTCATTCTGGATATGAGACCACATGCCCTCAGTCACACTCTGTAATAGCACCTCTAATTGGCATCGAAGATCATCTATCCCCCCACCAGCCTCTGCCTGCGGAGGATGCGTTGGCCCCACACCTGGATCATTGAACCGATGTCTCTGGTCGGCACTCGCCTCATCAATTGGCCTCAAACCTGCCTCATCCCTCCGGCATCACTCTCCCACCTGCGGCTCTACCCACAATGGTCTCACTATCCCCTGGCACATCGAATCCCCAACCATCTCCACTTCTCAGCCTCGCAACTTCACATTGCAAACACAAAAAAAAAATAGAGAGTTAGCATACATATACATATAAAAATATGCTACACTATCAAAATCACAAAACATAAATGCACAAACATACCTCTCTAGTCCCAAACCTCTCCAGAACGAAAAACCATGTTCGGGTCGTGCCAGAAATCCATCCCACAATATGGGAATCATAAGATAATCTGGGGCATGTGGCACCACACATGTGCCAACGTGGTCATAAAGTAATGGCCACCCTCTCCTCCTCCGTGCCAGACCAAAATTTGAGCCCACCGCATCAATCGTGACTCTTGCGGCCCTGCAGGCGACAACAAAACCCTAGGGCGCCACATGGGCACCCTCTCCAGAAACCATACCACCAAGATAGATCCAAATGAAAAATCACTAGAGTCAGTGTTCTGACACTGGTGAATCTGCCCCATCATCTTGGCATGCAATATCAAGCCCCAGAAGAAAAATTCCCCATCAAGGACCCTCTGCATAAACCTTAGTTGACCACCACTAATCCATTGAGTAGCTAAGGATCTGTAGACCCTCACAATCATAGTCATGATGCACTGATGCAAGAGCACATCCATCGCCTCAATTCGAAAAACTGAACCCGACATCAAGTTCAGCCCCGAACAGTAATCCCACACCAGTTCTATCAACCACACATCCCCTGGCAACTAGGGGTCAACAGGCAGGGCCATTCCATAAAAGGGGAGCCCCGTTAGAAAATAAACATCCTCAATCGTTGAGAATTTTAGCTATTTTCCCATCACCATGAAGCACTGCAGATTAGTGCTCCACATCAATATCAAGTACTGGAGCAGGTACTCCTACGACTGTATCAATGGGCAGTCGAAGAACTTGAGCATCCCATGGGTTTCCAAGAGTCTCCGAACACCCGAATCCTCTCTCACCGCCTCCTGAAGGCGCCCTCAATCTCGCTCCCTCCAGTGGACTGGCATGATAAACTAATCACATGCATTCACACAGAAACCCTTGGTTATAAATAATAATTTATCAAAAATACCAACAAATTCAAGTTCTTAAAAAAACCCTTAGCTTTGCCTCAAGTGCACAGCTGTCACCCCCACAAGCACGCACATATGCGTGCTTGTTGGCCCTTGACCAAGTTTTGGGAGATTCTTGGTCATGTTGACCTATTTTGGGGACTTTGATAGCCTGTCGAAGAAGGAGCGCAAGTCGAAGCATTGATCGCAAGATCGCGACCCCGTTTTGGATCCTTTTGGGGATTTGGGAATATGTAATGGGTATGGGATGTCAGCCCATGGGTTTACCCATGTTTAGGCCTATTTCATAAAGTATAAATAGATGTCTAGAAAATGTAAGAAAAGAGATATATATGAGGAGAGGCCAATAATCTAGGTGCTAGATCTATGATTTGTAAATGCTTTGTGCATATTGTGAGAAGTTTGCAAAGCTAAGTGCAAGGGGTTGTAAAGGATTGTGGAGTGCTTTGTGTTTCAACACAATGAAGAAGGATCTAGAAAGTTGTACGGATCTTCTGTCCTATGCGGAGTAGGGTTTTGAGGCTTTGTGCATGTAACCCCTTGAAGAAGATAATAAAGAAGAAGAGTTAGTGGACATAGCCCTAGGGTGGGGGTGAACCATGTAAATACTGTGTTATTCTTCTCTATGCGATGTTCTAATGTGTTTATCTCTTTTGTTGCTAAGTTCTTTGAGATAGATAGATAGATCTGTTTATTCTTTGTTCTTATGATGAATCTGGATGTTAGATCTGACATAGGTAAATAGGATTAGTGCTTGAATCTGCTAAATTTGATCCAATTGTGTATGCTAAGTGCTTAAATACAGTAGGTCATAGTGAATGTTGCGATCCTCTATTTGTAAATATTGGTTAAACAATCATGAACTAGCAGTGCTAAGTGATCTATCAAGTATTATAATCACAGATCTGTGTCCTATCTAAGGTTGCAGACACTTGATTCCTGCAACCACCCCTGCCTCTACATCGGGTGAGACTTCATCTTCTTCGCAGGTGTTGCCAAAAGGGCTAGTAGTTAGGGTTTTTTTGGTGTGTTGTTGTAGCATTGAACACCGAGTCTGCCCCTGTGCCAATAAATGATTTCGTTGTTGAGACTTGAAGCTATGCTTGTTGGTAACTAAGGAAGAAGAAGCTTTGTGCAAAGATTCGATCTGAAATTGTGGAAGATCTGTGCGTAGATCTATTACCCTAGTGTGCAGTATTCTACTTGAATTATAAATCTCTATGCTAAATAAAGAAGCCTAATCTAAAAATAAGAGGTAAGATCTGCAAGCTATGTGCTCTAATAAAGGTAAGAATAGTAAAAAAGTTCAAGATTTGAAAGATTTATGCTCTGTAGAGGTAAGATAAGTGAATTTTTTTTTCACTTGTATGGATCTAGGTATGTTTGATAGATTCTATCCTAGCTTGTAGACTAGGGTATCATTAGATGAAAGAAGATTTGATATGAGTAGATCTGATAAGAATAGTGAAAAATATGTTATACCTATGCATAGAAAGAATGTTTAGACTAACAAGTGGATGATGGATCCTAGAAAGAATTATTTGCAGGTTATCCACCATGATACTAGTGCACAGTACAAGAAAGGCTGGGGATCATTTACAAGAAAGAGAGGACTAACCCTCTGTTACAGTTGCAGAAAACTAGGCCATCTTGCTAAGGAATGCCCTCGGAGAAGACCTAGTTGTCTTTGCTGTAAATCTATGGACCATGAAGTATTAGATTGCCCTAGAATGGTTGATAAGCTTGAAGAAATGAATATGAGAAAAGAAAACCCTAAGGCAGATCCAAAAATGGTAGAGATCCAGAGAGAATCAGAAAAGGTATCTCTATAGATGAAAGAAACCCTGAGTGACCACTGACATGTTAGATTACCAAAGATCTTCAGAGAAAAAAAGTTCCTTGAAGCAAGAATAGGAAACTTCGACATTGACTATGTTCTAGATGAGGAAACATGGGTGAATATCATGACAGAAAGAACTTGGGAAACTATAGGGAGGCCTACTATGATTCCTTCATTAGGAAGAATAGGACTATTCAAAGGAAATCTGATACACCTATGTGGAAATCTCGCTCAGATACCTATGAGTGCCAATGGAACTTTGACAGATGAAGATTTTGAGATCATTAAATTTATTGAGGACAATGCCCCATTTACCATGTTACTAGGAAACCCTTGGATTGAAAAATATTAGGCCAGAAAGAAAGAAGAAGAAGCCTTAGAGCAGAAGAAGCAAGAGTTGAAAGCCTTCATGACTAGGAAGATCGAGCTCCTGATTAAAGAACAAAAGAACAGATCGAAGCTAATTAACATCAGATATTTAGATGTTGAAGTCACAAGAATGCAAGAAGACCCACAGAAGACTAAAGTACCTACCCCAGATAAAGAAGAAGTATTACCCTTGAATCTCAGAAAGAATCTCAACAGAGCGAAGTCACTATGTCAAAAGAAGGTACGAATCAGAATGAAAAAAGGCATACTGAGATGAAGCTCACTAGGAATAAAGATAGAAAGCTAAGTAAGAAGAGATTTAAGATCAATTAGTTGCATAAATATCCAAAGGGAACTTCGCAGAAGGAAAATCTGAAAAATTGGAACTTCACTAGGATATCATAACAATGACACATGGCACTTCGCCATGGTGAAGCAATATAGTCGTTGGGGACATTATAACCGTTAGAATCGCACCCCGAATGGATAGAAAGAAATTTATGGATAGAAATCTCGCCACCTTTTTTTGGGACCACACCATAACAGACAGAATGACATTAATGAAGGCTTCATACCCATTGTCAGGGACCTGTTACTGAGTTGCCTACTTATCCCATCACACCATGCATTGAGAACACTTTTTCCAACTGAGGATTTGAGCTTGAAGACTAAGTGATTTTGAACTATGATCATCGCACTCTTTCTCTCTATCTCATTACTGTGTCTAAGTTACTTCCCGAACCTAAGATTGTTAACCCCAAGTGCATATGTTGAACAAGTTGAGTGGTGCAGAGAGAGTTGTCGAAGAAGTTTTGATCGACCTCATGACTGAATGGATCATGTCGATGTCTACAAGGGTACAAGTATCATCAACGAGAGAACTTCCAGCCTCTCCGTCTACTACTCGTGGAGTTAGACCATCCTGACCATCAGATGAAAAGAGAACAAGCATAGGGATGATTTAGCGAATGCCAAATTGATCCCAAGCATATTACCTGCATATATTCCCCCTCTGAGTGGTGTAATAAATCCAGACAGCATGCCCAGAGACTTCGAATACACCTTGGTCATTGTGTACCTCCCGAAGGGGATCCACGTAGTGCGAGCAGACCAAGATAATATTGCAGTGTTGAATTTTAGTGACTTCAACCTTGGAGATCACAAAGCCTACAACATGCTCTCCCTGCATAAGTACCTCACCAGAACTAAAGGGAAGAATTCAAAAATTGTCCCTCAACAATGGACCAATGACCTTGCGCAGTCCACCTTTCTCAACATCATGAAGATTCCTCACTTCCAAAGACACCAGGAGGTAAATGCATGTGTCAAGTTAGTGTTTTCTTGTTACCATGGTATATATTTGTGGTTAAAATGCTGCATAATAGTTTATTGGACATTGATCCATCGGATCACATGCCTAAGTATGCAAGGACCTGATCCTCAATATTTTTACCCTGGAAAAGCCATGGATTGTGCTCTGGCACAGAAAATCAAAGATACTTATGGTGATGTCGAGAAAGGAATGCAAGGATACAAGGTAGCATCTATCCAAAGTGGTGCAGTGCACCTCGCCTATCAATTGATTATAGGGAAGCTAGTATGAAAGAATTGACCTACCCAAGTCACTGGTTTTGTAGTTGACCTCACAGGGAAGTGCGCAGAAGGTCTTCAAATGAATTGGGTGAAGTACCTAGTGAACCCATTAGAACTCGACTACAGAGAATCCCGGGATCAAGGATATGAGCTTCATTTTAGCTGGCTCTTGATCCTGATCTTTTTCATTACTTGGGAGATGCCAAAAGGTGAGACCTTCCCGGACATCAAACCTTTTGAACCATTAGGTGCGAAGTTCAACACACTATGGTATTCCAGTGACATGAATAAACAGTGGCAGTCCAATTTTGTCTTCCATACCTACTACAACCAACTAAATATAGCCATATAGTCTGAGCCTCACATGATTCCAAATACCCCACACAGGTTCATACCATTGATGAAGTTCAGCGCGGACTGACATTTTATTTACATCATAGTGCACATTGACGAACACAAGCAATAGCTCCAATCATACTATAAGCTGATAGAGGAAGACTTAGAGGATATCACCAAGGATTGGTCGGTGGACCCCCTCATTCCAACAAACCCTACAGAGATATCCAATATCGACAGCCCAGATACTGCGCAGGATACACCCGGACCTAGCAGAACAAATAAAACTGAAGAGGTTCAGGATTTAGACAATGCATTCATGAATACTGCTTCCATATCACCAAAGAAAGGAGGTAATGGAGAAGATTTAGGTGATAAATAAGTCAAGCAGAAGAAAGGAGACGAGGTTGATCCCATGAAGAAGAGGAAAGGTTCACCTTTGAAACCTTCCTCCTAGAATAAATCAAAGGCCTCCATGCAGACGGTCCTCACCTCAAATGACTTTGACTTCCTCATAGAAGCCCTGAATGATGCTTCGATAGAAATAGACAAGAAACAAGAAACAAAGCAAGAAGAGATGTATGATTGGATTGAGATTGAACTCCAACGAGTACAACAGGCCTTACAATCCAGTTGGGAAGTCTCCATTGTGCCAAAAGAACTAGACTTGGGAGATGAACCAGCTTAACCCCACTGCCTTGTTGATACAGTCAAAGCTCACCTTCGATGAGCGCAAGAAGAAATAACACAAGCCACCCAGGATTTGGCACAAGTATAGGGAGTACTTGTAGAGAAATGCAGTGCTACAGAACGAGAAAAGATTTCCCTCCAAGTGAAGTTTAATGAAGAAAAAGCATAGCTACAACAAGAAAAAGACCAGTTGCTAGTGGAGAAACTTGGAGTAAAAGAAGTAGTCAACAGAGAACTTCACTTTGTGACAGTCGTCGAAGTAAAAGCAGAAGATCAAGTTCCCAAGCAAGTAGCACATATTGAAGAAGTGATCCAGCAACTACAATAATGCATAGCATATTTGGAGCTACACATTGTACCTGAGACCCCACAACATGTCAGAGACCAAAGAGAAGCAACTTCTAGGAGCATAGTTGAAAGGATAAAGGATCTTACCCTGCAATGTAAGCATCTCACTAATCGCAGTTCCCTAACATATGAACGACACCCTGAGAGCCCAGAATTAAGAGCATTGGAGTAACAGCTCCAAGAGGTGAAGTACCAAGCTAAGAAGATACAGGCGTAGCTCAAGCCCCTATCAATTGTAGAACGAGTGAAGTGATACCATGAATAGTGGACCTCCCAGTAGCAGATCCACACTATCCAAAGCAGAATTATGGAGATAACTCAGAAACTCCAACCAGTACAAGACAAGGCTTATCAATTATGTATAGAGGTAGAAGGCTAAGGAGCAGAGCTAGAGCAGGTTTCCACTACAGTTGAACAACATCTATAAGGACCTATCAAAAATGCAGTCATGCAAGAGCTCACAGAACAAGAGTTCGTCGCACATCAGCAAGTCGAAGCAGCTCAAGCCAAGATCAAGGTATTTGAAGTAGAGCTAGTCAGACCACAGTGACTCGGGATGAGTCACATGTGATTGTTTGGGACTTGTTGGCCCTTGACCAAGTTTTGGGAGATTCTTGGTCATGTTGACCTATTTTGGAGACTTCAACAGCCTGTCGAAGAAGGAGTGCAATTTGAAGTGGAGATCATGGGATCTTGACCCCGTTTTGGATCCTTTTTGGGATTTGGGAATATGTAATGGGTATGGGATGTCGGCCCATGGGTTTACCCATGTTTAGGCCTATTTTGTAAAGTATAAATAGATGTCTAGGTGATGTAAGAAAAGAGATATATATGAGGAGAGGTCGATAAGCTAAGTGCTAGATCTATGATTTGTAAATGCTTTGTGCATATTGTGAGAATTTTTTAGAGCTAAGTGCAAGAGGTTGTAAAGGATTGTGGAGTGCTTTGTGCTGCAATGCAAGGAAGAAGGATCTAGCGAGCTGTGCAGATATTTTTTCCTATGGAAAGTAGGGTTTTGAAGCTCTGTGCATGTAACCCCTTGAAGAAGATAATAAAGAATAAGATTCGGTGGAAGTAGCCCTAGGGTGGGGGTGAACCACATAAATAATGTGTTATTCTTCTTTGTGCGATGTTCTGATGTGTTTATGTCTTTTGTTGCTAAGTGCTTTGAGATAGATATATATATATATATATATTTATGCTTTGTTCTTATGATGAATCTGGATGTTAGATCTGACATAGGTAAATAGGCTTAGTGCTTGAATCTGCTAGATCTGATCCAATTGTGTATGCTAAGTGCTTAAATACAGTAGGTCATACTGAATGTTAGGATACTATGTTTTCCCTGCGGAGTAAATATTGGTTAAACAATGATGAACTAATGGTGATAAGTTCTCTATCAAGTATTATAATCACATATCTATGTCCCAACTAAGGTTGCAGACACTTGAGTCCTACAACCACCCCAGCCTCTACCTTAAGTGAGACTTCATTTGCTTTGCAGGTGTTGTTGAAAGGGATTATAGTTAGGGTTTTGTTGGTGTGTTTTTGTAGCATTGAAACTCGGGTTTGCCCCTGTGAAAACAATGCCCGTTCTTTGCATAGTTGCACATCAATGCACAGCTGTAAAGAGAAACAGATGTGCATCAATGCACAACTGTCACACCCATAGGTGTGCATTCATGCACACCTGTTCTCTACACAGATGCACACTGATGCATAGTTGTCTAAGAAATAGTTGTTCACAGTGCGCAGTTGTAATTCAAACAGGCATGCATCACATGCACACCTGTTTTTCCCACCCACGCTCCCCCATGCGCAATTGTATTTAGCACAACAACACATCATGTGTGGGAGAAGGAATTATACACGTGCATCTCAACGCAGGTATCTTTCATTCTCCCGTGCATTAGTGGGCTCACCCCTACAAAATCCTCTAGTACCGCCATCCATACAACCCCTACCCAACAAATAGAAACTAGCTACTATGTGGGAGGATGGGACCACTAACTTGAATCTCACAAATCCTGGATTGACCGAATCTAACTCCCGTAATCTCATAAACTCCTCCAAATACTCTTGTCAATTCTATATAGCAGCGGGTACAAATGAGGTGGAATTGTGGGACCCACAACCATATATAGTCCCCTTTTCCAAACTTCCAAGCTCAGTTATAGGAGCTCAGAGTATCTGTTTTTTGATCCATCTTTAGCCATGGAATCAGGATCCTGCCACCTAGACAGTCACATTCCCCAGGTCACCATCTGCACTCAGCCCCGGGGTATAATTTTTCTCACATCACGTCCTGGTACACATGCTCATGTTCAAAATTATCAAATAATTGTTATATGTTCTTTATCTTCAGATATTGTCCATGTCAGGTATTTAGTTTTAATGTGTGCAGGTACTTGGTCATCACAAACCAGCGTAGCTCCTTTCAGGTATATGATCGACACTAGCATGTAATCATTCCCTATGAATATCAATTGCATCTCCCAGACACACCCTCTGACATTTTCCTTTAGGGTCCCTACATTCGGCTCTGCAGTAGTGTCACCTCCGCTACAGTTTGGTACCGTCCCCCGGTAGCACTCTCCCCCACATGATTTGTCCCATTCATGTTCCCCCTTGGCACTTTGACACTCATGCTAATTTCACTCCCTAGGGATGGGAGTCCCAATAGTCTTATGCATTTACGAGAATCAACCACATACTCCTTCTCATCATTTTGCTAGCTTTCACAATGGACTCCCATATTATCTCATCATGGTTCTATTTTGACTATGCCTCCATAGTATCATTAACCCTCCATTTCATCCACAATCATTTTTACCATCTACAAATTTCCTTCCATTCATTTATCTCATACATCAACTCACCAATGGAGCCCCTACCCTACACCAGTTATCCACGCAACTTGCGCCCTCACAAACCAAGCCATCTTGCACTGGGGAACCCGTTTCTGTATCTGTACACTCATCCCCAGTTGTTCTTTATTTATATGGTAATTGTAAAAATCCTTTGTTTCCATCATTTACATAGCTTTTTGTTGTCGCCCTTGGAAACCTTCTTTTTCTAGAAAAGCAACCCATGTTGCCCTTGGTTGGGGCATTCACTATCCTCTACTCATGTTGACGTCGTCCATAAACCATGAGTATACCACCATCCATGTACCCCTAATCTCTGAGTTTGTCCCCTTTGTCATGCCTCTAGCACAATTCAACCCCATGTCTAGTCGCCCCCCTGATGCTAGATACAATTTCACGGTTGCTTCCAATCATCCTTCAAACATACCCCCAATCAAGGGAAGTCTTGAGTCTCACTGCATATTAACTTTTTTCATGTTCCCTATTAGTTCATGATCTTATCTAGTGGATTTCATAAATCCCTTTGCTTCTTGGAGTCATGTGTCCCTTTCTACCAACATCAGCATAGTTTCTAGAAGGGAAACAATATCTTGATTCTCATTTCCTTTACAATGAGTCTCAAACTTCACAGAGAGAACCATCATTTCTCTTTGTTTTCGTTGACCCCAATAACATTTGAATTCACCAAAATATCATGCTACAGTGGGTCTTACTATGCGACTATTGCAGTTGTTTTATACCAGTTGAAGACCTCTGAATTTGTAAGGCCATCAATGCCTACGAGTCATTGACAGTTCTTACAGGTTTCCTTTCCTCTTTTTAAATTATTTTCACCATCAAAATTGTCATCTGTCATTATCAAACCACCCCATAGGGTTCTGCAGTTATCTACATCAGCATACAACCTCATTTACTAGCTTACATTTTGAATTACATGACACGAGCATGGGGCATGCCAACCTTGTTTGTATACATATTTTATTTTCTCTCCCTCAAGAAAGTGTTGCATCCCACAATTTCCCCTCTCCCTCTGACAAGATTTCTCTTACAGTTATTATCAACACTCTTCATTACAATGTTAGTCTTAGTACAAGAAACATTGATTTATTTTGGCTATACGTATGCTCCTAATCTCACACATCAGGGGGCATCTGTTATCCATGAAATTTTGTCCACAACATTGCGTGCAAATGGTTATAGAAATATAGCACTGCTGAGCACATATTAGTTCACCTGTAGCACCAAAAATGCATTTCCAAAAGGAAAAAACTATACAACTAGACAAAAAATGATATGTGTTGAACCACTAAAGGAAGCGTGCACACATTGCGCGGGCCAAAGAATCCCATAGAGCGCACAATGCACCACATGCACGACTTTGTACAATAAAATCCATGCACTCCTGTGAATGACACATTTATGGTTCTTTTCGGCCCCTCAACCACTTATGGACCAGCTCCCAACTTGATTTGACCCTCAAATCCAAGATGAATTTGAATGGGGGGTTGGTCAAAGACCAAAGGGTGCCCTAAAGGGCCCCTTATTCACACTAAGAACCAGTTGGATATTGCCTCAAAGACATGCTATAAATGGAGGCCATGGGCGCACTAAGAATTTAAGAATTTCATAGTATTTTTATGCTACCTCAATCCTCCCTCAAGAAACCTCTTTTCTTCTTGGAGCATTCTAGTAACATTTCAATAAGTTATTCCAATCACCTCTTGAGGGAATAGGCTTGTATTTCTTCACCATTTTCTTTCTTGTTTATCATTGTAAGAATATCTCTCCAACAGGGAACTGGAGAGACCTCCCAAGGAGGAAGAGGGGATCCATACTTCCTCCTTTCTCTACAATGTTTTTCCAACAAATATAATGATCCATTGGTGGCATAATCTTGGTCATTTGGTTGATTGGTTTTGGTTCAAAGTTTCTTATGCATTGTAGTTTTATTTCCTTAGTTGTTTTTAGTTTATTTATTTGTTTATTTCATGTGCTTGGATTATCTAACTCATGCACTAACCTTTATCTTGTCTAGTAGGCCCAACTAGACTTGTAAGTCCCCTTGTTTTTCTCACCCAAGTGACGAAACAAACACAACAGAGTGGGTGAGAGAATTCTCAGAATTCATGACTCAAGGAGTGAAGTTGTGCAAGGAATGCACAGGACCAACACATTATGAAGTGTTGTAGAAATTGAAGTAACCAGAGTTGTTGAACACTCTAGGGGAAGAATCTCTGCAAGGTGTGCATTGAGTAGATGCAAGGAATGCATCAGTGAACTTGAGAGAGATTGGGAGTCTAAAGGAAGACCTATTCAAGGAGTGCACCAGGACAACACTTAGACAAAGTGTTGAAAAATGTTGTCTGATGGCTCAAGAAAGCACAAGGAGTGTTCCTAAGGTAAAGTATTCCAACTTTACAAAGCTCAGGACGGATAGTGTCTTTGTGCACAAAATCTCAGTAGAGTGGAACATAAGACCAATACCCTTTTAGGTCTGAGCCTCATAGAAACTCAATAGGAAAATCATTAAGTGTCGGGAGGGTGCAATAATTCCTTTGGGGGAAGCAGAGGGCCAAGTCCTTTAGAAATCTGAGCAACTACAAGGCTCGGGGAAAGACAGTGCGAGTTTGCACATGACTGTAAGCGTGCGCCAGAGCTGAGGTCACATTACATTGGCACAATATCAGAAGGGAGAGTGCAAGGTGTGTGCCAGATATGAAATTTATTCAATTTTGAAAGCTCATGAGGAGGAGCGAAGTTGAGACCCATCATTCAGTCTTGCAGGAGAAATATTAAAGGCCACAGCCTTTGACAATTACAAATTTTCCCAAATTCAAGAGAACAAAGAAGCTCAAGAGGAGGAGTGACAAAAGCCGTTAGATCAGATACAAGGGAGAGATCTGGACCATGAAATTCTATTTCCAGACACCCAAAGGAGCATGAAGAGGAGGAGAATAGATCCTTGTCATCGAATATGAGCACGAAGGATCAACACTAGTCAAATCTAGGTAAGTGCACGGGAATTTAACTCCTTTATTTTAAAGTGCACAAGAGAGTGAGATAGTCGAAGTCCTGGAGTCCAAAAGTGTATCGAGACTGTTCATCATCCAAGGGGAGACAGGTGGCGACAGATCAAAGAGTTTGTGAGAAAGAGCTCTGGGATATCTACGTGGAGCAGAAGAAAAATCATCGAAGTCATGAAGGGAGATTAAATCCAGACCATGGAATCTTAAAAGGGACATGTAGCAGGAGATCCTGCATCCCAGAGGAGCGAGTGCAAAAGAGTTGGGAGAACTCTCTAAAGAACTGAAAGTCAAAGCAGATCTAGTACATCCAAGCCAAAGGGACAGGTGTCACCAGATACTGCACTCCAGAGCATAAGAACTTCAGAGGAATTGGAGAGTGGAGGTACGAGGAGTCACGAGGGTCAGAGTCCCAAAGTCATCCAAGCCATCCATTGGAGAAGGACACATGCATATGATCTACCACTTTAGAGAAAAGTTAGTCCAGGAGAATAGAGAATTGGGTGGAGCAAGAACTCCCGAAGGCCAAAGTGTTGGAGTCCATCTAGGTCATCCATCGTAATTGGACAGGTGTCAGTGGATTGTGAACTTCGGAGAACTAGCATTCTGAAGTTTTTGTGAGAGGTGGCTCAGGACATACCGAAGTGTTTGAGCCCGAAGTTACTGTGGGCCATTGATCCCAAAGAAGAGTGTGGATCATTTGTATACGAAGGGAGATGTGGAAGATGGAGGTTCACTCCATTTGAAAGCCACTTCTAAGGATTTGTGGTGTGTGCATGCGGATTCGGTCAAAGCTCGAATTCCGAAGAAAGAGACTCAGTCGTCGATCTCGGTGAGGAATGAGGACCATTGATCCTATTTTCATGGTTTCATAGGATAGTGAATCCGGAAGAATTGGTTGTAGTGTGAAGGGAGAACATCAGGAGTCTAAGCTACGGAGCGACCTTTAAATAGTCACCTAGTCACAACCTGACTTCACATGAGGAGGGGACCTAGCAGAAGGATCCAATGCCCACCAGTTTAAAACTACCAAGAGCACTAAGAAAAGGGCCCGCAGGTTACATAAAACCTATGCCTAAGAAGATAAGGGGCCTATGTATAGTGGTTTTGGGTTCCAACAGGGGCCCAAAGAGTCGATTTGTCTCAGTGTTTTGAACGATCCTAGACCAAGAGGTCACACAATCCTTAGAAGAGAAGGGGGGTTGCATCAGATCATGCGTTCAACAGGCTAATAGGAAATTTTATGGAATATTACCAAGATGACCTAATGGTGCGTTCAAATAAAAGGGAGGATCATATCCATCATTTAAGAAAGGTTTTTGAAAGATGTAGATTATACATCATTTCTCCGAATCCAAAGAAATGCTTGTTTTCTGTGACTCAGGGAAAGTTGTTGGGCCATATTGTATGCAAGGAATAAATTTACATGGATTTGGAAAGAGTTAAAGAAATAAACGAGCTCAACCCCCCGACATCCAAGAAGGGAGTCTAGTCATTTTTTAGTAAAATCAATTTTGTGCGAAGATTTGTTCCTGAATAAAAGGAGAAATTACCACTGCTCCTTTCCTCATCAGTCTAGATTTCCAAAGAGACTTCATTATCTATTTGTTTTTTATAGAGACATTTGTTGCATCTATTCTCACTCAGAAAAATAGCAATGGAGAAGAAATCCCAATAATTTTTATGAGCAAAACCCTACACGACTATGAGTTGAGGTATTTAGAACTAGACAAGAAATCCTTGGCTCTTGTAAAATAAGTAGCACACTTTCAAATATACATATTAAACTCCTTTTTTATAGCCTATGTTCCCTCATCACCAGTGAAGATGCTTCTAAATCAATAGTTGAGAGAAGGAAAATGGGCTAACTGGTTGGAAAATATACAAGAATATGATATCGAGATTAAAACTTCAAAGGAAATCAAGGGACAAGGTTTATGCAAGCTCATCGTGAATGGGGACTTAGTCTATGGGATGATTTCAATCTCAGTCGGAGAACCATTAACTGATTCAGAATGGTACCCCGATATTATATTCTACTTAAGTTCCGGGAAATTTCCTATCACATTGAATCCCAAGGAGCAAAGGACACTGAATATGAAGGAAAACCAATACATTTTGATTGTTGACATACTGTTCAGAAGAAGTTTTGATGGTATACTACTAAGATGTGTCGATGAAAATCAAGCCCAATAACTGATCAGAGAATTCCATGAGGGAATATGTGGTGGACACTTTGCACCTATTGTAACCACCCACAAAATAATTAGAGAAGGATTTTACTAGCCATCAATATTTAGAAATTTGTATGCCACAATAAGGAAATGTTTTTCATGCCAACAGTTTTCAGGAAAAATTAAGAAATCTGCAACTCCTTTGCATCTAATTGTGGTATTTAGAACTAGATAAGAAATCCTTGGCTCTTGTAAAATAAGTAGCACACTTTCAAATATACATATTAAACTCCTTTGTTATAGCCTATGTTCCCTCATCACCAGTGAAGATGCTTCTAAATCAACAATTGAGAGAAGGAAAATGGGCTAACTGGTTGGAAAAGATACAAGAATATGATATCGAGATTAAAACTTTAAAGGAAATCAAGGTACAAGGTTTATGCAAGCTAATCGTGAATGGGGTCTCAGTCTATGGGATGATTTCAATCTCAGTCGGAGAACCATTAACTGATTCATAATGGTACACTGATATTATATTCTACTTAAGTTTCGGGAAATTTCCTATCACATTGAATCCCAAGGAGCAAAGGACACTGAATATGAAGGCAAACCAATATGTTTTGATTGTTGACATACTTTTCAGAAGAAGTTTTGATGGTATACTGCTAAGATGTGTCGATGAAAATCAAGCCCAATAACTGATCAGAGAATTCCATGAGGGAATATGTGGTGGACACTTTGCACCTATTGTAACCACCCACAAAATAATCAGAGAAGGATTTTACTAGCCATCAATATTTAGAGATTTGTATGCCACAATAAGGAAATGTTTGTCATGCCAACAATTTTCAGGAAAAATTAAGAAATATGCAACTCCTTTGCATCTGATTGTGGTAGAAAAACTGTTTTCCCAATGGGGACTTGATGTTGTTGGGCCGATTAATCCAAAATATACCAAGGGGCATGTGTACATTACAACAACTACCAATTATTTCATGAAATAGCCGAAAGTAGTGGAACTAAAGAAGGTTGATGTTGAAGAACTGATTAAATTCCTCAAAGACAACATTATGTCGATATTTGGTGTTCCTGATAAATTTATCATAGATAATGGTTCGATCTTCATCGGGTCAAAATTCACAGAGTTTTTCGGACAATATGGAATCATCATGGATCAATCATTGAATTATTATCCACAAGATAATGGCCTTTCTAAATCCACAAACAAAAAACTTGTGTAGATACTGAAGAAAATCATTGATAGCAACCAAAGGAATTGACATATGAAGCTGAAAAAAGCATTATGGAAAAGCAGAATGACCTCGAAGGATAGCACAAGGATGTCTCCATATCTATTGGTTTATGGGAAAGAGGTGAAAATTTCAATTAACCTCGAGCTCAATGCATTGATCTCTATGGTTAATACTAAAGATATAGAATATAGTTCACCCATCTAGAAGAGAATCAACCAGTTGTTGAACTTGGTAGAGGAATGAAGTAAAGACCTGAATCAAACTTCTCAGAGGCAGCAAAGCGTCAAAGGATATTTTTATCAAAGCACAACTATGAAGAACTTCCAGAAGGGAGAAATGGTGCTACTTTGGAACAAGGCCAAGGAGAAGTCATCCATGCATACAAAGTTCCAAGCACTTTGGATCAAACCATATGTCATCGAGAAGATATTTGGATTTAACTCCTATATGCTCCAAGACATGAAAGAAAAAATATTAATGATGCCTATCAACGGGAAACATTTGAATGGTTTCTTCTCCAAATAATTTTTCATTCTCATTGTACATAATTTTATTTTTGTTTCATTTGTATATTCTTACTCTGACTCCATATACCAGTGGGTGGAATCACATGATCACGAGAGATTATAGATTCTTGAAAACCCATAGGGGTTTATCATCTTGTTATAACCCTAAATTGCACCACACATGCTTACCTGGCATCAGGCCAACTCATATCCTTTCTTTGCCAAAAACACTACTGAATAACTCTTTGAAAATCCTCTTGAATAAAGGCCCACGTGCCCTAACTCACTAATGCACACGTGTACACACTGGCTAACCCAAAATAGCCCGCATGGACTGACAAAAGCATGAAAAAAGGAAAGTTTTCGATGGAACAAAAATATATGGGTGAGTTAACTAAAACTCACGGCCATGCATGGCCGAGGGTTCGTCCAATTACCTAGCTCCTTCTAGCTTATAAAAGAAGGGGTAGGGGTACCATTTGGAGGAGGAAGAATATAGCAAAGAAACTCTACCCATTTACGTATTCCATTGTCCCAACCCTTTAGCCTTTCCTAATGCCAAAGGAGATTTAAATAAAAGTAGTTAAAGGATAGAAGAAGAGGAGCCCAGGATCAGGTTCAAGGAGCGGTGGCCGGTCTTAGCTTTTGTAAAGTTGATTCATTTTAAGTAATAAAGAGAATTATTTTCTCATCCCAATTCATGATTTTTTTATGGTTTGATTAGTTTATGTTTGATTTCTAACCCGTGAGTATATAAGTAGTATGCATGCATAGTTGTTGCTCGTCTTGAATGCAAGTCAGCTTTGGAAGGAGTATTGTGAACAAGTAATCAAGCACAACAAAGGATTTACATCAAACATCGGTAACAAGGTAGGTGGATCTTCCCATGCATTTACTAAGAAAAGGGGATTTAAATCTAGGGATGTAGGTAGAAAGTAATTTATATTTGGTCATATCTACATGCAAAGTCTGAACTCTATTTGCTAGTCCGTAGGGTGTTTTTCCCCATCAACACATCCCACAGTTGGATCTTGTTGTTGAGATAAATTTCCACTTCTGAAATTTCTATCCCCTTTTCTATTTTCCCAAATTCTTTTCTCCCTTTCTTTTCCCTCTTTTATACTTACATGATTTCCCCATTTCCTTTTTTCCTTCTATTCTCCCTTTCTAGTTCTTATACTTAGTCATTTTTCCAAAATGACAGGTTCCCAGGTTCCTAGGTTGGAGGACTTATGGATCCTCATCTCCATCCATACCCTCACATCACAAGTCCAACCGACCATCATGCTATCCTATACTTAGTTGATTTTGCAATTGTGGGTTCCCGGGTTGGCAAGGTCAAGATTTCATATCCCATGTTCCATGATATACGTTTTGCATACAAAAGATCCAATATCTACATTTTTACCATTGTACCCACCCCCCCCCCCNTCGCCCCCCCACCCCGCTCCTAAGTATCTCATCTCTCCTTTGTTAAGCTTGACCAACCGCGTTTCAATACTTAGTCATTTTTCGACCTTCTACAGTCGCGAGTTCCCGGGTTCTCAAAAATCTCAAATCCTATTTCTCTCACATCCTTCCTCGCCACCTTCGCATGTTTCCCAATACACATTTAGTATGCTTTAATGCTAACAACTCATCGTGCAGGTTCCGTAAATATTGTCATTAATAAGCGAAGGGCTCGAGGAGATCTCCTATTAAAACGCATTAAACCAAGATTTGCGAAGGATTATATTATCCCTCTCAAGCGTTCATTTTAAACATTATTTGGAGCAAAGTAACATTTTCATCAAGTTGTGGCAGTAACTTGACAACGGTTATATGGAGATACATTGAAAATTTTCGGGCATGAGGACTAGAACTTTCAGTGGTCTAGACCATATTCTTATTACTCATCCCCTTCTATCCAAAAGGAAGTAATATGGTTGTTTGGAATTTCTCGTGTAGGCTGCCTCCCATAGGTTTTCGACTATATGGTGTTGGTTTCCTAGTGCACCGAGAGATACATTCCAAACCAGTGGATCATTCAATTGTGGGACCATTCCCCTGTCTCTTTGTCGCCCCAGGTATTTCGTAAGATGTTGAGACTTTCTGAACCAACGCTTACCTTCAAGGGTGAATATTGCATATAATTTTTAAAGAAGCATGACAATGGGTTGGACCTCTTACCTAAGTTCCTGGAGAACCCGATGATCTTCCCCGAGGACATCATGATATTGCAGGTTGGCATATTTAAAAATCATTTTCAGAAAATTGCTTGGCTTTTAACGAGGTTAATAGGACAAGAAACTACAACCAACATTTCCTACATGATTCTTTACATTTTATACTTTACGATCAAGGAACAAGCCATCTTCGCTTGGGAAAAGTTTATTTCCATTGAAATCTCTTCCCAATTGTCATAATACGAGAAGGAGAAGAAATTATTTATGTCATCTTATTTGGTTTTCATGATAGCACATTGTTGTCAATTTTCGAGATTATCTGTGTGTAAGAAGGTAAATTGTGAATTCAACCCAGTAACCTTCTGGTATCAAACATTATGGAGGCACAAATCCTCCCAAATTTTTTATGAAGATTTTAATGATTTTGTCTCATTTTTTAAAGGTTTGTTGTTTGGAAAGGAAACTCCCTGGATGTCTGACCAGGCGAGTAAGTTCCTGGATAGGAAGGGAACACTGGAACAAATGGAGAATTAAAATGTCATAAGGATTTTTAGTTCCAAGGAAAATCCTTCCTTCCTTCCATGCCACATATATGACAAAATGTTTGTTACTGAAATAGAAAGGCATTACAACCACTGGTTTCATTTTTTCCATGAAAAGAGAAAAAATCAATTCATACCTCTGCCTTGGAAATTTGGGGACTTCATATTCAAAAATATGAACAAGATTGATGAATTTCCAGGCCACTTCCACAGCCTAAATATAAGATATGATGAAAGGGTAAAAGGGTTCGACCCTATCAGAATGGTTGTAGAACATCTACTGACAATTGGCTTCAACAATTCTTTTATTACTACTATTCTGAATAAATACAAAGATAATGACTCGGGCACTCCTGCTCGTGACATTGGAGACCTGGAAACAATACTCCTCACCAAAGAATCGTACAAATAGAAAGGACAAGGTCTCGGAAAGAAGAGTGCCCAATCCCCAACTCTCACTCCAAAATGTACAACATCTCAGAGAATTTCTCCAACGACCCACCATATTAAGAAAGTGATCCACATTTCTTTAGGCAGAGGAGGAGATAAGAACCATCCTTCGGGAAAAATTGAAATCTCCCATAAACTTCCCTTGAGGAAGAAAATAAAAAACATTGTGAAATAAGAGGAGGGACCTTGAGCCGAAAGAAAAATCCACAACCTCTCCCTCGAGGATATGGAACTCGAGATTGACATAAAAAACATGTTCCCCGGCACTGATCAACCATAGGAAATGGCTCACAAGAATCCTCTGATGGAAATAATTGAGAGTGAGACCTTCGATGAAGAAAAGTCTTTTGTATTTTGTAGCGTTGTTTTTGACAGTGAGTCCAGTGGGAAAAGAGATATAAAGAATAAAAAGGGGAAATATCGTTCAGAGGTTAACCTACTGAACATGCGGCCTTCCCAAATTTCCCAAATTCACTGATAAATTAGATATTCTCTAGACGATTATATTGGATGCCTTGAAGAAGAGAATGCCAAGTTAAAGGAAAGAGTCAAAGAATTGGAATATGATTTGATGCCTCTTCCAGTACTTTCTAGTCCTTTAGCAATAATTGGGCCTACCACACCTACAGAAAAACTGAAAGGATCTTCAAGCCTTCTCACATCAACCAGGGGCTATGTGGAGAAGAACATTAAGAAAATAATGGAATTAATTACAAAGGCTTGGGAGATGTCAAAGAACATGGTCTCTTTTGGAACGAGGGCACATGCCTTCCGTGAATATTTACAGGTGGATTTAAAAAATGAGGAAGGTTTTTACCTTGACATGGTCATACCCTTTGGTTTTAAAGTTACCAATATGATAGAGTCGGGAAGAAGAGAGGAGTATCTCCCTTCTCTGAACTGGATAAAACAACTGAATGCATGTTGGAAGGAAAAGGTTAAAAACTTGAATATCATTGTCCAAGCATGCAACCAAGCCATAACAATGAGAGAATAATTATTCAAAAAGATGACTGAGATAGACCTAGTTGGGAGCACCAATGAGGTCCAAGACCCTAAATTTATTCTCAACTCATTGTTCCTAACCAAGCAATCCTTTTATGAACAAGTTGAGATCGTCAAAGGGTTATTGTTTGAAAAGTTCTATGGCATTCTTGAGTATAATGAAGATTACGTAGATAACTAGCTAGTGGATTACTCTCTAAAAAATCAAGATATTGAAGAAGCTTTGCGTAATATTTTCATTGATCTAAGGGACTTGGAGGGTGATATTTTCAATATAAAAATCCATCATGAAATCAACGTGGCTCAAATGAGAAGCTACATCGAAGAGTGGTTTTAAAAATCTATAGGCAAACCGACTGATGAAGGGAAAAAGGCAATTGAGATGGTTCCTGTAACCGTAGATGAAAGAAATAAAAGGACATCAACAAGCAAGTGACAAGAGTAGGATACCATCATGGTAAGTTCATATTGATTACATCCTTCTTTATTTATCAATTCCTTCATCCAGTTACTCCACCTCTTTAAATATAAAGGTTTAACCGAAGATTGATTATTTCCTTTTTCTTCTTACCAGGTCTTGTTGTCTTCCGCTGCCCACTTTCTTCCTTATACAAACTTAATTCTTATATATATTTTCTTTATGGTCTGTTGGAGCCCCAATCCCAGTATTTATGACAAGCACATTTAAATTTCAGAGAATATGTAATAAACCATATATTTTTTAGAAATTTCAAGAGAGATATTTTGGGAACAATCTTGATTGTACTTTGTAACCCAATTTTATGAATATTAATTATTTGAGGTTGATCTACCATTATCCTTTTTTGAGCTTCCCACGTATCAGTCTGTCAAAGTTCTCTTATGTATGCATATCATTTTCTTTTATTTTTTATGTGATCAGAAATATTTAGCCCAACTATGATGGATGTAAGGAAATTTTGTTTATTTATTTTAAATGTGTGAATGTGTGTGGTTCCTAGTCCACTCTTAGGAACTTTATTTAAAGAAAATAAAAACATTTTCTATTTTTTCATTTTTATCTTTTCTTTAATTACCACAATGGACTTCTCTAAAAGTCCCACATTTTGAAGACCTAGAATCCCGCAAAATTCATAACAGAGGAGTACCACCTCTATAAAAGTGCAGGGGGATTTATATTCTCGTGAGGTTGTCGTTTCAATCCTAACGGATTCAAGCGTCAACAAATGGGATGAGGATGAAAAGAATATTAAAAAACATTTCCAAGAAGTGGTTAAATTTGTCAGGTATTTACCCGTTTTTTCCATTTTTAATCGTCAAATACAGGTAATTTTTAAATTTACATGTCATTATTGATGCTCACTTAATTTTTGAAATCGTCCATTTGACGGGAAAATAAAAAATTGTCCTTATATATATATATATATATATATATATATATATATATATATATATATATATATCAATAATAACAATATGGTATATGAAAGTTGTCATAAACATAAACATAGAACAAACACTAACATTTGGATGACATAGAGGGCTTTGCGGCTAGGGTTTCATTAGTAGCATCCTTTACCACAGACACTTGGGCTCAGCCTTTTGTGATTGTGATGATCGTGTTCATTGTTGGCCTACGATCGCTCCTCTCTGCATCTCTAGTTGTCATCTGCTTTGGTCAAGATTGCATGCTTTTGGTTTTGGATGTGAAATCTGAGTTTTTTTCTAGCGATGGGAGACATTGGTAGAGGAGGGTTTGGGGGTAGTAGAGGCAGGAGTTCCATGCTCAGGTTCTTCTTAGACATTGTGCATGGCCTCGCATTTTTTCCTTCGGTCGTATCGATCAATATCCCATGCTTCATAGGGTTCGTCACGACCCTCCTTGTCTTTGACAAGTTGTATTGCTCTTGGTCCGAAGGTGCTTGAGTGCCACTTATTTTGTCTAAGGATTTGTGCCTCTGATTTGGTTGTTGAGGGGTCTTTGTGATGTGTATGGGACCATCTGGTTTTCTTCATGGCATTGCAGGTTTCTTGGTGTGACTTTTATCTCTTTTGTGGCAAGTGGTTGTCTCATTTTCTGGTTTCTTCAACTTTTCACCAGTTCATTCAGGATTTTATGCATATTTAGAGTTTATATAGGTGCCATGGTGTTGATGTCATGATTCAATGTTTTTGGTGCTTTGGGTTTGGAGTTCTGGTCCCGTTTTTTGGGGGGCCTTGTGCTGGTCTTTTTCCTACCTCACTTTCAATATTATTTCCCTTTTACTTTTGATCGTGTTTTGGTCATAGCTTTGAGGTCCTTTTTCTGGGCATGCAGTATTGATGTTTTGAGAGGTTAATGCTTTGATGTCCTATCCAAGGGAAAGCAACAGTTGGGACTTTCTATATATATATATATATATATATATATATATATATAATAACAATATGTCATATGAAAGTTGTCATAAACATAAAAATAGAACAAACACTAACATTTGGATGACATAGAGGCCTTTGCAGCTAGGGTTTCATTAGTAGTATCCCTGACCACAGACACTTGGTCTCGGCCTTTTATGATTGTGATGATCGTGTTCATTGTTGGCCTATGATTGCTCCTCTCTGCATTGTTGGTTGTGGAGCCTAATTATCTTCCTGATTCAGAGGTCCTTGCTTTCAGCCGTGTTTATACCCCATGAAGTATTTACACCCCAAAAGTATGTACACTCTTCCATGCGGGGGAGTGCAGAGGGGGGGTACCCCCTCTGCGGGGTCCGGGGGGGCTATCC
>ML782574.1:637207-681525 GCA_009831015.1 Picea engelmannii
GGCCTCTCACAAGCTCTATTTTATTTCATTTTAGAAAACATTAGTAGTTTCAATTTAAAAAAATAAATCCAAAATAATTCAATAATATTTATTATTTCATTATGTTAATAATGATAATTATTTAAAATTTTGCAATCTATAAATTTTATTATTATTTTTACAACAACTATCTAACTACTTTTTTGCTTTTATGGTACGCTATAGCTATCTTGGCATCATTGCATGCATACTACTTAATGTTTGGTTAATTGTTTTTGTGTAGTGATTGGATCTATGCATAATTGAGGGATAGAAAGAAGTTGGAACTTCTTATTTGGTGATTTTCAAAATTGAAACTATGTGCAAACTGCTATATCAAGGTAATTTGTTAAGTTTTTCCTGTTTATGTTTTTAATGGTGTTGCAGACCATGTGAAACAGTTTGATGATGTTATATTAAATGCAATTACATAATAATTTTATGTTGTGTCTCGGATGTTTTTGTATTTACAATAAAAATGAACAAAAAAACATATAACACATAATATTTAAATGATGGAGAAAAAATCAAAATAAAATGTCACAGGAAGGACAATTTTAAGAAGAAACCTGTAAAAAAATATTTACTTGATGGGTAGGAGTGCCCGTCAAATTTATACCCTGTTTCCAAGGGATTAACTTGACATATCTACATTTCTTAAGAATTTTGGAACCATTTTAACGCATAAAGGAGAATGAATAAAAAAAATCAATAACTTATTAGAGTAAATTTAGGTCTAAAATGAGTCTCATAAGAAAAAATGTGGTTGATGATTTGAAATTAAAAAACAATAGAATTTCAAAAAAATTGGTTCATGATAATCTTTAAGTTGGAACTATAAAAGTCAAAGATGATTATGTGTCGTATTTTTATTTGGAAATAGTGAACTACATATAAACCTCACATTGGTTAATATTTTAGTAAGATCATCTCAAGATATAATAAATATTCTTAAAATACTAAATTTAGAGTATTTTATATTATTAGTACTTCCAATGCTTTTGAAAATAAATTTCACATTAATTCAAATCATAATTAAATCACTTTAAAATAGGATAGATGTTTTAAATTATTAATCATTTAAAAATAAAAATGATATAGACTAAATGATTATACATATCATTAGATAACCACCTTCATCATCATAATATATAAAACAATGAATTAGATATTTTAATAACTTTTATACACTATATAATATAATATAATATAACATGATATAATTGTAATCAATATTATATAATTTAATTAATTAGTTACAATTAACACATTATTTAATTATAATAAATAATATAGTATATTATAACTCATTAATTACAACAAATCAATTACAATATACAATATGTGGTGGTGATGATGATGATGATGATGATGATGATGATGATGATGATGATGATGATGATGATGATGATGATGATGATGATGATGATGATGATGATGATGATGATGATGATGATGATGATGATGATGATGATGATGATGTCCACTGAAACCAATTGGTATATCGGACCTTAAGAAGATAAGAGATTACTTCAATTTCTTTAAAATTGCATTTATATGCTCAAAAAGCATTGAGAGAAGTGTTCCAAGATCACCATAGTTTTGATGACTTAGGAGGCTAGGAAGTGTTAGAATTTTAAATTTTCCAGTTACACAATTACAATTACTTAATCCAATAACAACTGTAGTAGGATCACTAAAAGATAGATAATCACAGATACAATACAACACAAATATTATCCTGAGAAACCCTCATGGGGGAGAAAACCCAACAACCAAAATCCTCAATATAGATTCCTTCAACCAGTACTATGATGCATTATAGCTCTCCAATAAAGACCAAGACCAAAACACCAAAAGAACTAGTCTCTAAGACTTATGCGCTAGACCTTCTTATGCACTCCAATATGCATAAGAGAAGTGTGTAAGTGTGTGTACAAATGAGAAGAACATATCATCTATTTATAACCAACAATGTCTCTTGAAGAGACATGACTCTTGACCTAACTAACCCATAAAACAAGGTCGACTAGCCACAATGGGGATTTTTACAATTATAAGTAAAATACCAATAATATAATAATTTATGTTGAGCGAACTTGTAGAATATAATTATAATAACTTTTTAAAGGTTTGACTAAAACAAATATGCAATAATATCTTCCGTAGTTACACCAAAAAAATTAACACTCCCTCTTAACTAGGAAGGTATTATTCCCAGACACAGACTCCAAGTCTGATACCATACGAGCTCACATCCATTGATTGTTGAACATGTGAATCTATACATCCTCAGATATCCACAGTGAAACATGAATTCACCCCATGCAACCAAGGTCTGTGGGTAGCTCTCAATAGCTACAACATGTACCCGGGACATCCATTCCTTGAGATGCATCAGTACCTGATCATGTGCACTCCTCTCTTAGTGCCAACCCTTTTTCATGCTGGATGAGACCCACCAGACTCAGTGCCAACCCTTTTTCATGTTGGATGAGACCCACCAAACTCAGTGCCAACCTTTTTTCATGTTGGATGATATTTTTCCATACTCAGTGCCAACCCTTTTTCATGTTGGATGAGTTCCACTTGTCGCTCCCTCTGAAGAGGGACCACACCAAGTTTTTCCCTAAAGTACTCAAACTTCATCCTCGACAATGGCATGGTGAACACATTTGTAACCTAATCCTCGATAGTCATGAACTAGAACCTCACTGCTCCCCTCTGTACCATATCCCTGATATAGTAGTATCTAATATCAATATGCTTTGACATGTCATGGAACACCAGGTTATCTGATAACTTCATGCAACTCTAGTTGTCACACCAAATGCAGGTCACCTCCAATTTGAGACCAAATAACCCATATAAAAGCTTCTGAAGCCATACTGATTCTCTGCTCGTTGCACATGCTGCCACATACTCATCTTTAGTCTTACTAAGTGTCACACATGACTTCTTTATGCTGCTCCACGAGACCATACTTGAGCCAAGACTAAAATAGTATCTGGAAGTGCTCTTCCAGTTAGGAATATTGTCATCCCAATCTGAATCTGAGTATCCATACAATCCAAACTCATGGTTGTTGACGCCAAGAGACTAGAGAGTCTCCACCATCAACATTTTCAACCTCTCGTGAGGCTAGGCAAGAAAAGACAAAAATGTTACCTAGGTTTTAAGCCCCATACAAACAAGCGCATTGAACTTTAGACTAATTTTCTTCTAACCTATAATCCAAGCATGAAATCCTTTGCCCTGTAATTAAAATGTTTAACAATTTTATTTTTTTTAAATGTAATTTTATAATTTTATGCTATTTACAATTCAATACTTTATACATTTCAATACTTTATACATTTGAAATAATCAAAACTATTTCAAAACTAAAATTAGTAAAAGAAAATCAATTAAATAAAAAATCGAAAGGTAAACTTTTGTCTTTATTTTACCAAAAAGGTAACTAAAACAAAGTTTACTAAAATCTCGAGAAGTAAATAAACCATGAGTTTTAAAGTAATTTAAAAGAAAATCTTATCTATGTTTTCGTTTGAAGTATATATAGGAATAACGTTTTATGATATAACAGTGTTATGTTTTTGTTTAAAATAATAATAAAATTAGAATAGTAAAATAAACAAAAAAGATAAGGTTTAGGCACATTAACAAATTTAAATTTTATATACATGATTGTAACCAAAATAAAATGTTTTGTTTGTCTTTTTAAAAACCATATCTATATTTTTTATATTTTGAAATCAAAGTGTAAAGTAAAGATGAGAAAAATTAAGGACTTTAAAGAAAAATCGGGAGATAGTGTTCAGTTACAAGGAGTTGATTTTCATTAAAATGTTTTCCATACAAAATCATAAATTATCAAAATCTTCAAGTCTAGATACAACGTACAATAGAAAGATCAAGCATGAAGAAAAAATAAAGATGAGCCAAAAAAAAATGGAGTCATGGTGGCGAATCTTAAGGAGAGAACTTGTATACTAAAACTAATTAGCATTGAATCAATCGAGCCTTATTACAACAAACTAAACAAGTAAATCTTTACCTCATGAAGGCCAACGAACTCATCCTCACTTATCCTCTTCACTGCTTCGCAAGACACCCTACTGCAAACGATTTCATCAATACCTTCTGAAAATGTAAGAAAAAATGAAATGAAGAAGTCCTCCCAACACTTACATCATACAATTCTCTGAAGATTGTGCCTAAGTTTTCTCTCTCTGAATTTTATTTATGAGATAGTATCTCCTTCAGAAGATTATTGTCTTCCTAAGAACCCAAATAAACACATAGAAATCTAAAGTTTAACATATTTGAAACAAACGATTCATTCCCTGGGGAGGTACTCGTCTCGTGTTCTGCTGCTTCATCAATTCATTCTTGTACCCGCAATTGGATGAGAAGCAGAACAATCCCGCTTACCAATTGCTCCTATCCTTTTGCACGAGGAACACGTATAGCTGAAACGTGTTTCCCACGACCTTCTTGTATCTATTATTTACAGAGGCATGAGCGCTTTACTTGAATGGGATTCGCCTTTAAAACTCCTTTTATGATTCCACACCTTTTAAATGATTTCATGGAGGGGATCTTCTTGCTTCTTGTCTTCACTTATCATTCCGTAATCAAACTCCAATGTCACTCCCATTTCTAGCGCATTTGTAAAGTCTCCAAACTTTCGTAGTTATGTCGAAGAATAACATGTATGCCCGTATTTGCATGCTATAATCATAGTGAAACTCCATTTTGATAAAGAAAACTTATTCTGCAGCCGAACAATGACTGTAATTTCTTCATAAGAAATAATAATAATAGTGCTTCGTAATATGAAGCTTCATTTGTTTGTCTCCATGTATCCATTACCACTTTATAATATAAAGCCTTCGTATTTAATGATATTAAGAGGATATAATTAACCATTTTTATGCAATGGAGTTATCAAGTGGAAAGAAGATGGCGTATCTTATGGTGGCCTAAATTATAATCCCAAGAAAAGTACATGGTATGAACCTCCATAAAAAAGATTAAAATAATGGAAAGAATTATGGAACATACTTTGGAAAAGTGGGTTATGTAAACATAAGGAAGTAATATGTTGGGTTCAATGACATGATGTAACATTTTGATAATTATGGGTTTATTTTTCCTCTTTATTGAATTGAAAAGTCACAAATTGAAAAGTCACATGTGACAAAGGACGCATAGGATGACAGAGGGTGGTGACAAGGATTTAGGATTTGTGTGGTGTTGAAACTTCAATTATAGATGTAGAATAAGGAAGAGAGAAGGAATTTTAAGTCATATGAATAATAGGTCAAGGGTCATAATGATTTCACCAAGAACCTTGTGTCAATCTTTAGCGAGAGTGAGCAAGAAATTACGCAAGTAGTGTCATTGAGGGGGAGCTTGGCAATGCTTTGCCGGCTAAGTACTGTTGACAAAAATCGTCGTCAACAATGGTCAAATCTATACCAAAGACCATGATCTAGAGTACCCTTAAGGTACCTCAAAACATGTTTTGTTGCAACCAAATGAACTTCTATGGGATGTTCCAAATGCTAACTCAGGGTGTTCACAACAAAACATATATTCAATCTTGTGTTTGTCAAATACATCAACGAGCCCACTATCTTCATGTATAAGGTAGAATCCACAATATCTAAAGTTGTATCCTACAACTTAAGATTTGATACCATCGGGGTAACCACGGCTTTACAGTCCAACATCTCGAACCTCTTCAAGATTTCCACAGCATACTTTCCTTGAATTAGGAAAATCCCATCCGATCTCTGTCAAACTTCTAGTCCCAAGAAGTAGTGCATCATTCCTAAATATTTTATCTCAAATTTTGCAGCCAATTTTCTCTTACATTCAGTGATGAGATTTTTCACACCTGTTAGAAACAGGTCATCTACATACAACAGTAGAATCACTAGTTCACCATCCTCAACCTTAAAGTAAAGGTTAGGATCTGCACTACTCTTGGTAAAACCCAAGCTCATCAGAAAATTGTCAATACTATCATACCATGCTCTGGGTGCCTACTTCAATCCATATAAATCCTTCTTTAATCTGCACACATGAGTCTCCTTGCCATATGTCTTGAATCCAAGTGGTCGATCCACATAAACTTCCTCTTTTATTTCACCATTCAAGAAGGTTGTCTTTATATCCATCTGGTGCACCTTCCATTTCATCATAGTGGCCAATGAAATTATAATCTTGATCGAGGTATATCTTGCTACAAGAGAAAAAAATTCTTCGTAGTCATTCCCTTCCTTCTGAGAGAAACCTCGAGCCACAAATCTTGTCTTATATTTTTCAATACTTCCATCAACTCTATGTTTCGTCTTGTAGATCCATTTCGAGCTCACCACTAATTTTTCCTTTGGTCTGGGAACCACATCCCAGACATCATTCTGCATAATGGACTGGTATTCCTCTACCGTGGAATCTGTCCATACTTGATTTTCTGTAGCCTCTTCATAACTGGAAGGCTATATTGCATCCATTATGTCGCACAAGCATGCCACGTAGCTGCAATATGACTTTGGCTTCTTACTTTCTCTGAAATATTTCTCTGGGGCACCAATTATTTCTGCATCTCTAATAAGCTCTTTTTCCCAAGATGGTCTTCTCTTGTGAGAAGGTATCTCAGCTGGTTTCTGAGGTTCTACCATGTTATGATCCTCTGGAATGACTTCCTCTAGTTCAACTTCCTCTGGAACTTTAGGAACTTCATTCTCTTCTTCATTTGCCTCTTCTACACAGATCTGTTTGGATTTACCAAAAGTTGCATTCTCATCGAAGTTTACATCTCGGATGATATCCACTTTCCGGTGACCGAGAATTTATATCTTGTAAGCCTTTGATGTGTCATTGTAACCAACAAATATTCCCTTATGTTCGGAAGGGTCCAAATTTTTCTTCTTTTCCTTCGAGACATGAACAAATACAGGACAACCAAATATTTTGAAATGGTTGACTTATGGCTTCTCTCCTGAAAACATTTCCTCGGGTGTCTTTTTTTCAAGCACCTTGTGGGGACTTTTATTTTGCACGTACATTGTCATCTTCGTTGCTTCTGCCCACATATGCACAAGAAGATCTTCATCATGGATCATGGAATTTACTTCTTCCATGATTGTCCGGTTTTTCCTTTCGGCTATTCCATTTTGTTGAGGGTTATAGGGAGTATAAATCTCCCTCTTAATCCCAAATTCCTTGCAATACTCCTTGAATTATTCTGAGGTGAATTCACCTCCATTGGCTAATCGCAAGGTATTTATCTTCCACTCTATCAATTTTTCTACCAAATCCTTGAACTCTTTGAATTTTCCAAAAACTTCATTCTTTTCTTTTAACAAATAAATCCAAGTTTTATGTGATTAATCATCAATGAAAGATACATAATATACATACCCACTTAATGAAGCTATTGACATCGGTCCACATACGTCTGAATGCACGATGTCCAAAACTCCTTTGGCTCTCTTATCGCTATTGGGAAATGAGTGATTCACGTTCTTTCCTTGTGCACATCCTTTGCACACACCATCTGGTTCTGCTTGGATTTTTGGAAGACCTGTCACGATTTCTCTCACAACCTAAAGAGCTTTGTAGTGTAGGTGAGAAAATATACTATGCCATAGTTCACTAGGATTCACAATATCATGAACCATTGCAGAGTTTGAATGTCCTTTTGATTTGTAGAGTCCTCCTTCTTCAACTCCAATAACTACTGCATCATCAAGGGTCTTCCCTCTAGGCCACATAAGCACTTGACCATCAATAAATTCTACTCTAAAACCTTTCTTGTTCAATGTTGAAATTGAGAGAAGATTCTTCTTTAAACCTGGAACATAGAGAACTTCCTTCATCTTCATTAGCTTGCCTGAGTTTAAATTGTAGGAAGCTTCTCCAACACCTTTGATTGGATATTGATAGTCATCACCCAATTTCACCTTGTGAGGTGAATCTTTATGAATAAGTTTAGATAAGGAGTCTTCATAGACTGTCATGTGCTTGGAAGCACCACTATCTATCAACCAAGTGTCACTTCCATGAGTAATAGTACCTGTGAGGGTTGAGATAAGAACACAATCCTCATCACTTGATTCATATTGCTTTGCAACCTTCTTGGGAGACTCATCATATTCAACTGTGTGAGCTTGATGTCTCTTACTTCCTTTCTTATTCTTAATTTCCATAATGAGGGGGAAATCCCTAACAAAGTGTCCCAATTCCTGACAACAATAACATCTGATCTTTGAGTTGTCTCTTTGACCCATATTAAACTTCTTAGGTAAATAATTCTCCTTCTTTTTCTTTCCTTTCCTAGTGTGGGCAGATAGGGCTTAATCTTCATCTACCATCTTTTCTTCTCTTGCAGTTGTCCTAGATTTTCCTGGTTACAATCTTCCCAAAGCTTATTGAAATTCGAAAGCTTCCTTCTTGAACAAATTCCTTGGATGAATGAATCCCATGACCTTGGGAGGTCATTCAAGGTATTCATCACCATCTCTTCTCCTTCTATTGAGTCACCAATGGATTCTATCTTCTCCTTGATTTGATTCACTCTAGAGAAGTAGGAGTGAATGGTTTATGAGTTCTGAATTTTGACATTCTTCAACTGAGATCTCAAAGTCATTCTTCTATTTATGTTGCTTCCCTCAAATAGATGAGTTAAGGTGTCCATCATTTTTTTTGGAGAAGATAATGATGATATATTATGGATAAGGTGGTCCTTAATGGAGTCTACAATAATCCTTTTTTCTCTCACCATGTCCTTCTTATATTTTTCCTTAACTTCATCTCCTTGAGGTTCTTGAACCTCTTTTATAATGAACTAATCCAGTTCATGTTCTTCAAGAAGGAGGGTTACTCTATACTTCCAGACCCTGAAGTTATTAGCTCCATCTAGCTTCTCATCGATCTTTTTCCGATAGGCATCCTGCCTTCTGATGGTCTTGGTTTTTCCGAAAACTATCTCTTGACTGAAAACGACTCCCTTTTATGCTTCTAGATCTGCAAGTGGCTTCTATTCAAGCCTTTTGTGATACCATGTTGGAATTTTAAATTTTCTAGTTACACAATTACGATTACTTAATCCAATAGCAATTGTAGTAGGATCACTAAAAGATAGAAAATCACATATACAATAGAACAAAAATATTATCCTGGGAAACCCTCGTGGGGGAGAAAACCCAACAATAAAAATCCTCAATATAAATTCCTTCAACAAGTACAATGATGCGCTATAGATCTCCAATAAAGACCAAGACCAAAACACCAAAAGAACAAGTCTCCAAGACTTGTGCGCTAGACCTTCTTATACGCTCCAAGATGCACAAGAAAAGTGTGTGTGTGTGTGTACAAATGAGAGGAAACTATCCTCTATTTATACCCAACAATGTCTCTTGAAGAGACGTGACTCTTGACCTATCTAACACATAAAACAACGCTGACTAGCCACAATAGGGTTTTTTACAATTATAAGTAAAATACCAATAATATAATAATTTATGTTGAGTGGACTTGTACAATATAATTATAATATCTTTTTAAAGGTTTGAATAAAACAAATATGCAAGAATATCTTATGTAGTTACACCAAAAATATTAACAGGAAAGTCGGTAATGTGGTAAATATTTTTAAATTGGGATGTAATACGGGTATAGGAACGACAATCCAAGAGGAAGTGTTTTTCATCTTCTACCCACTTAGTTTCACAAAGGTGACATATTCTCTCATCCCATGGTATTTTTGGAGCTATCCAATGCCCAATTTCACTATGTAGCTCATGAGAGTTTGTTCTTATTTTATCAATGTTGATTTTTTGCACTTTTCAAAATTGATAGGTGATCTTCTAAATTAGGGATGACCACCTCCTTGTAGTATCTTAATTTCCTTTTATCCACTAATTATTTATCACAACACATATTCTCCTTAACTTTAGAAGTGATAATATTTGTAATATTATCAATATTTTGCATGATGGCTTCTTCTTGTATTCCCCAATGATTTTGCCAAGATTTGGCATCTCTATGCCATCATTGCTTGAGCCGTTGGTGGTTTTGGCTAGAGTTTGAAGAAATTTTTGGGAGCCTCTTCTCATCCATGTTATTTATCTTGTTCTTGTATGTTAGGTATGTGTTCATAGCAATTCTCTCAATGGGGGAAAGGCTTGCTTCTATGAGGAATATAGGATATGGTGTATTTCCCTTAATTTTGAGATTATAAGTTATAAAATTCTTTTAGATATGTTCTATCTTTCTCTGGGATTCTCTAGATATATTGAAACCCCAAACTTCACATCCATATAAGATAGCTGGAGTGACGAGAGTGTGAAAGAGGAGTTTTTTTTTATCCTATAGCCAAAGGTTTGTTGATTTACAATTGTTTTCAAGCCCATAATAAGCTTTCCACCCTCCATTTGTCCTTTTTGCAACGCTATTTTCCAATTGATCTTGTGGTGGATATCGATTCAAAGATAATTGTATGAAGGCACTTCCTCCAAGATATTTTTTTCATAAAAAAAGTATCATAGGTGATCCATTTAGATTTAATTATCATAACCTTTGTTTTGTCTGTGTTCAGAGTCATGCCCATACTAGAGAAGAAGTCCTTGAGGGTTATTAGTTTCTTATGTAGGTTGTAGGGACTCTTCACCATAATAACAATATCATCAACATAAAGAAGGAGGAGGATGACTATACTAGTGAGAGTCAGGCCAATACATGTTGCATCCTCCAAACAATATTCTAATTTATCAATATAGATGTCGAAAAGGGTAGGGAATAGGGCACAACCTTGTTTGACTCCTATATTACAATTAATTTCTTTCGATCAACTCTCAATGTTCCTAAACTTGAAAATAACTTTCTCATATGGCCTTACTGCAACAACTCTTAACTTGAATGAGACATTAATCTCTTCTAACCCATTCCAAACGTTAGTCCTAGGAATAGTGTCAAAAGCTTTTCCAAAATCAATGAAACAACAAAGGATATCGGTTTTATCATTATGACGCTCCTCTATAATGATCCTAAATGTAACAAGGTGGTCCATAATGGAATGGTAGCCTCTAAACCTAGGATGGCCTCTAGCTCTTTTTTCATGGATTTCTAGCTATGTTCTGATCTTCTTTTCCAAAATACTTCTATATAGCTTAAGCTAAAATGGGTAATCATAATGGTCCTATAATTAAAGGGATTTATTTTATCCCTGCTTTTAAAAATAGGTACAATGAGGCTTTGAGTCCACGGTTTTAGGAATCCTTGTTTTATAGCTAAATTGAAGGGCTTATGTATGTGAGGGATGAGGATAGGTCCTCCAATTTTTAATATTTCAGCTTGGAAACCTTCAATGTATTTATCTTTTCCTTTTGAGATTTGTTTAACCCCAAACCAATGTCTTCTATAGAAAACAGTTCATCCTTTGTAGAGATATTTGGCATGTTGTCCATGACCTTAGGGAATTCATATAGATTTTAAAGGTAGAAATTCTAGTCCTTCAAGGGAATCTTATTATTTTATTTAGTTTTATGAACTTTAGAATTTTCCTCCATAATTTCTTAGGATCTATCTTAAATAGGTGAAAAAGATTCTCTTTCTTTCTATTATATAGTCTTTTTTTTTCTTTGTTTAATTAAGGTTTTGTATCTATTTATCTTATTAGATTTGAAACATGCATTGGAAGCATCCATAATGGCTTTTCTAGCAATTTTACATTCACTATTGTAACAAGGGTTAATTGTACTATTTTTCATTATATATAACTAGTTAGTTGTAAATAACAAATTATATATAACATAGTATATTATAACTCTTTAGGTGCTATATATTATATAATACATAATAACTAACAATTAACTACCAGATATCATTTTGGGGATTAACTGCATAGAGTAAGTCATTAATGTATGACCCATATCCATGAATATATGATAATATATAACAATTAATCAATTATATTATATAGTTGGCCGAGACTTGACCCCTAGACCTCTTGCATTATAACCACAACACTCATCCACTAGAGCTAATCCATTGGGCTATATATATACAATAAATTATTTATTATATAAAATATTTATAAAAAGTATATTATTATTATTATTATTATTAAATCATTATTTTTTTTGTAAGTAAGAATTGGTATTACCTTCTAATGATAAAAACAATTACAATCATGGTCTTTGATCACTTGGGTCGCCACAAAAAGGAAACCAGCCCAAGACCCAACATAATTCCCCAAAAAACAACCCTTTAAGGATTCAATAAAAAAATGAAAATATTTCATAACAGTCCTAGACATGCAACAAGCTATGATAAAAAAAATTGAAACAAAACAATTAATTGAAGCTACTAGGTTATGGTGTTCCCTCATGAATGACTGAATATTGATCCTTTTCTCCAAATGTTATGCCCTTTTGGTTCGACTTCATAGGAATAGGAATACCATGGATGACCACGACCTAGGTGGTCATATCCTACTCAAGTTGAAGTGACACCAAGCAGAATCAGAGGGCTAGAAATAGAGATATATTGTTTTCCAATTTCTCTACCTTAAATTTCAATTCCGCCACCTCCTCTAAAACCTCGAAAATAAGCTTCACCTGGTCCCCTACCAAGTGGAATTCCATGGACTCAGCACAAGAATGTTCATCCTTCTATGGCATCTTAAGGGGCAGAGGCGGAGAAAGACTTCCCTCCACCAAAAGAAAAACCCCACTAGTGAGAATGTGTTGCATTTGAATTCCATTGAAGGGAATATTATCTTTATCCAACCACTCCACCCAACATCCCCATACTAAGAGCATCCTCCAAATCAGATTGCACAATTACCCCACTGATTTGAAGTCCATTTCTCCACCTTTCTCATCATCTTGTATTGGTTTGATAATGTACGCTTTATCCATTTCTCCATTTGAATGGGGTAGGCATTTGGGTTGCATACCCGACCTCTAACGAGACCCTCAATCTCTATGAACAAGACCCCTTTCCCTGGCTCGCAACATTAGGAAAGGAATAGAGCCAATGCCACCAGTCATGGAGAGCGTCAAAACTCCTTCCAACCTCCAGCAAAATCAGAATACAAAGGGCTTCAAGGGTGAACCCGGATTGAAGACCGTCCCTCTATAAATTCCCCTCACCATTTCAAAGTCACTGAGCTTTGGTTGCGGATCATGTGAATTAACTATGTGAACAACCTTGCAATAAGTTTCCTTCTCGCCAACGGTACTATAATGCAATGTCATGGTTCTCTTCGCATGATCAAACGAACGTATCACCTTAATGTTCACACTTCAATATCTGTGGGTAGTGCAGTCCACCTGCATGCCTTGAAGGAGTCGTCGGGTGGTAGAATGTGTCTTTCCCATTTCATCCAACATTAACTCTGGCATGACACCCCATCTCAAGAAAATGATCATTTAATTATAATTTTATTTCTAAATTTTAAATTTATTACTAAATATATAAAAATAATAATAGTATATTTAATAGTGATGACTTATTATAAACAAAATATAATATAAATCTACATATTTTGACACTACATTATTTATTCTGTGTATAAGAATCTATAACTTTTATTATTATTTTTTACTTTTACCTCTCAACTCTATTTTGACTCAACTTAGTTGGTGACTAATAATATAATAAAGATAGATTAAGTTTCACTAGATAACACTTCTAATTTAGTGTGACTCAACATATACTTAGTATGATGTAACATATTCTTTTACTATTTTAATACTTTTCTTATTTTAATATTTTTCTTAAAATACCTTTTTCAAACTTAAATTTACTCTATTAATTCACCTTAACTTCATACGGAATTCCCAAAGATTTTAATTAGTTGGAGAATAGCTCTTTCGACATCTATGTACCTGAATTTCAATTATATTTTCAAGGATAAATAAATAGTTGATTTAAATGTATCTCAAGTAAAGACTTTGGAGATTGAGAAAAATATGGAAGATATAGAAACATTCAAAGTGATCAAACTATGAACGAACTTAGGTTAAAGAAAAGATAATAATTATCAAACATTTATGAGTATGAATAATTCCATACCAATCTCATCTAGAGGGTTTTGATGGGAGAGTTACAGCTTTTCAAACTCAACAATGGTGGAGCAAAATTCCAGGTTAATGTCACGTAGTTTACCTAGTATGTTTCTCTAGTCTCCTTCCAGCTTAATGGTCAGGATCGTTCTGTTTAATCTTCTTTGGTTTCCATCTTCCACTACTTACAACCTTTTTTTAGCCTCTTTTCATTGTTTTTTCCTCTCTAGGAGTTGGAACCGCACTCACCATATCCCTCCCTCTTACTGACCATCACTCATTTATTTACCATTATTAGTCCCTGGTTACAAGACAGGGCACATTTCCACATCCCATCATTGGAATGTTCTAGGTCTGACCTCTGGTACAAAACTTCCAATGGATCCCAGATGGCGGGGATCCACTCAACCGCCAGAATCATATGACATAACACATCATGTAACAGCGTTAATGAAACCTACATATGAGGTAATGTGGTAGCAGTCAAGTCTTTTCACCAAGGTAGAGGCCTTGGACACTGGTACATCATCCTTAAAGTCCACCATGTCAGATGGGACAACCCTCCTACATTCTTCCTCTAACGTTTTACCCATTTTCCCTTCCCCTCATTTCAACACCCTCCCTAGTCTAAATCACTTTGCACATAAAAAATCTAAGGTTTACTTTGCAGCCAGAGGATATTTTTCACACAGTGTGAAGGATCTCTTCCTACTTACACCAAGGTTACTTACTCCATAAGGAAAAAAAATAATACTCTGAGACTATGGAAACCTATCAAGACACACTAGAAACTGGTTATGGGATCAGATGTTGGGCTAGAAGAGGTTGCTCGGCTCACCCTCTACGGTCTTGTTGGAAGGGTCTCCTACCGTTATCTAAGCAATATCCCTATATAGGAATGGGTCCAAACCCATTGGTTTCCCCTTCTGGGCTACACGCCAGAAGGCCTCTATCTGACCAGAGGTTGGCTTGGCTTCATTTACAAGTCTTCAGATGACCAAACCAATATCTTAGAACATAGATGGATAATGGGAGGCAACAGTCTCATGATAAAGAAATGGTGTGTAGCTTTCAACCTGACCGTCGATTATTTTCAACAACACCACCTGTGGGTACTCCTTCCAGGCCTCCCCATTCACTTATGGAATGAACCTATGCTCAGGGCTATAGGCAACTCTCTGGGTAGCTTTATCTCTGTGGATAATGTCAATTTAAAATCTACAAACAGGAAAGTGGCCCGTGTTCTGGTCGATATGGACGTCATTCACCATGGTTTACTAGAAGTTTTAGAGCTAGACTGGCATGGAAGGAAAAACATCCAACGAATTGATTATCTCGGCATCCCCTTCAAGTGCAGCCTATGTCACAGAACCGGTCACCTTCGTCAGGATTGTCGCAGTTGGAGCTCTTCGAAAGAAATAAAGAGTTAGAACAACTACAGTTATTATATAAATCATCTCTAGAGACAACCAACAATGTTATCGGAGCTTTCCATTTCCCTGCAGAGATTTCCATCCCTCCCACTCCTCCGAATATGATTACGGGTAAGCTACATTCACATTTCCCTTTGTTTTTTTCTACTTTAACATGTTTGGAAAGGGAGGTTTTGGATGCTTCATATTGGTTGAAGGTGAATACTACTTTTGAGGGGGAACCCCTGGAGGGGGTTACTATGGTGGTTGGGTCCGTTGATAAGGATACCTTTATACATAAGGAAAAAGAGCCTGGGAGTTTTCTACAGCCAGTCCTAGACGCATAGGATCCCCCTATGGTTATGCTTCCCACAGAAGTTTCTTCTACACCAAACGCCTCCTCTCCATCACAGGAGAACTCTCAACTTTCATTTCCCCCCACCATTGCGCCCAATTACCATCTCAAGTCTTCTTCCACTCTTCTCGGTTATCAGGAATCTGCGGAAATAGACTCTTCTTTAAACAAGGTTCTTGACTCCTTAATTCCTTACGTGTGTGACCACTCATCCACTATCCCTCTGCCAGCATACTTGGGTAAGTCAGTGTATAAAACACTACCACTTGATGGTACATCCAGCACCTCTCGACCAATAAATTCAAGCACAAGAAAAGAATATGCTTGGTCACGTGGCTTGGGGATTGAGTACTCGTCGATAAAAACCCATAGTGCCAGGAAGAAGGCCTGTAACACACCCATTATGGGGCATAAAAAAATTCATTTTTCTTAAAGGAAAGATTATCTATTCATGGTTTCTAATTTGGAAAGTCGGGGAACTAGTCCAACCTCCCAGTCAAGGATCTCTGATTTTGAAGCCAAACGACTCTCTGAGAACCTGATGGTCTCGCTCTGTAATTAAACGCGGACCCTTTTGACTTCCAAGTGTCCGTCTAATGGTACCCGCGACCTTCCCTTCGCGCTTGGGGAATCTCTAAGTTTGGGCACTAGCCCTTTTTCTGAGAAGCCCCTCCTTAAGGTGACCTTGGGCAACAGTCTCACACAAACACACAATTCCAGGCGCGGCCAAAGGTGGTTTGAAACAAAATTGCCTTTTAGCCTACAATTCTCCTTGAGCCTCCACGTGTCCTTTCTTCAAAACCGTGGTTTGGATTGCATCCTGCCCTCAAATTTTTAAATTTTGTGCATCTCTTATCCTTGCAATGCTATGGGACCATCGATCTCACAATCTTGAAGGTTCCCCTGATCTAATGGCTCAGATCTATGCCTTTCAAAGCTATGGATTAGATCTGACCTCTTTCAAATCAATGACTGTGATTTGTTTAAGAATTTTGGACTTCGGAATTCTCAAGTCTCAAAATTTCCTTTCTTTTGTACAAAAATCTTCTAGAGTCGACGATTTCTAGACATCTATCCTTCTCAATCATTGGATTTACCTCTACTTTGGGGGTTTGACCTTTCAACTAGATCAACGATCTTGGGATCATTTTCTCGATCAACGATTGAGATTTCCTTCGGGTCTTCGGACTTCTGAGATCTCAAATCTCAAACTTCACTTCCCCTAGAAGTAAGTGGATTCCTGCCACGTGTCCACTTGAATCAGATGGTTGAGGATTGCTTTGGGTCTTTACCTAAAATCTACAAATTTATGCCATCTGTCCTCTTGATCTAATGGCTATGAATTACTTCAGAACCTTTTCCGGAATCCACTGATCTATGCCACGTCTCTTCTGGATCAGACGGTCCAGATTCACCTCGGATGATCCGACACTTGAGATTTACTTCGGATGATCTAACAACTGATATTTTCTTTGGATGATCGGATGGTTGATATTTACTTTGGCTCTTCGGACTTCAGGAGTCTCAAATATCAACTGAAAACTCTCAAACAAATTTCTCCAGAGTCCACAATCTATCGCCATGCATCCCTCTAGATCTGGTGGTCTAGATTCACTTTGAGTCTTCGGGGTTCAGGAATCTCAATTCTCAACTGAACCCCTAGTGTGATTCACCCGGAGCTTGCAAGCTATTAACGTGTGTCCTCTCTAAATCAACGACCCTTGTCTCCTTCGAGACTTAGGCCTTCAGAGATCTCAAATCTCAGTTTTACTCAATATTTATTTCTCCTGGAACAATTTTACCCAGAGTCTGCGATCTAAAGACATGTGTCCTCCCGCAGATCGATGGTTCCTGGTTGCTTTGGTTGTTCGGGCTTCGACGATTTCAAACTCTTCTCCTTTTCTTTCTCTCGAAGTGCTTCCACCTGGAGTTCATGATTTTTCGCCATGTGTATCTCTGGATCTAATGGTCCAGAGACCTTCGACTCTTCAACCCTTCGGTGCTTTGGCTCTTCGGTACTTCAGGAGTTTCAAACTCTTATGCACCCATTTCTCTAGAGTTCTTTGACATGAAATATAGGATCTCCCGACATGTATCCCCCTGGCGATAAACGACCAAGATTTACTTTGGTTGTTTGTCCTCCTCCTTGTCCACAAACCTCTGAAGTTGTGGATCTTATGCCACGTATCAACTCTGATGTTGGATGGTTTATATTGACTTTGGAACTTCGGGACTTAACAAGTCCATTGTCCTGTTCACTTTCAAAGGGTTAGGCCTTGTGTAATTTATTTGGGATCCAAAGAATGTTGGCCCTCGTGCTCAGATATCCTCCTACGCACTCTTATAATTGTCTGGATGTGGATCTCGGCGGTCCAGATATTTCACAGTGCTTGATCCAACGATCATTGTTGCTCCTCCTCCTGAGCTTTCACTTTCTTCCATAACCTGGAATATTTCAGATGTTTTGAAGGTCTCGACCTTCTATTTATTTCCCGCGAGCCCTGATGTATGGGTCTTGACTTCTGCTTCCCTCCTGATCTTATGAACTTGAAACAAGTTCACCTCTTGGACCTCATCTGTGCTTCTGAAATCACTAGTCTCTTATGAGCTTGGTCCTTATGGAATTTTGAATTCCCATGTATTCCTTGCATTAATCTACTTGCGTCGGATCGATGGTCCATGACCTCCTTGATCTAATGGTCCAGATAACATCGCAACTTCAGCTTTTGGAATTTCAATCGCACCAACGCGCGATTCTCCCATCGTGCAAACTCTGCACTCACAAATCCGATGGTCAAGGTGGCTCCTGATAGATCCTTGGATCTACGGTCTAGATCACATCACAACTTCAGGTTTTGGAGGATCCATCCCCTTCATGATGATTACCAACATTCGTCGATCTTGCGAAGACTGAAGGAGTTGAGGCATTAACGTCTGCACTCCTTCTTCCAATCTAGCGGTCGCGACAGACCTTGGATCCTCCCGAAAGGTCTCATCCATTCTTCTTCCAAATGAAAGGATATTCCCTTTCAATACTTAAATCTTGTTATCCTTCCTGAGCTTCGTCAATTATGAAGGATTTAAGAGTGTTGCACTTTTTCTCCTGAAATTAACACTTGGAAGGGTCTTCTGCACAACTCTTGCGCTCCTTCATCAAGTCTAAAAATTAAGTGGTTCTCGGTCTCTACTTGCCTCGCAAAGAGCCTTTGCATATCTACACTACCTCTCTTGAGATTAATAAACTTCATCCTCCAAGGGACTCAGAACGACTAGGAGGGTTGACATACATACATGAAACTATTCCCACGGTCGACGAACTCACACTCTGTGGCTCTGACTTAATCCACCACGGGATGCAAGCATTTACGTGTATAAAAACACGTCCAATTCATACAATTTCCTACTTGCCTAATTACACAATCAAGAAGACAAAAAAGGGGTATAGTATAAATCATTAAGAAAACATATCCATCCCTACAACATTCATAGGATATCCAACTTTAATTCATAGTACCACTTAAATACACAAGATACGTGATTACTTATCTATTACATGTGGTAGCCAACTAATTGACTATGGGTGTTCATCCTTCCACCTGAGCATAGGCTCAAAGGCATTCATTCTTAGCACTTTGGCCACCCCCATGCCAAGCCATGATATCCACAAGGAACTCTCACATTTCTCAAGGATTCTTTCTCTATTTCATCTTCCACTCGGGTTGTGTTCTCTACAAACTTTTAGAGATTTCTTTCTATGTTATGGCCCTAGGCAAGGTTTATCAGATGCTCACTTGGCATCAAGATCACAACCTTCTATTCCTCATCTACTGGAGATTTTTGCACATTCTTCTTACTGATTTTTATCATATATTTTCCCCAGGATGGTTCTCAACCCATCCTGTTCCTTCTGTCAGAAGGGAACTTGGGTTTGCTTGGTCTGTCATACCTAGTGGTACTTTGAGATGACATTCTATAGTTAGACCATGCTCCCATTCAGGGGAGTGACTAATAATTCAACCACTGGTCCTTTCTTCATTAACCGATTTCTCTCCTTGGGATCCGAAGGAGATTTATTATCCCCATCAATGGAAATTTGGGGTTATTTGATATAATGAACCCTCTCTTATAGTTTTCACATTCTTTCCTCTAGTGATATCATGGTTAGTACTTTCAAGGCTTCACCCCCACAGTCAGTTATTGGAAACTCAAAGAATAATATAGTTACACAGTCCACATGCCTTAGCATGGTAATCCTATTTTATGATTAATTACAAGCTGGGGGAAACAGGGGTGTTACAATTCCCTCCTCCTTAAAGGAACACCGTCCTTGGTGTTCTTTCTCAAAAACACCTGCCATGCCTTTCTCATTCAGTTGTTTCAAAAATGTTGATCCTTCTTCCTCAGTCAGGCCCTTTTTCAGACCTTAAATATTGGTCACCTGATTTCAATAATTCTTGGACAACAAGCATGTTAACCATAGTCTTATGCGAAAACATTGCATAAAATTTCTAGTAAAATTTCATAATCTTAGCACAATAATTATCTACACAGTTTGTGGATTTGTATCCACATGGTTGTTTTGTTGTCCAGACTCATTGCTTTTTCCTTGACATACCCATTGGGTGCATGATCCTCGTCAATAGTTTACAAGAACTATCAAGGTTTCATCTTCCTTGCGTTCACTCACCCTCCAGGCCCAGGCTCATCCATCCCCTTCTCTGCTATATAGTCCCTCGGGTGATCCATCTTGCCTTGCCAAGGTTTTCTTGCACAGGAAGAACTACCCATCATGTGCATGATCCCAATAGTTTACAAGAACTATCATGGTCTCCTCTTCCTTGGGGTTACTCACCCTCCAAGCCCAAGCTCAGGCATCCCCTTCTCTGCTATACAGTCCCTCGGGTGATCCATCTTGCCTTGCTAAGGTTTTCTCGCATAGAAATAATTCCAGAGACTTTATCAAGTCTTACATTCAAGGCATCCCTCAGAATTTATCTGTCAAGGCGTCCCCCCAGCTTGTGTTACCTCAACACAACATATTCTAGGTGATCATGACTTACCACGGGGTTCTTATGGTTCAGCAGTAGCCATTTTTCATGCTTTTGCATCTTGATAGCCTTCTGGCTCAACTAAAGTTAGGGATGAAGTTTACTCTCCTTCTCTTAGTACCGTAATAGATAGGGATGAAGGTTAATCTCCTTATCCTAGTACCGTAATATATAGGGACAAAGGTTACTCTCCTTCTCTCGAGTCAATCTCTATTTCATGCGATCAGATTATACTCTTTCTCACAATTCTCCTTCAAACTCGAGAGCTCAGTTTCTCATCTCTGCACTTCTTCGCATATCTTTCCCTTTCACCTATATCACAGGTATACAGAAATTCATGAGACATCATAAATTTTTAAATTCAAAGTTTTATTGTAAATCTGTCACCTACAGATTTCAAATTCCACATTTTATTTCCATATTTGTTCCGCACAAGAACTAGATTCATAATTATGGGACTTTCCTTCCCTTAGCGGTTTGGCTGAGCAAGAAATTGGTCTTCCTTATGGGCTTACAATTCTGCCATATCCAAGACCTCTTTGCTTCCTGCACTTTCAACTTCAATCAACCAAACAAATTGTTAGCTTTTCCATGCACATACATTTTTATTGCACCTTTACAACGTCATCACAAAAAATTTCAGAATTGTACATACTAACAATTAGATTCACTTTCTCAAAAAGGAAATACCATTCCTTGCAGTTTGGCTCAGTAGGAAATTGGTCTTCCTTATGGGTTTACAGTACCGCCATATCCAAGACGCATTTGCTCCCTGCAATTCATTCTTTACACAACCAAACAAATTGTTAGTCTCTCATCCATCCATGTATATATATCTATATTCAAAACCATGCATACTAACAGTTCATTACATCTATATAAACATAAAAAGGGAATCCCATTCCTTGGCTATGCCTCATTTCAATGTACCAAACCTTTCAAAACATAATTCAACATTTCAAAGGATTTTAACAAATGTGCCAATTATTCATGGCCACATTCATACCCAATGCACTCTTGCATTGTTTTCAAGTTCATCACACTTTATGATCGGTTCTTGGCCATGGTGTGTTGGAATTTAACCAACCTTTTCCTCATATGGCTTATTCCTTTTCTTTCATTCTTACAGCAAGACCATACTGCCTGCTATAGGCCGATCACGATCCTAAATCAGTACACATGAACTCAAAAGTTTCACATGAATTCCTTTAAGCATTCCTTGATTGGTCAATGCATTCATGACATATCAATTCATGAATTCTTCCAAGGGTTACAAACAGTGTTTACTACTAGAGGTTTATACCTCCATCATTCAGGTTCTCCTTCCTGAATCATACCTTACTTGGGTACCCAAGGCATACAACTTCCTTTCAAAATTTCATGCATAACACTAAGACAATAAAATATTTCAGAAGGGGTTCTTACCAAATCCCTTCATACCTTGTGCCACATAGGCATGAATATCTTTATACCAGTTCTTGGCTTCTAACACCTTCTTTCTGATTTTTACCTCATCAGCAGTGCTTTATGGGGACTTTTACAGCCCTGTCAACAATCTTTCAACCACAACCTTCTCCTGGTCATCCTTTGCTTGAGGTTGCCCATCATTGGCAATTGTCTTCCTCAATAGCTCCAATTCCTTTCTATACATAGCATGCATCATCATAGTCACAATTTCATTAGTTGTAATATTAAACCAAATTCATGTATCATAACATTCGAATTCATAAGACATCTTCAAAATGTCCTAGCATATATTTATGCACTTCATCACATTATCCTCAAATGTTTCCACAAGTGCAACACAGACAGATTTTGATTCTATCTTCAGCAATACAATCCTTATCACTATGGTGTCAAAACCCTTTTACTTCCATTAGCATACCATCTTTCTCATCCAAGAGAAAACATAATACTCAGCAAGGAAAGAATTGAGGACTCGCCCCTTCTTCCAACTCTTTCTACACCGCCTAGGAAATTTCAGCCCAGTTGAGTTATCTCTAAGGCCTCACTGCCTTTTCTTAATCATGGTTTCAACCAAGCCTATTCAGTTAAACATACTCATTTATTCATTTAATCATACTCAGGGGGTTTTCTTTCCTTTTACCAACTATACTAGTTTCCACAACCACTCTTTTAATCCTACGGCTCTGTTAAACAATTTAGGGTTCTTAGGGTGAGGAAAGTGTTCCTCCTTTTTCTCCCCCTTTACTTATGAAATCTACTTCTTATTGTGATGTTTTTGCTCTTTTCCTGAGCATCCCCGGGTTAGGCTCATACTAACTCTTAGGATACATCAACATGATTTAATAGAAAAATCTTTTTCCCATAATGAATCATGAACCTATGCATCATGCATGTTACCATTCTATTATCAGAATGGTCAAGATTCATTATTAGTCTTATATTCATTACATGATGTTTTTCAAAATGTAATCTAGGATACTCGTATATATATATATATATATATATATATATATATATATATATAAGCTTGTGGCTCACTATTTAATTCTCAACAGTCATTAAGGTTGTGAATTTGTTTTCCTAACAGAGTCTTCACACAGTTCCTCCATAGGGAACTCCTTCAGCATGAAACTTCCTCATTTCATATCCATCACTATTTGTGATGGCCTCAATTGTGAGTTAGCTTCAACAGTTTACCAAATATCCCATAAGGAATAAAAACATGCATCTTTGTCATGTACCCAAATTATGTATCCATACATATTCTGGTTTTGTTAACTTACATCATGCATGTGCATCACTTGCACGTTTAATATCATTCATACCTAACTGGTATTAATATCAGGCTTCATATTAGGAAGCTCCACAATGCATTAACCCATGTACTCAAGCATGATTAAACACATATAAGTATTCATCATGCTAGCTTATTTCTTGCACCTTTTCCATGTCATTCACACACATGGACATATCCAACTTCTATATCCTTTTTCCCAAGGATCTTCCAATCATTCTTATGATCATGTATACACATTCGTGTATAAGTAGGTGCATCTCTTGCACCTTTTTACCTCATGCATTCACTTGATAGTTTAATTTCATCATTAGTGTCCTTTAGTTTGAGATCTCAGTCACTTACAGGACTAATCTCATAGTCATATCTCATATTGATGTTTCCTTCTCTCAAGGCCATAACCAACCATGGTTACTTTCCTCTTTATGCAACAATGTCTGGCAAGAAAACCTCCTTGCCTCAACGTCCATAGGGTTTTACCCATCTCACTTTTCTCTGGTCCTGAGGAGTTATATACTCCGATTTAATATAAAGCAATAGCTATAACTGTCAGGGATCCTACTTGATCTTATCAGATTCCTTTAATCCCACAAAGGTATTAACCATTACATAATCTACCATCATCATTGCCTGAAGTTCCAACTGCCCATGCTTAGAAGAAGTGTTACAAACACCAGGTCATCCTTCCTTCGGGCTTCCACTGCTCATGACAGAACCCTTCCACCTTCATCTATCCATGGTCAAGTCTTATTATAAATGTTAATTAGCATATCCCTACTCCGATATGAGTAGTTATCACTTTGACAAAGGGCTAAAGAAATTCTTCTGCTGAAACTCAACAAGAATTCCCAAAATCATAGGTTCAATCTATAGTCCTTCTCCTCAAGGAGTAAATACAGATAACAATACCTCCTTATGCAACTCATACATGAGCCCAAGCAGGCCAAGTGTTGTAACCATCTATGATACCAATTTGTAACACACCCACGATGGGGCATAAAACATTTCACTTTTCTAAAAGGACAGATTCTCTATTCATGGTTTATATTTTGGAAAATCGAGGAACCAGTTCAACCTCTCGGTCAAGGATCTTCGATTTTGAAGCCAAACGACTCTCTAAGACCCTGATGGTCTCTCTCTATAATTAAACACATACCCTTTTGAATTATGGGTGTCAGTCTAATGGTACTCGCGACCTTCCCTTCGTGCTTGGGGAATCTTTAAGTTTGCGTGCTAGCCCCTTTTCTGATAAGCCCCTCCTTGAGGTGACCTTGGGTGACAACCTCATCAAAACAAACAATTGCGGACACGAACAAAGGCGGTTTGAAACCAAACTACCTTTCGGCCCGCAATTCTCCTCGAGCCTCCACGTGTCCTTTCTTCAAAACCATGGTTTGGATTGTGGCTCACCCTCAACTTTTTAAAGTTCGTGCAACTTCGATCCTCGCAATGCTATGGGACTGCCAATATTGACGGTGCCTCTAATCTGACGGCTCAGATCTATCCCTTTTAAAGATGCGGATCAGATCTGAACTCTTTCAAATCATCAGTTGTGATTTGTTTCAGAATTTCGGACTTTGGAATTCTCAAGTCTCAAACTTTCCTTTCTTTCGTACGTCAATCTTTCGGAGTCGATGATTTGCAGGCATCTATCCCTCTACATTAGTGGCTCTACCTCTGCTTCAGGGGTTTGGCCTTTCAACTAGATCAACGATCCTGCGGCCCTTTTCTCGATCAACGGTCCTACAACCCTTTTCTCGATAAACGGTCAAGATTTCCTTCGGGTCTTCGGACTTCTGAGATCTCAAATCTCAAACTTCACTTCCCCTCGAAGTAAGTGTATTCTTGCCACGTGTCCACTTGAATCGGATGGTTGAGGCTTGCTTCGAGTCTTTACCTAAAATCTACAAATTTATGCCAGCTGTCCTCTTGATCTTATGGCTATTAATTACTTCGGGAATTTTTCCGGAATCCACCGATCTATGCCATGTCTCTTCTAGGTCAGATGGTCCAGATTCACCTCAGATGATCTGACTCTTGAAATTTACTTTGGACGATATGACGATTGAGATTTACTTCAGATGATCGGATGGTTGAGATTTACTTCGGCTCTCCAACTCTTCGAACTTCAGGAGTCTCAAATCTCAACTAAAAGCTCTCAAACATATTTCTCTGAAGTCCACGATCCGTCGCCATGCGTCCCTTTGGATCTGGGGATCCAGATTCACTTCGGGTCTTCGGGGTTTTGGAATCTCAATTCTCAACTGAAACCCTAGTGTGATTCACCTGGAGCTCACAATATATTGATGTGTTTCCTCTCTAAATCAACGACCCTTGTCTCCTTCGGGACTTCATCCTTTGAAGATCTCAGATATTATTTTTCCTCACTCTCTGTTTCTCCTAGAATGATTTTACCTAGAGTCCATGATCTGATGACATGTGTCCTCTAGCAGATCAACGGTTCCCGACTGCTTCGGCTGTTCGGACTTCGACGATTTCAAACTCTTCTCCTTCACGTTCTCTTGAAGTGCTTCCACCCAGAGTTCATGATCTATCCCCACGTGTGTCTCTAGATATAATGGTCTAGAGACCTTCAACTCTTCATCTCTTTGGTGCTTCAGCTCTTCCATACTTTGGGAGTTTCAAACTCTTATGCACCCATTTCTCCGAAGTACTTTTACTCGAAATACACGATCTCCTGACACGTATCCCCTTGGTGATCAATGACCAGGATTTACTTCATCTTTATGTCCTCCTCCTTGTCCACAAACCTATGAAGTTGTGGATCTTATGCCACGTATCAACCCTAACGTTAAACAGTTCCGATTGACTTCAGAACTTCGGGACTTCACAAGTCCACTCTCCTATACAATTTCAAAGGGTTAGGTATCGTGCACTTTCCTTGGGATCCAACAACTGTTGGTCCTCGTGCTTAGATCTGACGACCCAGATCTGATATCCTCTTGCGCGCTCTTCTAATTTTCTGGATGTGGATCCCAGTGGTCCGAATCTTTCATAGTGCTCGATCCAACAGTCATTGTTTCTCCTCCTCCTAAGATTTTGTTTTCTTCTCTGACTTGGAATATTTCAAATGTTTCGAAGGTCTTGACCTTCAATTTACTTCCTGCGAGCCTTGATCTATGGGTCTCAACTTCCGCTTCCCTCCTGAGTTTACAAAATTGAAACAAGTTCACCTTTTGGACCTCATCTGCGCTTCTGAAAGTGCTAGTCTCTTCTGAGCTTGTTCTTTAGGGAATTTTGAATTCCCACGTACTCGCATTAATCTGCTCGTGTCAGATCAATGGTACACGACCTTCCTCAATCCAACAGTCCAGATCACCTCATAACTTCGGGTTTCAAAAGTTTAATCGCACCAACGCACGATTCTCACATCGCATGAACTCCACACTCACAGATCTAACGGTCAAGGTGGGTCCCAATAGATCCTTGGATCTACGGTCTATATCACATCATGAATTAGGGTTTCCGAGGATCTATCCCCTTCATGATTATTACCAACGTTTGTCAATCTTGAGAAGACTAAAGGAGTTGAGCCATTAACGCATGCGCTCCTTCTTCCAATCTAGCAGTCGCGACATACCTTGGATCCTCCCGAAAGGCCTCATCCGTTCATCTTCCAAATGAAAGGATATTCCCTTTCGATACTTAAATCTCACTATCTTTCCCGAGCTTCGTCAATTATGAAGGATTTAAGATCATTGCGCTCTTTCTCCTAAACTTAACACTTAGAAGGGTCTTATGCACAACTTTTTCACTCCTTCATCAAGTCTAGAACTTAAGTGGTTCTCAGTCTCTGCTTGCCTTGCAGAGAGCCTGTGCATATCTGCACTACCTCTCATGAGCTTAACAAATTCCATCCTCCAAGGGACTCAGAATGACTAGGAGGGTCGACATGCATACATGAAACTGTGTCCACGGTCGATGAACTCGTAGTTCGTGGCTCTGGCTTAAGCCACCACAGGATGCAAGCATTTATGAGTATAAAAACACATCCAATTCATACAATTTCCTACTTGCCTAATTACACAATGAAGAAGAAACAAAAGGGGTACAATATAAATCATTAAGAAAACATATCCATCCCTGCAAAATTCATAGGATATCCAACTTTAATTCACAGTACCACTTAAATACACAAGATATGTGATTAATTATCTATTACAGGTTGTATCCAACTAACTGACTATGGGTTTTCTTCCTTCCACCCAACCATAGGCTTAGAGGGATTCATTCTTAGCACTTTCTCCACCCCTGTGCCAAGCCATGATATCACTAGGGAACTCTCACAGTTCTCAAGGATTCTTTCTCTATTTCAGCTTCCTCTCGGGCTCTGTTCTCTACAAACTTTCAGAGATTTCTTTCTCTATTATGGCCCTGGGTGAGGTTTATTAGATGCTCACTTGGCATCAAGCTCGTGACCTTTTGTTCCTCATCTTCTGGAGAGATTTGTGCATTCTCCTTACCAATTTTTATCATATATTTTCCCCAGGATGATTCTCGACCCATCTTGTTCCTTCTGTCAGAAGGAAACTTGGGTCATCTTGTTCTGTCATACCCAGTGGTACTTCGAGATGACATTCTACAGTTATACCATGCTCCCATTCATGGGAGTGGTTGATAATTCAACCATTGGTCCTTTCTTCATTAACTGGTTTCTCTCCTTGGGATCCGAAGGAGATTTATTATCCCCATCAATGTAAATTTGGGGTTATTTGATATAATGAACCCTCTCTTATAGTTTTCACATTATTTCCTCTAGTGATATCATGGTTAGTACTTCAAGGCTTCACCCCCACATTCATTTATTGGCAACTCAAACAATAATACATTTACACTTTCCAGATGCCTTAGCATGGTAATCCTATTTTATGATTAATTACAAGATGGGGAAATCAGGGGTGTTACAAGGCCACTTCCTCCTCTTCCCAACTACCCGATCATGATTCTCCTTCCACAGAATGTGGGGCACTTAGAGAAGTGAAGGCCTTTTCTAGGGCTAGATAATGATTTTTCTATCCCTCAATCTTCGAGGGGTGGGAGGCTCCCTAAAAATGGCCTATGTGAGACGTCTATTAGACAAGACTCATCCAAACATCATTTTATTACAAGAAACCATGGTCCCCGAGAAAAAAGTGAGAACTTACATGAGTGGCCTTCGACCATCATGGGTTATATGTGTTGTTAACTATGTAGGGACCTCGAGTGGGCTCTTGGTATCTTGGTACCATGTTAAATTTGATCTGGTACCTTAACTTTCTGTTGGTGGCATACTATTGACAGGTTATTACATTTCCAATAAGAGAAATATTTTAATACTAAATACTTATGGCTTGCGTGCGGAGAGGAAGACATTCTGGAACGTGGTCAAGGAAAGTGGCATTTTGTTACATAAAAATCTAATCATAGTTGGAGACATGAATTTCACCGTCTCTCCTAATGAAATTTGGGGTGGATCGACACAGGTTGGGCCACTTTTAGAATATTTAAAATATTTATTTCAAAACAACCATTTGGTCGATGTTCAACTAGACATTATCGTCCCTACTTGGAGGAATGGCCACCAAGGGTCTAGCTCTATTGCAAAGAGTTTGGACAGATTCTATGTATTGGAGGAGCTTCTCTCATATGTAGGTATACATCGCTCTTGGGTAGAATACCCCTATGTATCTGATCACACCCCTATTCTATTACAACTAAAGATCGGGCCAAAATACCGACCCTATCCTTTCAAGCTCAATCCACAGTGGATATCGGATAAAGACTATATCTCCCTAGTACATGAGATCTGTTCAGACCCACTATATCTTTCTTCAAAGAATTCTAATAAACGGGGAAGCGACATAATTCTTCAGGAGCGGTTGGGGTTTACATTAGGGTTATCCTTAATCCCCATTGTTATATATTTTGGTATTAGAAGGGCTTAGTTTGCTACTAAAAGACAACAAGGTAGTTGGGAATATCACATGTATTAGAGTTCCCACATTAATAAAGATAATTCACATCTTATTCGTGGATGATATATTAATTATGACAAATGATACATTAAGTGAATGGATAGAAATTGAAGGTATTATCATTTTTTTCTGCAAAGCCTCTAGGTTAAAGGTAAATGTACAAAAATCCAGTCCACTATATGTCGGATTATCTGAATCTGAATTGACTCTATTTCAAATTGTTCTTCCATACAAGTTTTGTTTGCTTTCCACAGGTTTCAGATATTTATGTTTCTTCATGTCAACTAGACCCCATAGAAGCATAGTCTGGAACTGGCTATTGTCTAAGTTGGAGAACAAAATTGATCTCTGGTGTAATAGGTGGTTGTCCCTGGGTGGACGTTACATTTTAGTTAAGTCGACACTTGAAATTCTGTCGGTTTATTGGTTGTCCTTGGCTATCATCCTGTGTTATGTTTTAAACAAGATCAGAAATCTTATGTATAACTTCCTGTGGAAAGAGAACAAGGACTTTCCACATCTACATCTGTGCAAATGGATGTCTCTAGAAAAACTAAAAATCCATGGAGGTTGGGGCTTCCAGAATATATTTATTTTCAGTAAATCTTTAGCTGATAACACTCTATGGAGGGTTCTAATGGGCATTGGCATCTGGCATGACGTAATTAAAGACAAGTAACTCTCATCCTACATGATCATTAATTGGTTCAGATCTCCATCCTTCTCCCTGACGTCAGTTTCCAAGATCTGGGGTGGTTTATTAAAATCAATACACTTGATTACTCACTGGCTGAGCTAGCTTTCGAGGTTGAGCCATCTTATGGTGGTCAACATTGATAAGATTATGGGACTAGAGGACAACTCATACCTCTCGCTGGAACTGATTACAGTCTTAAAACAAAAGAAGATCATCGTGCTCTCTCGGGCTTGGAAAAATGAGGAACGATCTGGGCACTTGCCCAGTTGGTACAGTTATACAGACTCGGGCCTCTCTGGCCCACTGGCGATGGAATGGGATCACTACATTAAGGCACTTATTAGCTCTGGTGTCTCCATTGTGGACTACAACGACAAATTGATGTGGATGGGAGGTGATCACTCCAGTAATCTACCTACAAAGAATGTATATCTGGCTTATCTTACCACTCAGGACAACAGTGTCATAAAAGGATGGAGACGTGGCTTATGGAAGTGGTCTATTCAACTAAAAATAAAAATACTTACTTGGCTAGCAATGTAGGGGAAGATTCACACATGGGAGACTCTACAGAGGAAAGGATGGGAAGGTCACAGTCATTCCTCTCTTTGCAGTTGTTCTTCTGAAGACACAAATCACCTCTTTATCTTGTGCAGCTTCACCATTTCTACTTGGAAGATATTAAAAACACTCCTACACCTTAAGGATATTTGGAATGGCTCAACACTGTTGGATTGTTTTAATCTTTGGACAGTAGATAAATCAAATATCCCATTCCTTCCAACTCTCACCTGTTGGTTTTTATGGTTGGAGAGAAACTCTGCATTATTCAAGGATACTCCTCCCTCAGTCAATCGGGTAACCATTAAAATTTTGGGCTCTCTCCATTGGAAGCAGAGCATTCAAAAGCCACTACAAACCCATCCTTGTGACTTTACACACCAAGAAGGATTCACCATAACATGTTTTGATGGGGCAACCAACGCAGATGGGAATCGTTTTGGCATAGGCGGGTATCTAAAAACACATGGTTCCTATGTTACCAGATGGATAATGAATTGTGGTCAAGGTACAAACACAAAAGCTGAGCTTTTGGTTGTCTGGGCCTTGCTAACTGTAGCACTACACCTTTCATGTACTAAAATGAAAATCATCGGCGATTCAAAGGTGGTCATAGACTGGCTAAATCAAAGAGGAAGATTACAAGCATGCACCATAGAGGAATGGAAGGGAAAAGTACAGGGCCTAATAAAAACATTTCAGGATATAAGCTTCCATCATATCTATAGGGCACACAACAAAGAGGCTGACATATTATCAAAGAAGTCTTTTATGGAACCTTAAGGTAGGATCACCTTTTTCAGCTGGGAAAATGGCATGGAAGGCCATAGAGAACACATCACTCTTTCCTAGTCTTTCCTTTTGATAGTGTTTGGAATTTTTATTTCTACCTTGTCATGTTAGAGCAGTGATCATGTGATTGTATATTTTTGCCTTCTCATGTTTTTGTAATGACACAATAACTATAGTCCTGCTCATTTAGGTTTCTGTGGTGAGATATTTGTTCAGAAATTTCTGAACAACTATAGTCCTACTTGGATAGTTTTTGTGACCCTCGAAATGTAATAGTTATATTTGAAATATAATGGAGAAATTTTCTTTTTGGAAAAAAGAGTATGAATAATTCCGTGATTATCTAGATAAAAAGGTAAATGATAATCATTTTGCTAAAATACTAGAATTTATGATATTTTTTCAAATTCAAAAATATATATGTAAAAGAAATTTCATACTCATGAATGGCATTACACATACATGAGACATTTAGATCCAATTACTCCCAATAATGTTCCTTCTATCTCTGAAAGGGAAGATTGGAGCTAGCAAGAAATATGTCAACATAGAAACATTCTCATCGAGAAGGGATGAATTCATGATGAAAACATAAAATATAGGTGACCTAATTCATAAGGCATCTAGGAATTATGCATACTCTTTTCCTATCACATCAAAAGGTATCTCGAAATTTAAATTTAAATAAAGATATAATAATAATAATAATAATAATATTATTATTATTTTAATGTTAATATCATAGTTTATCCGAATTTCAAATTAACGTATTCCTTTTACCTTAAAAAAAAAGATTGAAGCTAATAAGGAATATGTCAACATGAAAACATTTCTATCATGAAAAGATGAGTTCATAATGAAAACATAAAATACAGATAACCTAATACATAAATTATCTAAAATTACATATATTTTTTTCTTATCAAATCAAAAATATATCAAAATTTAAATACAAATAATAATAATAATAATAATAATAATAATAATAATAATAATAATAATAATAATAATAATAATAATAATAATAATAATAATAATAATAATATAATTTTAATTTTAATATTACAATTTATCCAAACTTCACATTTATATATAATAAATCTTATTATACCTAAGTTTTATAATATCATTTTAGATTTAACTAAGACCCCGACCAATATAACTCTATTGAAATCTCATTATATATTCTTATAATACGAAATCTCATATTATATAAGTCTCATAATGTGATTGAATATTTAACTAAGACCCCGACCAATATAACTTTATTGAAAGCTCTTCACATCTTGTTGATGTTTGAATATTTGTCTAAAGTTTTATAACTAACTCCTCTTCCATTTACAATTGGAGATATTGAACTCCTTTCCTTCCCTCTTAACATGATCAATTTACACCTCAAAATTTTATATTTTTTAGGAATATGATATCGGATTAGAATAATAATAATTAGAATGAAATTAAATTATAAATTATAAATATTTATTTATTTATTATAAATAAGATTTATTTGATATTGTGTGTTTTTTTTCATTAATTTTAATAAGAATGGGTGGATTCAATATTATAAAAAAGGTGCAATCAAAGCTCACAAATTTTACATTACAAAGTAGTTAGATAAACTAAGTGCAAAAATATAGGACTAAGAGAAGCTACATAATCTAAATATTTTGAGAATAGTCAAACATCTTTAGAATAGGAGGGAATACAATGTCACATAGTAAAAACCTTGTGGAAGATGTTGAGAATAAAAAGACATAGACATTGCATTAGTTATAAAACTCGGGAAGGGTCTTGTGATCTTAAGCTTCCGTCGTGGGATCGTTTACTGACATGTTCAAATCTAGGAGAGGCGAGGAGAAAAGTGTGAGACGAAGAGGGACGTTTCATGATGATGACATCATTCATTATGGGAATGAAATATGATGAGACACCCCATTAATTGATATCACCCTTGTTTCCAAAGTTGTAGCTAGATTTGCTTGATGATTCATAGGCTCATTATTTTCACAAAAGATGTGGAAAAGAGAGGCCCAGGGAATTGAATTTAACATGATCTTGGTCCTCCGAGAAAATAGCGTCTAGTTGATTATCCTTTAAGGAAGTTCCATGAATAAAATGCCTGATGGTGGATTTGGAATCACCAAGAATGTTTAGTTGTTGGAACTGATGATTCACAGCCACCTAAACCCCTTTCATCAATGCATAGGCTTTTACTTGATTATTGGAGAAAAAGTCTAGAGTCCAAAATGTATAAGCTTTTGCTTGATTATTGAAGGCAAAGCCTAAACTCCAAGTGAAGCTAATCTCAATTTTCCCTATCATCCCTCCCACTCCTGCCACCCTAATATTTTATCAAAATTGCCATTATGTTATCATTCTTTCATATTATATATCATGCCCTAATATTTTATCAAAATTGCCATTATGTTATCATTCTTTCATATTATATATCATGATAATAACTCTAAATGTGATTTGAAACATCAATATAGAATAATAAAATACAACTAATCTTAAAACATCTTTAAAAGTAAAAGCTGAAAATATTAAATATACTATTTTTAACATATTTCATAATGAATCATCGCCCAAAATAACCAACAATAATATCTTATAGAAAGATAAAATTTATTTTTATTTTTAAATAACTAAGAATAATACCTTATAAAACAATAAAATTTATATTTATTTTTTAATAAATGCTCAAAATTTAAGTTTAAGTGTGACCATTATTATGAACAAACAAAGGGTGTCATACATTTTGATAATCCAAGTTATCTCAAACGGAATGGTCTCTTAATCTTTTCATTATTTTTCAAAATGACACATCTACTCAAAATTCACGAAGCATTTTGAGTTTTTAGTGAGAATGATTGCTAGAATCATATGCTTTGACTAAATTATGTTGCAATCTAACGATGTGTTAGTCAAATTTTAGATATTTTGTCATAATAATAATTTCCATGAATAACATTATTCAACTCCACCTTTGCTTATACCATATTGCTTGTTTTATTTATTAAATAAAAATATTCAATATTCAATGTGAAAACACAAAATTAATCATTTTCTTATTTTACAAGAAAATAATATTGAGTCAAAGACTTTCTGTACTCAATATTCCAAAGATAGGTTTTATCCATGAATTTGGATTGCCCCTTCACCAATTGTTTAATGGCCTTAAAATACATTCCTATTATTAATTGAATTTTTTTTAATAAGTGATGTATTCTTATTTATACTTAGTCTTAATAAAATGTTTAAATTTAAATAATTTAAATACGTTATTTTTTTATGTCAAGTTATAGCCTAAAGTTAATTAGGATAGTTAGCCATAGTCATGTTAAATTTAACTTTCATCGTTTAAAAACTAAATAGTGTATGATGTTTATTTAGAATAAAAAGATGAATTTGGAAAAAAAATAATTTTTTTTAATAAAAAATAGACTTTAAAATGATATTTAATTTTTTTAAATATATTTGAATTTTATATAATAATAAATAAATTTAAATAAAAACTAATTAATTAATTTGAAAGTTAATTGAGATAATTTATTTATATTATTATAAAAAGTGGATTTCAAAAATTCAAATCTTATTCTTTACTTTTATTTTTAAATTAAGTTAACACATTTTAAACTCATAAAAAAATATGGAATATATCAATCAATAATATATCCATATTTTCCTATTAACCGAATTACATATTTTGCGATCAATCCATAGCGTAGAGAGAAAAGGTACGTATTTGACAGCACATTTAAGGAGCTATGATGACCATGTTTTTATGAAAACTTACCATAAACTTTTTATCAGATGGGATGATGGAAGTATGGTTATGGAAACCGAGTTAAAGGTTTCTGAAAATATATTTATTTATGAACGACAATTTTTTTAATAAATTATTCTTAGTGTTATCTCTTTATTATTTGTACCATAAATAAAATATTTATGGTGTAAGTAATTTCTTATTTTTTTTTTTAAGGATGATAGATTAATGGATCTCAATGAACTTTAATCATTATGATAGTCTGATGTTGGATAGTTTTATAATTAAATATTATTATTTAAAAAAATAAATTATATTAATTTTGAATTTTAATTATGTAATTTTTAAATGATTTTTAAAATATATTGGAAAATATTTTATTATTAAAAAATTAAATTATAATTTTTAAATAATAAAAAAATTAAAAATAAAATTAAATAAATTATAGGATTAAGAGAAGTGATTAAAAATAAAATAAAATAATAATTAAACAAATTATTATTATAAAAAATTAATCAAATAAAAAATTATTATTAAATTGGAAAATTAATTTAATTAAATTAAAAATAAAAATAAATTTTATCTATAAAATGATGATGATGATGATGATGATGATGATGATGATGATGATGATGATGATGATGATGATGATGATGATGATGATGATGATGATGATGATGATGATGATGATGATGATGATGATGATCATCATCATCATCATCATCATCATCATCATCATCATCATCATCATCATCATCATCATCATCATAAAGTAAGACCAAATTGGTTTATTAAGAGGGTAAGGGATTACTTGTAATTCTTTAGAATTTTGTTTCTATGCTAGAAAAGCATTAAGATAAGTTTTCCAAGATCACCATAGTTTTATTGAGTTAAAAGGTTAGGAAGGTTGGTAGGGTGACAAATATTTTGAAAGTGAGATCTAATCTTGGACAATCTAAGAGAAAGTGTATTTCATCTTCAACTTTCTTAGTGTCACAAAGGTAACACACTCTTTCGTCCCATGGTGTTTTAGGAATGGACCAACACCCAATTTCACTATGGAGCTCATGAGAATTTGTTCTTATCTTAKAAATGTTTTTTTTTCTTTTTTTCTTTTTCTTTACACTTGTCAAAATAGAGAGATAATTTTTATCTTCTAGATTAGGGTTGATTACCTCCTTATAATACCTTAATTTTCTCTTTTCCTCTAACTCTTTATCACACCAAATTTTCTCCTTAAATTTTGATTTAATAATATTTATAATAGTATCCTTATTTTGCAAAATGGTCTCTTCCATGATTCCCTAATGGATTAGCCAAGGATAGGCATCTTAATGTCATCCCCGCTTGAGTCAAAGGTGGTTATGGCTGGATTTTGAGACAATTTTAGGAAGCCTCTTGTCTTCCATGTTGTTTAACCTGTTCTTATACATTAGGTATCTAGTCATAGTCATGCTCTCAATGGGGGAAAGACTTGCCTCTAAGAGGATAGGATAGGGCATATTTCCTTTAATTTTGAGATTATAGGTTATACAATTCTTTTTGTATTTTCTCTATCTTTCTCCAGAATTCTCGAGAGATACTACATCCCCAAACCTTGCATCCATATAAAATAACAAGCATAACAAGAGTCTCAAAGAGGAGTTTCTTCTTATCCCATATCCAAAGATTGACTGATTTACAATTGTTTTCAAGTCCATAATAAGCTTTCCATCCTCCAATGATCTTTTTCTCATTGCTATAATTCCAGTTCATCTTGTGGTGAATATTGATTCCAAGATATTTGTATGAGGTCACTTCCTCCCAGTTGTTGTTTTCGTATATGAAGGTATCATAAGTGATATTGTTGGATTTAATGATCATGACCTTAGTCTTGTTAGCATTAAAAGTTGTACCCATATTGGAACAAAAATCCTTGAGGATTCTTAGTTGCTTTCCAAGATTTTGGGGACTCCTCGCCATAAGAATGATATCATCAACATAAAGAAGAAGATTAATGACTATACTAGTGAGAGCAGGGCCGACACAACCTCCTTCTTCCAAGAAATCTTTTAACTTGTCAATGTATATGCCAAAAAGGGTAAGGGACAAGGGACAACCTTGCTTGACTCTAATATTGCAGTTAATTTCTTTCGACCATCCCTCGGTGTTATTAAACTTGGAAATAATGTTATCATACAATCTTATTGCAGCGACCATTAACTTGAAAGGCACTTTTATCTCTTCCAACCTATCCCAAAGGTTTTTCCTGGGAACTATGTCAAAATATTTTCTAAAGTCAACGAAACAATAAAAAATATTGGTTTTAGTATTGTGGAAATCCTCCATAATGACCCTAAAGGAAACAAGATGGTCCATAGTTGAATGATATCGCCTAGACTCGACCTGACCTTTATCTCTTTTAATGTGAATTTCTAGCCATAAGCTAATCTTCTTTTCCAAAATAATTCCATATAGCTTGGCTAAAATCAGGCTAATCATAATGGTCCTATAATTAAAGGGAATGTTTCTATCCCCACTTTTAAAAATAGGAACGAAGCCCTAACTAGATTATGGATGTGAAAATTCCTCCAAACTTCGGAACTTCGAGAGGTTTTGGCGTTGTATTAAACTGATAGAGGGAAAAAAGCCTAACTACTGGCCCTTTCAACAACATCAACAAATCCCTAACAAAGCCCTTACTATCGGCCCTTCTGGAAACACCTGTGAAGCAGACGAAGTCTCAACCAAGGTAGAGGCAGGGGTGGTTGAAAGACTCAGGTGTCCGCAACCTTAGCTGGGACATTGATCTGTGATTATATCACTTACAGCACACTTAGCATCGATCTTTCATCAATATTAAACCCTTATTATACTTCACAGATAGCACAGAGCATCGTAGCATTCACTTAGATCTAAGATATTTTAGCACTTAGCAATAGTAAAATAGATCATATCTAGTAGATTGGCACTAAGCATCTTCATACATATCAGATCTAACATTGATACACATCTAAGAAGCACAAAGCATAATTATATCTATCTAATTATATCAAAGAACTTAGTAAACAAAGAGATAAACACATCAAGTCAAAGCACAAAGCATAATACACAGGTTTACATGGTTCACCCACTCCCTGGGGCTACATCCACCAACTCTTCTTCTTTATTAGTATCTTCAATCGTCAGTTACAACACCGAGCCTCAAACCCTTCTTCGCATAGGACAAAATATCTGCGTAGCTCGCTAGATCCTTCTTCCTTACACTTCAACACAAAGCCTTCTACAACCTCTTACAACAACTTTCACTTAGCTCTACAAGACTCTTACAATAATGCATAGAGCATTTACAATCCACATCTGATCACACAGATCTAACTACTAGCACTAAGTCATTGACCATCCTTACATTGCCTAAGTATCTATTTATAAATTACAAAAGTGGGCCTAAGCATGGGTAAACCCACGGGCTAACATCCCTTTCCCATTACATTAACCCAAAACCCTAAAAGAGGCCCAAAAGTGGACCGAGGTCTCGTGATCTCTGCTTCTCTTGGCGCTCCTTCTTCGACTAGCTGTCGAAGTCCTAAAATAGGTCAAAATGACCAAGTTTGTCCCAAAACTTGGTCAAGGGCCAACAGGCTACAACAATGCACCAACAAATCCCTAACTACCGACCCTTTCAGCAACACTTGCGAAGTAGATGGAGTCTCACCCGAGGTAGAGGAAGGGGTGGTTGTAAGACTCAGGTGTCTGCAACATTAGGAAGGACACAAATCTATGATTATATCACTTACAATGCACTTAGCATCGATCATTCATCAATATTCAACCCTTATTATACTTCGCAAATAGAACAGAGCATCGCAGCATTCACTTAGATCTAAGATATTTCAACACTTAGCAACAGTAAAATAAATCAGATCCAGTAGATCGGTACTAAGCATATTCATACATATCAGATATCACATTCATACACATCTAAGAAGCATAAAGAATAATTAGATTTATCTAAATATATCAAAGCACTTAGTAAAGAAAGAGATAAACACATCAAGTCAAAGCACAAAGAATAATACACAGGCTTATGTGGTTCACCCCCTCCCTGGGGCTACGTCCACCAACTCTTCTTCTTTATTAGTATCTTCAATCATCAGTTACAACACAGAGCCTCAAACCCTTCTTCGCATAGGATAAAAGATCTGTGCAGCTCGCTAGATCCTTCTTTCTTACACTTCAGCACAAAGCCTTATACAACCTCTTACAATAACTTGCACTTAGCTCTACAAGCCTCTTATAATCATGCACAGAGCATTTACAATCCACATCCAATCACACAAATATAAATACTAGGACTAAGCCATCGACCATCCTTACATTTCCTAAGTATCTATTTATACATTACAAAAGTGGGCCTAAGTGTGGGAAAACTCACGGGCCGACATCCCTTTCGCACTACATTAGCCCAAAACCCTAAAAGGGGCCCAAAAGTGGACCGAGGTCCTGTGATCTCTGCTTCGCTTGGCGCTCCTTCTTTGATTATCTGTCGAAGCCCCAAAATAGGTCAAAATGACCAAGGTTATCCCAAAACTTGGTCAAGAGCCAACAGGCCCCCAACACTCACCTATGACTCGTCCCGAGTCACTCTGGTCTACACAATTATGCTTAGAAGGCCTTGAGCTTGGCTCAAGCTACTTCGACCTGTTGTTTTGTTGTGGCCTCCTACTAGGTGAATTCCAGGATCACTGTGTCATTTACTGGTCCTTCCAGGCACTGTTCTGCAGTGATAACGACTTTCTCAAGCTCTTCTCCCTAGCTTTCGATATCGAAAAATAACATGCATGCCTTGTCTTGCACCCGTTGGATTCGTTGAGTGATTTACATCATTTTTCTCTGGATCATATGTATCTGCTGCTGAGCTATGCGTTGTTCATGAGATCTTTTCATTCTATCCACTACATACAGGGCCTTAAGTTGAGCCTATAATGTATTTTCATGCTTCTTTTCTTCCTGAAGCTGCAACTCCAGCACCTGTAACTCTGGATTCTCTGTAAGGTTCTCATAATTTTGGTCACTCTGTTTACTGAGATGATTGCACTCCAAGGAAAGATCTTTCAATCATTCAACTGTACTGCAAGCATTTGCTTCTCATTGGTCTCTTATCTCCTGAGGGGTCTGGGGCACAGTTCAGAGTTCTAGATCGGCAATGTGTTGCTTAAGATTTTGTATAACTTCTTCAAGCTCTGCCACCTGCTATGGAACTCTATCTTCAGCCTGTACTTTGATAACAATCACAGAGAAGAGTGCTCTGTTGACTAGTTCCTTGACTTCAAGATGCTCTGTGAGCAACTGTTCCTTGCTTTGTTGTATCTCTACTTTCTCTTTGTCCCGCCGTACTTGAAGAGCAAGTTTTTCTCATTCAGTATCACTACACTGCTAGACAAGTACTCCCTGTACCTATGTCAAAGCCTGGGTGGCTCGTGTTGTGTCTTCTTGAGCTTGTCAAAGGCGATCTTTAACCATATCAGTAATCCAGTGAAGTTGAGCTAGCTCATCTCCTAGTTCTATTGTCCCTATTGTCAGAGGCGCAGTGGGGACTGCGCGGCTAGACTAGAGTGCCTGTTGCACTCCTTGGAGTTCAATCTCTATATGGTTATACATTGCTCCTGCTTCACCTCCTGCTTCTCTACTATCTCCTTTGAAGCATCATTTACCATTGCAATGATGAAATCAAATTCATCCAACATGAGGGTAGTTCACATCTTGGTTACATGGGTTCTAGGTTTCTTTCGGGAGGAATATTTCAGAGGTGAGACCTTCCTTTTCTTCGACAAGTCTTCTTCGTCCCTAGGCGGTGGTACTTCACCTTTTTGTTTCTCAATTTCTGCGCCTTCTATCTCTTCGCCATCACCTCCTTCATATGGTGTGATAGAGTTAGTCCTTGCAGATGCACTGTCTACTTCGTGAACCTCTTAAGGCTTCTTCATTTTTCTTGGTCTTGGTGTATCTGGTACAGTATTTGGGCTATCAATATTGGACATCTCTGCAGGGTTTGCTAGAATGAGAAGGTTTGTTGACCAATCCTTGGTGATCTGTTCGATGTCTTCCTCGATCAACTTGTAATAAGACTACAACAGTTGCTTGTGTTCATCATCTCGTGTTGTTATATAAATGAAGTGGCGATCCGCATTGAACTTCATTAAGGTTCTGAATCTATGGAGTGTGTTTGGGTTAATGTGAGGCGTAGATTGGATGGAGGTCTTCAGTTGGTTGTAGTATATGTGGAAGACGACATTCAACTACCATTGCTTGCTCATATTGGATAAGTACCATAGGGTACCGAACCTTGCAACCAAAGGTTCAAATGGCTCGGTCTCTGGGAAAGTGGCACCCTATGGCATCTCCCATGCTTTGAAGACAATCAGTATGAGAAACCAACTGAAATGGAACTTAAAACCTTGGTCTTGTGCTCCCCTGCAATCCAGTTCGAGCTGATTCACCAAGTACTTCGCCCAATTCATTTGAAGTCCTTCTGCACACTTCCCTGCAAGATCAACTACGAATCCAGTCACTTGGGTGGGCCGGTTCTTATGAACTAGCTTTCCTGCGATCAACTGATAGGAAAGGCGCACTACGCCGCTCTGAATAGAGGCTACCTTGTACCCTTGCGTTCCCTTCTCGACATCGCCATAGGTTTCTTTGATATTCACTGCTAGCGCTCTATCTGTGGTCTTTCCAGGATAAAACTCCTATGGGTCAGGGCCTTGCATGCTAATTCTTGTGATCCGATTGATTAAGGTTGGATCCACTGTGACATGGAGGTTCAACCACAAGTAGCCTCCGTGATAGGAAGACAGAAGCAACTTTACACATGCATTCACCTCCCGGTGCCTGCCAAAGTGCGGGATCTTCATGGCATTCAACAATGTTGATTGCGTGAGGTTTTGGGTCCAAGTCTGCGGGACAATATTCAAGTTCTTTCCCTTATTCTTCATTAGATACTTGTGTGGGGCGAGCATACTGTAGAATTTCCTGTCACCGAGGTTGAAGTCGCTAAACTTCAACGCTGCGAGCTTGTCCTGATTGACACGAAATGCACGCACCCCTTTCAGAAGGTATGCAGTGATCGTAGGATACTCGAATTCTTGGGGCACACTATCACGGTTTATTTCACCATGTAGAGGGGGTAGGTAAGCAAACAAAATGATTGGAATCAGTTTACCATTCACAATATCATCCTTATTCTTCATTCAATTCTCATCGACCTGTCAGGACGGTCCGACTCGAGTAGTGGATGGAGAAGAAGCTACTCCTATTGTCGATGATTCTTGGACTCTGGTGGACATTCCTCTTTCCGACATGACTCTCTCAGTCCTTAAATCAAGGAGGACCTCTGTGACAGATTCTTCAACTGCGGTGAGCTCGTCGGACATACACACTCGGAAAAAATAATTGGGGTTACGATGATCTCAGATACTACACTAGGATGAACAATCAGATCGCAATGACCATTGTATACAATCACTAGTTCTGCGGGCTTCGAATTCTCAGTTGGAAAAAGTATTCTTCGGGCATGGAGCAACGAGCTAAACAAGAAATTCGGCAACAGTCTGCTTGCAATGGGTATGAAGCTTCCATTAACATTGATCTGTTCGTTATGGCGAGGTCCAATGGTCTAGTGGCAATCCTTTAATTCTTTTATGTCCGTTCGAGGTGAAAGTCGAATGGGTATATTGGTCCAACGACTATATTGCTTCTTCATGACGAAGTGTCATAGGTCATTGTTCTGATATCCCGGTGAAGCTCCCATTCTACAAGTTTTCTTTCTGCGACGTTCCATCTGGAATCTTCTGTAACTTTTCAATCTTCACCCTCTTCTTACTTAACTTTCTAGCCTTCTTCCTAGTAATCTTCAACTCGGTCTGTCTTTTTCCATTCTGAATTCTATCTTGTTTTAGCATAGTCACTATGCGTTGTTGAGATTCTCTCCAGGGTAATAATTCTTCTATCTCTGGGACAGGTGCTTCAGTCTTATGCGAGGCTTCTAAAATTCTTTCAGCTTCTCATTGGGGTCTCTAGTGTCAAGGAGCTTCAATCTGTTCTTCTTTTCTTCAATCAACTATGTAATCTTTTTGGTCATAAAATATTTTAATTCTTGTTTCTTCTATTCCAAAACTTCTGCTTCTTCCTTCCGTCTAACTTGATCTCTATCAATCCAAGGTTTTCCAAGTAACATAGTAAACGGGGTGTTGTCCTCAATAAATTTAATAATCTCAAAATATTCTTCAGCCAAAGTACCATTAACATTTGTAGATATCTGAGTGAGCCTTCCACATAGGTTTACCAAATTTCCTCTGAAGATTCCTATTCCTCCTAGTGAAGGGATCATGGTAGGCTTCCCTATAGATTCCCATGTTCTCTCTGTCATGATGTTCATCTGTGTTTCCTCATCTAGAACACAATCAATGTCGAAGTCCCCTATCCTTACTTCGATGCATTATTTTTCTTTAAAGATATCTGATAATCTGACATATCAATGTTCATTCAGGGTTTCTTCCATCTGAATTAATACTTTCTCTAATTCTTTCTAAGGTTCTGCTATCATTGGATCTGCCTTAGGTTTCAAATTCATTCCTTTGAGCCTAGCAATCATTCTGGGGAAATCCAATACTTCATGATCTAGAGCTTTGCAACAAAGACAACTAGGTCCTCCACCAGGGCATTCCTTAGCTAGATGTCTCAGTTTTCTACAACTGTAACAGAGGGTTAATCCTCTCTTTCTTGTAACTAATCCCAAACCTCTTCTGTACTTCACACCAGGAGCATAGGGGCCAATCTGCAACAAATTCTTTCTAGGATCCTGCATC
>ML782574.1:683806-698518 GCA_009831015.1 Picea engelmannii
CATAGGGGCCAATCTGCAACAAATTCTTTCTAGGATCATGCACCCATTTGTTAGCCCAAACATTCTTTCTATGCATGGGTATAACATATCTATCACTATTCTTATCAGATCTACTCATATCAAACCTTCTTTCATCTAACACTGCCCTAGTTTTCAAGCTAGGACAAAATCTATCAAAAATACCTAGATCCATACTCTAGAAATAAAGATGTCCACTTATCTTACTTCTACAGAGCACAAAGCTTTCAAATATAGAACTTTCTTACCTTTATCAGAGCACAGAGCTTACAGATCTTACCTCTTTTAATCAGAAAATTCCACTTTTACCTTTCTTAGAGTACAAAGCGTTTAGATCTTGCTTATTTTCTTCAGTATCAACCTCTTTTCTTGCAAATCTGACCTCTTTTCTTCAGATTTGACCTTTCTTTCTTGGCACAAAGCTTCACAGGTCAAGTAGAACACTGTGTACTAGGGAAACAGATCTACGCACAAATATTTCTTTGCACAAAGATTCTTCTTCTCTAGTTCCCAACAATCACAGTTTCAGTCCTGACAATGGAACCATTTGTTAGCATAGGGGCAGACATAGGTTTCAATGCTACAACAACACACCAACAAATCCCTAACTACCGACCCTTTCGGCAACACCTTCAAAGAAGATGAAGTCTCACCCGAGGTAGAGGCAGGGGTGGTTGCAAGATTCGGGTGTCTACAACCTTAGCTGGGACACATATCTGTGATTATATCGCTTACAACGCACTTAGCATCGATCATTCATCAATATTCAACCCTTATTATACTTCGTAGATATCACAAAGCATCACAACATTCACTTATATCTAAGATATTTCAGCGCTTAGCAACAATAAAATAGATCAGATCCAGTAGATCGACACTAAGCATCTTCATACATATCAGATCTAACATTCATACACATCTAAGAAGCACAAAGAATAATTAGATATATCTAAATATATAAAATCACTTAGCAAACAAAGAGATAAACACATCAAGTCAAAGAACAAAGCATAATACATAGGTTTACATGGTTTACCCCCTCCTCAGGGATACGTACACCAACTCTTCTTCTTTATTAGTATCTTCAATCGTCAGTTACAACACAGAGCCTCAAAGCCTTCTTTGTATAGGACAAAACATCTACGCAACTCGCTAGATCCTTCTTCCTTACACTTCAGCACAAATCCTTCTACAACCTCTTACAACAACTTGCACTAGCTCTGCAAGCCTCTTACAATCATGCATAGAGCATTTACAATCCACATCCAATCACACAGATCTAACTACTAGCACTAATCCATTATCCATCCTTACATTGCCTAAGTATCTATTTATACATTACAAAAGTGGGCCTAAGTGTGGGAAAACCCATGGGCCGACATCCCTTTCCCATTACATTAACCCAAAACCCTAAAAGTGGCCCAAACGTGGACTGAGGTCCCGTGATCTCTACTTCGCTTGGCGCTCCTTCTTCGACAAGATGTCGAAGTCCCAAAATAGGTAAAAATGGCCAAGGTTATCCAAAAACTTGGTCAAGGGCCAACAGGCTACAACAACACACCAATAAAGCCCTAACTACACGCCCTTTCGACAACACCTGTGAAGAAGATGAAGTCTCACCCAAGGTAGAGGAAGGGGTGGTTGAAAGACTCAAGTGTCTACAACCTTAGCTGGGACACAGATCTGTGATTATATCACTTACAACGCACTTAGCATCAATCATTCATCAATATTCAACCCTTATTATACTTCGCAGAAAGAACAGAGAATCTCAACATTCGCTTAGATCTAAGATATTTCAGCACTTAGCAACAGTAAAATAAATTAGATTCAGTAGATCGTCACTAAGCATATTCATACATATCATATCTAATATTCATACACATCTAAGAAGCACAAAGCATAATTAGATCTATCTAAATATATCAAAGCACTTAGCAAAGAAATATATAAACACATCAAGTCAGAGCACAAAGCATAATACATAGGCTTACGTGGTTGACCCCCTCCCTGGGGCTACGTCCACCAACTCTTCTTCTTTATTAGTATCTTCAATCATCAGTTATAGCACAGAGCCTCAAACACTTCTTCGCATAGTATAGAATATCTATGCAACTTGCTAGATCCTTCTTCCTTACACTTCAGCACAAATCCTTCTACAAACTCTTACAACAACTTGCACATAGCTCTGCAAGCGTCTTACAATCATGCACAGATCATTTACAATCCACATCCGATCACACAGATCTAAACAATAGCATTAAGCCATCAACCATCCTTACATTGCATAAGTAACTATTTATACATTACAAAAGTGGGCCTAAGCATGGGTAAACCCATGGGCCGACATCCCTTTCTGATTACATTAACCCAAAACCCTAAAAGGGGCCCAAAAGTGGACCAAGGTCCCGTGCTCTCTGCTTCGCTTGGTTCTCCTTCTTCGGCTATTTTTCAAAGTCCCAAAATAGGTCAAAATGACCAAGGTTATCCCAAAACTTGGTCAAGGGCCAATAGGCTACAACAATGCACCAACAAAGCCCTAACTATCGGCCCTTTCAACAACACCTGTGAAGCAGATGAAGTCTCACCCAAGGTAGAGGCAGGGGTGGTTGCAAGACTCAGGTGCCTGCAACCTTAGCTGGGACACAAATATGTGATTATATCACTTACAACACACTTAACATCGATCATTCATCAATATTCAACCCTTATTATACTTCGTTGATAGCACAGAGCATCGAAACATTCACTTAGATCTAAGATATTTCAGCACTTAGCAATAGTAAAATAGATTAGATCCAGTAGATCATCACTAAGCATCTTCATACATATTAGATCTAACATTCATACACATTTAAGAAGCACAAAGCATAATTAGATCTATCTAAATATATCAAAGCACTTAGCAAAGAAAGAGATAAACACATCAAGTCAAAGCACAAAGCATAATACACAGGTTTACGTAGTTGACCCCCTCCCTAGGGCTACGCCCACCAACTCTTCTTCTTTATTAGTATCTTCAATCATCAGTTACAACACAGAGCCTCAAACCCTTCTTCGCATAGGACAAAAGATCTGCGCAGCTCGCTAGATCCTTCTTCCTTACACTTTAGTACAAATACTTCTACAACCTCTTACAACAACTTTCACTTAGCTTTCAAGCCTCTTACAATCATGGACAAAGCATTTACAATCCACCTCCAATCACACAGATCTAACTACTAGCACTAAGCCATCGACCAACCTTACATTTCCTAAGTATCTATTTATGCATTACAAAAGTGGGCCTAAGCATGGGTAAACCCACGGGCCAACATCCCTTTCCCATTACATTAACTCAAAACCCTAAAAGGGGCCCAAAAGTGGACCAAGGTCCTTTGATGTGTGCTTCGCTTGGCACTCCTTTGACTATCTGTCGAAGTCCCAAAATAGGTCAAAATGACCAAGGTTATCCCAAAACTTGGTCAAGGGCCAATAGGCTACAACCAAGCACCAACAAAGCCCTAACTACCGGCCCTTTCGGCAACACCTATGAAGCCGATGAAGTCTCACAAAGAATAATTAGATCTATCTAAATATATAAAATCACTTATCAAACAAAGAGATAAACACATCGAGTCAAAGAAAAAAGCATAATACATAGGTTTACATGGTTCACCCCCTCCCCGGGGCTACGTCCACCAACTCTTCTTCTTTATTAGTATCTTCAATCGTCAATTACAACACAGAGCCTCAAACCCTTGTTTGTATAGGACAAAACATCTACAAAACTCGCTAGATCCTTCTTCCTTACACTTCAACACAAATCCTTCTACAACCTCTTACAACAACTTGCACTTAGCTCTGCAAGCCTCTTACAATCATGCACAGAGCATTTACAATCCACATCCAATCACACAGATCTAACTACTAGCACTAATCCATCATCCATCCTTACATTGCCTAAGTATCTATTTATACATTACAAAAGTGGGCCTAAGTGTGGGAAAACCCACGGGCCGACATCCCTTTCCCATTACATTAATCCAAAACCCTAAAAGGGGCCCAAATGTGGACCGAGGTTCCGTGATCTCTGCTTCGCTTAGCACTCCTTCTTCGACTAGCTGTCGAAGTCCCAAAATAGGTAAAAATGGCCAAGGTTATCCCAAAACTTGGTCAAGGGCCAACAGGCTACAAAAACACACCAATAAATCCCTAACTACATGCCCTTTCGACAACACCTGTGAAGCAGATGAAGTCTCACCCGAGGTAGAGGCAGGGGTGGTTGCAAGACTCAGGTGTCTACAACCTTAGCTGGGACACAGATCTGTGATTATATCACTTACAACGCACTTAGCATCGATCATTCATCAATATTCAACCCTTATTATACTTCGCAGATAGCACAGAGCATCACAACATTCACTTAGATCTAAGATATTTCAGCACTTAGCAACAGTAAAATAAATCGGATCCAGTAGATTGGCACTAAGCATATTCATACATATCAGATCTAATGTTCATACACATCTAAGAAGCACAAATCATAATTAGATCTATCTAAATATATCAAAGCACTTAACAAAGAAAGAGATAAACACATCAAATCAAAGCACAAAGCATAATACACAGGTTTACGTGGTTGACCCCCTCCCTGGGGCTATGTCCACCAACTCTTCTTCTTTATTAGTATCTTCAATCATCGGTTATAGCATAGAGCCTCAAACACTTCTTCGCATAGTATAGAATATCTATGAAACTCACTAGATCCTTCTTCCTTACACTTTAGTACAAATCCTTCTACAAACTATTACAACAACTTGTACATAGCTCTACAAGCCTCTTACAATCATGCATAGATCATTTACAATCCACATATGATCACACAAATCTAAATACTAGCATTAAGCCATCAAGCATCCTTACATTGCATAAGTATCTATTTATACATTACAAAAGTGGGCCTAAGCATGGGTAAACCCATGGGCCGACATCCCTTTCTGATTACATTAACCCAAAACCCTAAAAGGGGCCCAAAAGTGGACCAAGGTCCTATGATCTCTCCTTCGCTTGGTGCTCCTTCTTTGACTATTTGTCGAAGTCCCAAAATAGGTCAAAATGACCAAGGTTATCCCAAAACTTGGTCAAGGGCCAATAGTCTACAACAGTGCACCAACAAAGCCCTAACTACCGACCCTTTTGGCAACACCTGTGAAGCAGATGAAGTCTCACCCAAGGTAGAGGCAGGGGTGGTTGCAAGACTCAGGTGCCTGCAACCTTAGCTAGGACACAGATATGTGATTATATCACTTACAACACACTTAGCATCAATCATTCATCAATATTCAACCCTTATTATACTTCGCAGATAGCACAGAGCATCGAAACATTCACTTAGATCTAAGATATTTCAGCACTTAGCAATAGTAAAATAGATTAGATTCAGTATATCATCACTAAGCATCTTCATACATATCAGATCTAACATTCATACACATTTAAGAAGCACAAAGAATAATTAGATTTATCTAAATATATCAAAGCACTTAGCAAAGAAAGAGATAAACACATCAAGTCAAAGCACAAAGCATAATACACAGGTTTACGTGGTTGACCCCCTCCCTGGGGCTTCATCCACCAACTCTTCTTCTTTATTAGTATCTTCAATCGTCAGTTACAACACAAAACCTCAAACCCTTCTTCGCATAGGACAAAAGATCTGCGCAGCTCACTAGATCCTTCTTCCTTACACTTTAGCACAAATACTTCTACAACCTCTTACAACAACTTTCACTTAGCTTCCAAGCCTCTTACAATCATGGACAAAGCATTTAAAATCCACGTCCAATCACACAGATCTAACTACTAGCACTAAGCCATTGACCAACCTTACATTTCCTAAGTATCTATTTATACATTACAAAAGTGGGCATAAGCATGGGTAAATCCACAGGCCAACATACCTTTCCCATTACATTAATCCAAAACCCTAAAAGGGGCCCAAAAGTGGACCAAGGTCCTTTGATCTGTGCTTCGCTTGGCACTCCTTTGACTATCTGTCGAAGTCCCAAAATAGGTCAAAATGACCAAGGTTATCCCAAAACTTGGTCAAGGGCCAACAGGCTACAACTGTGCACCAACAAAGCCCTAACTACCGGCTCTTTTAGCAACACCTGCAAAGCCGATGAAGTCTCACCCACCGCTCTGAATAGAGGCAGGGGTGGTTGAAAGAATCAGGTGTCTGTAACCTTAGCTGGGACACAGATCTGTGATTATATCACTTACAATGCACTTAGCATCGATCTTTCATCAATATTCAACCCTTATTATACTTCGTAGATATTTCATAACTTAGCAATAGTAAACTAGATCAAATCTAGTAGATCGGCACTAATCATCTTCATACATATCATATCTAACATTGATACACATCTAAGAAGCACAAAGCATAATTAGATCTATCTAAATATATCAAAGCACTTAGCAAAGAAAGAGATAAACACATCAAGTCAAAGCACAAAGCATAATACACAGGTTTACGTGGTTGACCCCCTCCCTGGGGCTTCATCCACCAACTCTTCTTCTTTATTAGTATCTTCAATCGTCAGTTACAACAAAGAGCCTCAAACCCTTCTTCGCATAGGCTAGAATATTTGCACAGCTCGCTAGATCCTTCTTTCTTACACTTATCACATATCCCTCTACAACCTCTTACAACAACTTTCACTTAGCTCTACAAGCCTCTTACAATCATGCACAGAGAATTTACAATCCACATCCTATCACACAGATCTAACTACTAGCACTAAGCCATCGACCATCCTTACATTGCATAATTATCTATTTATACATTACAAAAGTGGGCCTAAGCATGGGTAAACCCACGGGCCAACATCCCTTTCCCATTACGTTAACCCAAAACCTTAAAAGGGGCCCAAAAGTGGACCGAGGTGCCGTGATCTCTCCTTCACTTAGCCCTCCTTCTTTGACTAGCTGTTGAAGTCCCAAAATAGGTCAAAATGACCAAGGTTATCCCAAAACTTGGTCAAGGGCCAACAGGCTACAACCGTGCACCAACAAAGCCCTAACTATCGGCACTTTCAGCAACACCTGCGAAGCTGATGAAGTCTCACCCACCGCTCTGAATAGAGGTAGGGGTGGTTGAAAGAATCAGGTGTCTGTAACCTTAGCTGGGACACAGATCTGTGATTATATCACTTACAATGCACTTAGCATCGATCTTTCATCGATATTCAACCCTTATTATACTTTGCAGATATTGCATAACTTAGCAATAGTAAACTAGATCATATCTAGTAGATCGGCACTAAGCATATTCATACATATCATATCTAACATTGATACACATCTAAGAAGCACAAAGCATAATTAGATCTATCTAAATATATCAAAGAACTTAGCAAAGAAAGAGATAAACACATCAAGTCAAAGTACAAAGAATAATACAAAGGATTACATGGTTCACCCCATCCCTGGGGCTACGTCCACCAATGCTTCTTCTTCATTAGTATCTTCAATCATTAGTTACAACAAAGAGCCTCAAACCCTTCTTCGCATAGGCTAGAATATTTGCGCAACTCGCTAGATTCTTCTTTCTTACACTTAGCACAAATCCCTCTACAACCTCTTACAACAACTTTCACTTAGCTCTACAAGCCTCTTACAATCATGCACAGAGCATTTACAATCCACATCCTATCACACAGATCTAACTACTAGCACTAAGCCATCGACCATCCTTACATTGCATAATTATCTATTTATACATTACAAAAGTGGGCCTAAGCATGGGTAAACCCACGAGCCAACATCCCTTTCCCATTACATTAACCCAAAACCTTAAAAGGGGCCCAAAAGTGGACCGAGGTGTCGTGATCTCTCCTTCACTTGGCCCTCCTTCTTTGACTAGCTGTCGAAGTCCCAAAATAGGTCAAAATGACCAAGGTTATCCCAAACCTTGGTCAAGGGCCAACAGGCCCCCAACACTCGCCTGTGACTCATCCTGAGTCACTCTGGTCTGCACAATTCTACTTTGAAATCCTCGAGCTTGGCTCGAGCTGTTGTTTTTCTATGGCCTCCTACTGGGTGAATTATAGGATCACTGTGTCTTTTACTGGTCCTTCCAGGTGTTGTTCTACAGTGATAATGACTTGGTCAAGCTCTGCTCCCTGGTTTTCGATCTCGGAAAATAACATGCATGCCTTGTCTTGCACCGACTGGATTTGTTGAGTGACTTCCATCAATTTTATCTGGATCATATGTATCTGTTTTTGAGCTGTGCATTGTTCATGAGATCTTTTCATTCTATCCACTATAGACAAGGCCTTCAACTGTGCCTGTAATGTATCTGCATGTTGCTTTGCTTCCTGAAGTTGTGACTCCAGCGCCTGTAACTCCGGATTCTCTGTAAGGTTCTCATAAGTCTAGGTGCTCTAGTTACTGAGAAGCTTTCACTCCAAGGTAAGAGCTTTCAATTGGTCAACTGTACTATGAGTAGTTTCTTCTCATTGGTCTCTTACCTCCTGAGGGATCTCGGGCACAACACAGAGTTCTAAATCCACAATGTGCTATTGAAGCTTCTATATAACTTCTTCAAGTTGTGCCACCTACTGTGGAACTCTCTCTTAAGCATGTACTTCAATAACAGTCATAGAGCGGAGTGCTCTGTTGACTAGTTCCTTGACTTCAAGCTGATCTACGAGCAACTGTTCCTTGTTTTGTTGTAGCTATGATTTCTCTTTGTCCCACTGTACTTGAAGAGCAAATTTTTCTCGTTCGACAGCACTCCATTGCTCGATAAGTACTCCCTGTACCTGTTTCAAAGCCTAGATGGCTTGCGTTGTGTCTTCTTGAGCTTGTCAAAGGCGATCTTTGACCATATTGCCAATCCGATGAAGTTGAGCTGGCTCATCTCCTAGTTCTACTATCACTGTTGTCAGAGGTGCAGTAGGGACTGTGCAGCTAGAATGGAGTGTCTGTTGCACTCCTAGGAGTTCAATATCTATATGGTTATACATCTGCTCCTGCTTTGCCTGCTGCTTCTCTACTATCTCCTTTGAAGCATCATTTACTATTGCAATGATGAAATCAAAGTCATCCAACGTGAGGGTAGTTCGCATCTTGGTTACAGGAGTTCTAGGTTTCTTTCGGGAGGAAGATTTTAGAGATGAGACCTTTCTTTTCTTCGATGAGTCTTCTTCGTCCCTAGGTGGTGGTACTTCGCCTTTCTGTTGCTCAATTTTTGTGCCTTCTATCTCTTCTCCATCACCTCCTTTGTTTGGTGTGATAGAGATAGTCCTTACAGATGCACTGTATACTTCGTGAACCTCTTCAGGCTTCTTCTTTTTGCTTGGTCCTGGTTTATCTGGTACATTCTCTGGGCTATCAATATCAAACAACTTTGCAAGGTTCACTGGAATGAGAAGGTCTACTGACCAATCCTTGGTGATCTCTTTGACATCTTCCTCAGTCAACTTGTAATAAGACTGCAACTGTTGCTTGTGTTCATCAGCTTGCGCTGTATATAAATGAAGTGGCGATCGCCATTGAACTTCCTTAAGGGTCTGAATCTATGGATCATGTTCAAGATAATGCAAGTCATAGACTTGATGGCGATCTTCAACTGGTTGTAGTATACGTGGAAGACGACATTCGACTGCCATTTCTTTCTCATATTGGTCGAGTACCACAGGGTACTGAACCTCACAACCAAAAGTTCAAATGGCACGGTCTCTGGGAAAGTGGCACCCTTCGACATCTCCCATGCTATGAAGGCGATCAGTATGAGAAGCCAACTGAAATGGAACTCATACCCTTGGTCTTGCACTTCCCTGCAATCCAATTCGAGCTGATTCACCAAGTACTTCACCCAATTCATTCAAATTCCTTCTGTGCACTTCCCTGCAAGATCAACTACGAATCCATTCACTTGGGTGGGCCGATTCTTGCGAACTATCTTGCCTTCGATCATCCAATAGGAAAGGTGCACTACGTTTCTCTGAATAGAGGCTAACTTGTAGCCTCACATTTCCTTCTCGACATCACCATAGGTTTCTTTGATCTTCGCTGCTAGCGCTCTGTCTATGGTATTTCTAGAATAAAACTCTTGTGGGTCAGGGCCTTACATATTGAGTCCTATGATCCGATTGATCAAGGTCGGATCCACTGTGACAAGGCGGTTCAACCACAAGTAGTCTCCGTGATAGGAATATAGAAGAAACTTTATGCACACATTCACCTCATGGTGCTTGTCGAAGTGTAAGATATTCATGACATTCAACAATGTTGATTGCATGAGGTTCTAGGTCCAAGACTGCGGGACGATCTTCGAGTTATTTCCCTTCATCTTCGCTAGATAATTGTGCAGGGTGAGCATACTGTATAATTTCCTCTCACTGAGGTTGAAGTCACTAAACTTCAATGCTGCGAGCTTTTCCTGATCGACATGAACTATGCGCACCCCTTTTGACGGGTACACAGTGATCGTAGGATACTCAAATTCTTGGTGCACACTGTCACAGTTGATTTCACCATGTAGAGGGGGTAGGTAGGCGGGAGAAATGCTTAGAATCAATTTATCATTCGCATGATCATCCTTATGCTTTGTTTGCTTCTCATCGACCTGTCGGGACGGTTCGACTTGAGCACTGGATGGAGAAGCTACTAATCCTCTTGTCGATGATGCTTGGACTCCAGTAGACATTCCTCTTTCCGACATGACTCTCTCAGTCCTTAAATCAAGGTGGACCTCTGTGACAGATTCTTCAACTGTGATGATCTTGTTGGACATACGCACTCGGAAAAAATAATCGGGGTCACGATGATCTCAGATACTACACTAGGATGGAAAATTAGATCGCAATGACCACTGTATACAATCACTAGTTCTGCGGGCTTCAAATTCTCAGTTGGTAAAAGTGTTCTTCGGGCATGGCATGACCAGCTAAATAAGCAATTCGGAAACGGTCTTCTTGCAGCAGGTATGAAGCTTCCATTAATGTTGATCTATCTGTTATGGTGAGGTCCAATGGTCTTGTGTCAATCCTTTAATTATTTTCTGTCCATTCGGGGCAGAAGTCAAATGGGTATATCGGTCCAACGACTATATTTATTCACCACGAGAAAGTGCCATAGGTCGTTGTTCTGATATCCCGGTGAAGTTCCCATTCTACAAATTTTCTTTCTGCGATGTTCCATCTAGAATCTTCTATAACTTTTCAATCTTCGCGCTCTTCTTACTTAACTTTCTATCCTTCTTCCCAGTAATCTTCAACTCAGTCTGTCTTTTTCCATTCTAATTCCTATCTTCTTTTAGCATAGTCACTGTGCGTTGTTGAGATTCTATCCAGGGTAATAATTCTTCTATCTCTGGGATAGGTGCTTCAGTCTTCTGCGAGCCTTCTGAAATTCTTTCAGCTTCTCATTGGGGTCTCTAGTGTCAAGGAGCTTCGATCTGTTCTTCTGTTCTTCAATCAACTGTGTAATCTTTTTGGTCATAAATATTTTAATTCTTGTTTCTTCTATTCCAAAACTTCTTCTTCTTCCTTCCGCCTAACTTGATCTCTGTCAATCCAAGGTTTTCCAAGTAACATAGTAAACGGGGTGTTGTCCTCAATAAATTTAATCTCAAAATCTTCTTCAGTCGAAGTTCCATTAACATTTGTAGATATCTGAGTGAGCCTTCCACATAGGTTTACCAAATTTCCTATGAAGATTCCTATTCCTCCTAGTGAAGGGATCATGGTAGGCTTCCCTATAGCTTCCCATGTTCTCTCTGTCATGATGTTCATATGTGTTTCCTCATCTAGAACACAATCAATGTCGAAGTCCCCTATCCTTACTTCGATGCATTATTTTTCTTTAAAGATATCTGATAATCTGACATATCAATGTTCATTCAGGGTTTCTTCCATCTAAATTAATACTTTCCCTGATCCTTTGTAAGGTTCTGCTATCATTGGATCTGCCTTAGGTTTCAAATTCATTCCTTTGAGCCTAGCAATCATTCTGGRGAAATTCAATACTTCATGATCTAGAGCGTTGCAACAAAGACAACTAGGTCCTSCACCARKGCATTCCTTAGCTAGATGTCTCAGTTTTCTACAACTSTAACAGAGGGTTAATCCTCTCTTTCTTGTAACTAATCCCCAACCTCTTMTGTACTTCACACTAGGAGCATAGGGGCCAATCTGCAACAAATTMTTTCTAGGATCCTGCATCCATTTGTTAGCCCAAACATTCTTTCTATGCATAGGTATAACATATCTATCACTATTCTTATCAGATCTATTCATATTAAACCTTCTTTCATCTAACAATGCCCTAGTTTTCAAGCTAGGACAAAATCTATCAAAAATACCTAGATCCATACTCTAGAAACAAAAATTTCCACTTATCTTACTTCTACAGAGCACAAAGCTTTCAGATCTATAACTTTATTACCTTTATCAGAGMACARAGCTTACATATCTTACCTCTTTTAATCARAAAATTCCACTTTTACCTTTCTTAGAGTACAAAGTGTTTAGATCTTGCTTCTTTTCTTCAGTATYAACATCTTTTCTTGCAGATMTRACCTCTTTTCTTCAGATATGACCTTTCTTTCTTGGCACAAAGCTTCACAGGTCAAGTAGAACACTGYGTACTAGGGAAATAGATCTACGCACAAAGCTTTCTTTCCACAAAGMTTCTTCTTCTCTAGTTCCCAAYAATCACAGTTTCAGTCCGAGCAACAGAACCATTCGTTGGCACAGAGGAAGATCCAGGGTTCAATGCTACAACAACACACCAACAAATCCCTAACTACCAACCCTTTCGGCAACACTTGTGAAGCATATGAAGTATCACTTGAGGTAGAGGCAGGGGTGGTTGCAAGACTTAGGTGTTTGCAACCTTAGCTGGGACACATATCTGTGATTATAGCACTGACAACGCACTTAACATCGATCATTCATCAATATTCAACCCTTATTATACTTCGTAGATAGCACATAGCATCACAACATTCACTTAGATCTAAGATATTCCAGCACTTATCAACAGTAAAATAGATCAGATCCAATAGATCGACACTAAGCATGTTCATACATATCAGATCTAACATTCATACACATCTAAGAAGCACAAAGCATAATTAGATCTATCTAAATATATCAAAGCACTTAGAAAACACATAGATAAACACATCAAGTCAAAGGACAAAGCATAATACATAGGCTTACATGGTTCACCACCTCCCTGGGGATACATCCACCAACTCTCCTTCTTTATTAGTATCTTCAATCGTCAGTTACAACACAGAGCCTCAAACCCTTCTTCTCATAGGATAGAATATATGTGCAACTCGCTAGATCCTTCTTCCTTACACTTCAACACAAATCCCTCTACAACCTCTTACAACAACTTTCACTTAGCTCTGTAAGCCTCTTACAATCATGCACAGAGCATTTACAATCCACATCCGATCACACAGATCTAACTACTAGCATTAAGCCATCGACCATCCTTACATTGCCTAAGTATCTATTTATACATTACAAAAGTGGGCCTAAGCGTGGGTAAACCCACGGGCCAACATCCCTTTCCCATTTCATTAACCCAAAATCCTAAAAGGGGCCCAAAAGTGAACTAAGGTCCCATGATCTCTGCTTCGCTTGGCGCTCCTTCTTTAAATAGCTGTCAAAGTCCCAAAATAGGTCAAAATGACCAAGGTTATCCCAAAACTTGGTCAAGGGCCAATAGGGTGTCCACAACCTACACTCGATGAAGGTCCCACACCTATTTCACATCCAGTCCCACATTGACACATGGGTTTTCTATGATATTCCATTTCATTATAGCAGACAAGGACTCGCCCAACCAACAGTTGACACTTTTATGTCTCTTATAGGCCTATTAAATTAATTAATCATTATCATAATAACTTCCCGTTCTTTATTTATTAATCATTTATTTAATCCCTATTAGGGATAATTAATCTTCATTAAAATTAATTAATGTACTAAATATCTAGACTTCGACATACTTACTCTCCACACTCTTGTGGACATACCCAGAACCCTCGAACACCAAAGTTCCAAAGAGGGTCCCACGTATATTATATTGTGATGTAAATATAATTAATTATATTAAATTATAATATAATTAACCACATGAAATGTTTATTGCAAATAGTTACATTAATTTATTTACATTAAATATAATATAATGTAGTTAATTGCATTTAATATTTATGAAACTTTGGAACACGAAAAGGTAGGTTCGGGTCTTTGGCCATTTTAGCTCATGCATTTTATCACACCAAACATCTCGGAGTCCCAAAGTCCTGAAGTCCCAAAGGGGTCCACACTTATAAGTGTTATGCATTAAATAATAATTTTAAAAAGGGGAAAGGATTGGCCTCATCCACGTGTAAATATTATAATAAAATTCTATTATTATAATATATTATATTGGAAACCACCTCCTTGAGAATTGCACCTAGGTTTAATAAATCCTCAATATTGTCTTTTAATATGGAATGAGGGAGAATCTTTGGGTCAACTACTTCGGCTCTTCAACACACTCTCCAATCCTCAAACATCCTAGAATCCCGGAGTCCCATAGTGGTCCCACACACATGGGTTATAATATGTATATAATATAATTATTTGGGAAAAGGTTGACCTCGTCCATGTAAGGGTTTTTTAATATTAT
>ML782575.1:0-11344 GCA_009831015.1 Picea engelmannii
ATATTAAGAATAATGACGTCATTGCGTGCGTGCAAGGAAAATTTCTACAGGCCCTGTGGGTCACGGTCACCATCAATCTTTTCACCATTTTCGATTATAAGCAACTGCCAGCCCAAAAGGGCACAGGCGCGTGGTCCCATGGAGAGTGCGGACCTTTCGTACAAAAGGATTGTCCGGCGTAGCAGTGCCAGTTGACTGGTAGCACGACATAGGATCTAGAGGGCATAGGACCGTGCGAGACACGCGGCCCATTCTGCCTGATTATGGTATTCTGTCACCGGCAAGCAGTCGTCCAGCTGTTTCGAGAAGCCTGTTTTTTCAATTGCCGGCGAGTGAGGGAGCCACTGCACGTGAAACGCCAAAAAAGGATGAGTGGGGCCCACTGGTATATCTGGGGTTGAGAGGGTGACATTATTAGTTAGAGGTGGTGGAGCGGGATCATTGCATGGAAACGGTAAATTTCTATTCAAAACTTTAATTAAATTTACTTTACATATTAAAATATGAATTGTGCCCAACGAGGCCAACTGCTCCTATTGCGAAGACAAGTAGCCTTAAGTGCGGTGCTTCCCCACACCCACATTAAATTTTTTTAATCCTCGATTGACACCAAAATAATGTTATATGATTATAATGTGCTACATCTAAGGTTTGCTATCCGGATTCCCTAGTTCACCCTCAAGGTATAACGTTCCATATATGTTTAGAATTTTTAGAGCTACGTTGGTTTGAATTCACTAAAATTAAATGCCTAACCCTAAACTCATCAAGATTTGGACTTTAGTAAGATATAACATTACATGTACATTGCCTTGACTTCAGTGAAGTCAGAAGTCAGGACCAAAGAAGGGCAGCTAGCACTATGCCATCATTAGGGTGGGACCCTTTGCTTTGATGATGAAATATCCTTCTGAATGAAATCATTGTAACACATACCTTCAAATATGCCTCGATTATATTTAAATGTTGCAAAACAACTCATGTCCTCGAAGTTGTAAAGTAAGGTCATCCCTCATCATCGTATCATAGACTTTGTTATATTCCTAATGGGTTCCTCTGTAACAAAACACAACCCACTTTGACATGTAAAAACATATGCACCCTAAATGCCTTTCCCACTTTGAATAGAGTTTTGTAGTTATCAACTAAAATTAGTTACAACTTTGTTTACTTTCTACTATATCTTGATTTCTCTTAAATTTTCATAGTTATATATATATATATATATAACTTAACCTTACATGAGAATTTAAGAGAAGTCAAGATATAATAGAAAGTAAACAATCAATTGGGTGTAGCTTGGATGGTTGTGAGGAATGATTGTTATCCTTTCCACCCGGGCTCAATTTTCATAATGACATAAATAAAGCTCATATTGAGTATGTTGTAATGGCTTCGAGCCTATATGAAGGCAATTGTTATTTCCGAGGAAAAATATTTCTTCACAAGATTTGAAGTCGAAACATAAAGTATGTAAATGAAACCACAACCATTAGGTTGATAAAAAATAACAAAACGTATTGCATATGCTTATAAATCTTTTAAAAAAAAATCAAATTAGATATTTAACAAAATAATGATTTTATTATATTTTTTTAAATAAATTTTTTGTGTGATAATTGTTGATATAGAATTAACCAAATACCCAATAATATTGGTAATAACTCATTGAACTAACCCTTTGGTCTCAAAATGTTTAGAAATATCATGTCCTACCCTCAAGCAATTAACTGGAAGTGAGATTGTTGGTACCTTATCAACCTTAATTGACTCATGAAGAGCAAACATATCACAAGCATAATTTGAACTTTGAGTGGGGAAGATTGTAAGTTTCAAATATTTACAGTAAAATAATGCATACATTTTCTTTATAAAAAAAATAGAAAGAATAACAATAGCATTCATACACAATACTCAGAGATTTACCTTGGAAACCCTTAACCGAGAAAACCTATAAACCTAGAGTTGCACCTCTATTTCGCATTCTATTAACTTTGCCATTTACAATACAATATATACGATTTCATCGCATCCAAAACCCTAATCCGTTAAGATTGATTATATTACAACCCTAATTCCTTAACCAAAATTAGATTGCAATGTCCCGAAAAACATTGGCTAAAATACACAAAAGCAGACAAAAAACAACCCAATTTTTTTTATGAGCTCTTCACTCCCAAACCCTTGGGAAAGGAGGGTTTGTTGCCCCCGTCCCCCCCTCCTCCCCATTGCCTAGCACAACATACAACACATAGAACTAACCATGCAAAGAATATAACACATTCCCAACATTCTCACACTTGTTGTTTTCTTTGCATACAACAGGCCCGAGTTTTACATAATCAACAATTCAAAGCAACAATGCCCATTACTTCTCTACAACAAGAGAACTTCTCAATACTAATAGACTTCATCAATTAGTATGCAACATTATTCAAAGTGTCAACCTTCACCAACAACACCTTCTTGTCTTCAACCATGTCTCTCACAAAGTGCTACTAAACATCAATATGCTTCATTTTAGAATGATAAACAAGGTTCTTTGCTAGAAAGTTTGCATTTTGACTGCCACAATCTAACCTTACAACTTGTTATACAAAACCAATACCCGAACACAATCTTTGTAACCATATAGTTTCCTTAATTGCATGAGTACCTTCCATGTATTTAACTTATGTAGTTGAGAGTGCAACTACAAACTATTTCTTGTTCATCAAATAGATTACTCCTTCAAATAGGTTAAACACATAACCACTTGTAGTTCTTTTATGATCTAGGTCTCCATCCTATTCTGCATCATCAAAGACATGTACATCTAACACTATATCTAGTCTAGGTCTTCCTTGATTGCAAATTGCAAAATATGTAGTTCCACACAAATACTTGAAAACCCTCTTTATAATTGTTCAATGCTCCTTTCTTGGTTTTGACATATTCTTGCTTGAAACTCTCAATGCATGGGCAATGTCCAATCTAGTACAAACCATTGCATACATCAAACCACCACCAACACTATCATAGGGAACATGGGACATGCCATCTTCCTCTTCATGTTTCTTGGGACACTACTTTGTAGATAACTTTACACCTAAAGAAATAGGGATCTTGAACGATTTACATTACTACATATTAAACCTATGCAATATTGTCTCAACATATTTCATTTGATTCAACTAGAGTTTATTGTTTTTATGATCTCTTTTAATTTCCATGCCTAAAATAAAATATGTGGTCAAATTTACAAGACAACCGAGTTTTGACCTCCTTGATGATTTCCTTGTTGTTCCCAATCAACAACATATAATCAACATACAAGAGCACATAAATAAAATGATCACCAACTAGCTTGGAATACACACAATGATCAACTTTGTTTCTTGAGAAACTAAGTCCCAATATATAAGTATCAAAGTTTTGATACCACATCCTTGGAGATTGTTTTAACCCATATAGGGACCTTTTCAGCTTGCAAACCAACTCTTTCTTTCCCTTTACTATGAAACCTTTTAGTTGTTTCATGTAGATTTGTTCTTTGAGATACCCATGTAGGAATGTTATTCACATCCATTTTCTCTACTTGAAGATCAAAATAAGCATCAACAGATAAAAATAAATCTAATAGAAGTTAATTTAGCAACATGAGAAAACATTTCACCAAAATCAATTTCCTCTACTTGGGAATACCCCTTTGCTACTAAGCAAGCTTTGTATTTCTCCACTGTACCTTCTACAAACAACTTCTTCTTAAACACCCATTTGCGACCAATGATATTTCTTCCAACTAACAACTCAACTAGATCCCAAGGCAACCATTTCTTCAACCATGGCCTTCTTCCAAAGTTTACCATCCTCTGAATCCATTGCCTCCCTAATAGTTCTGAGATCATTGTCATTTGAACTAATCACCAACACGAATGCTTATTGTGAAAAATTAAAATACAGTGTCTGTGTAATTCAGAGTTAAAACTACTTTAACAACCTTTGGAGCGACAACTTCTATAGCCATAGCTTCCACATCTTTAGTTTTTGTAGCTTAAGTCTCGGTGGAGAGGGTTCTTACGACCCATGAAAAATTGGTGGGAATAGGTTAATTTATCCGTGAGATAAATGAGGATACCCATAAATAAATAAATGATCAATGGATGAATTAAACCACTCAACAATAGAGAAAATTCCCATGGGTAAGTTTAGATAGTCGACATTAGAAGAAAATGTCCAGGGATGAGTTTAGAAACTTGGTTTTAGAGAAAAATGTTCAGGGGAAAATATAAACACTCGACATCAAAGGAAAATGTCCATGGATGAGTTTAGACACATGACATCAAAGAAAAACGTCAAGTGAAAAAAACTAAGTTGACCAACAGTCTATGAGCAAAGGGAAATGTGCCTAGCTCTAGGAAAATGACCTAGCATGGATTAACTTCGACCAACTTCTCAATTAGGATGCCCAACACTAAAAAAAACGACCCAACAAAAGGGAAAATGATTGGCAGACAATTAAAAATGACCAACACAAACCATATGAGGGATGGCACTTCAAAACACGAGTCGAGAAAGTAAATTCGCTTATGTGAGAGAGTAAACAATTTATAGGAGAGAGAAAAATGAATTCAACAACTTTTGCAACAATTATGGATTGAGAACCACTAATTTTCCCGCTCCAAAATCATTCAACGGTGGAAAACAAAGAGTTGTTGGGATGGGTTTTCTTCATTAACCAACGTATTTTGCAAACCAATCTCCCGCACAACAGATTACACACAAAAAACCAGAACAAGAAAAATAGAACCATTTTATTATGCTTAGAGAATTCATTACAAAGGGGGTGAGCTATTCATGCTCAAAACCTCATGCATTGTTACTCACTAAGTAAACGCAGATGGCCATGGCTCATATATGCCTTCGCTCATCATGGATAGGCTTCTTGAATCCATTGTCCATGGATATTCAAGTAGGCTTCACTCTTCGAGATCTTGCTTCCACTACTGCACTACCTAATTATGTTTTCATCTCTCATTGCCTCTTCACTACAACCTTCATTATTTTAATGGGATGCCTTTAGAACGCCAACCATCACACAATTCATTTCTGATTCCAACTTTACCAAAAATACAAACTAAAAAAAAAAAAAACATTACATATTTACAAAATGGTTTGCCAAAGATCCAATTCGAATAATTGGTAATATATAAAGAAAAACTAGAGTGAAAATAAGGTGGAGTATACATTTCTGGTTTCCTTCTTTCCTGAACTGATCTCATCAATACCAAAGTATGAGGCTCTTCTTCTTCTAATTCATGTTCTTCTGTTGAGTCAGATTCTTCATCCTTTAACTGGAACTTTATTATCTTTGGTTCTTTTTCCCTTGGTAGGACTTCAAATTTGGGAACATATTTAACCTCTCTAAAAACAACATCCCGATTGTAAACAATTTTTTTAGCTATTGAGTTTCAAAGTTATAACCTTTTATACCATTTGTATAACCATTTTTCAACTTTATCATATAGCTTACTCCTATTTTCCTTTGGAACATGTACATAAACATCACAACCAAAAACGTTGAGATGTTTAAGAGAGGTTTTTTTTATCAATTCATGCCTCATGTGGAATTTTGTCAACCAACACTAATGAGGGTGATCAATTTACTAGGTAATATGTAGTATCCACTGCCTCTACTTAGAATTCATGTCCCAACCAGGCACCATTGAGCATGTTCCTTACCTTTCCATCAATGTCCTATTCATCCATTCTACATCTCCATTTTGTTGAGGTGTGTATGGAGTAGTATTTTACCTTGCTATTATGCACTTCTTACATAATTCATCGAATTCATTCCTACAAAACTCTCCACCAATATATGTCCTCAACACCTTTATTTTCTTCTCTGTATAATTCTCCACAAGATCTTTAAACTCTTTAAATTTACAAAAGACCTCATATTTATTTCGAAGGAAATAAATACACGTGTTCCAACACATCACTATGTACCAACACTATGATTCCCTTTGCTCTTGTATGACCAAATGATAATCTTACTTGATTATGTTTACCATATATACAATGTTCATAGAAATTGAAATCTAGTGTGCAATCGGACATACCTTCAACCATACCTTTACCATGTAATGCTCAAAGGCCCTTCTCTCCATTATGCCCCGGTATTTGATGCCGTATAATTGTATTTTATCTAGAGATAGTAGAGGTTCTTTCTCCGTCATTTCCATCCTCAATAATAATAGAACCGTTACACCCATCAGTGATAATTCTTCCCAATTACTTGTATAGAGTTTCATTCCAAACTCCCTTGATCAACACCATTGCTCCTTGAACCATTTTGTAGGTTTCCCTTTCAAACATGATATGTACACTTGCATCACTCATTTTACTTATGGATATCAATTTTCTAGCGAGTTCTCGAATGTACAAAACCCCAGGGAGTGATATAGTTCTTCCATCCTTGAGCAACAACTTGACTTTTCCACGTTTGTGATTTTGGTTGTCAAGTCATCTCCTAGGAAAATGTCACCTCCATTATAATTTTCATATTCACAAAACCACTCCATGCGAAGAGTTATATAAAAAGAACTACCTAAATCAATCAACCATACTCTCAAGCTAGATCCAATTAACTTTTAAAAAATAAAAATAATAATTAGCATATAGTATTCTATGTAAGGTTTTGTTTTATTTCCATTTTTTATACATTTTTGTTTCTTTAGTCACGTTATGTTGTGTGTTTTATTGATGAGAATGAATATTTTAACATTTAGACATATTTTCATTAATTTTTTGGTTTTATTATGTGTAAATTTTTTGTGTTGATTTGAGTGAAGAGTTTATTCATGTCTAAAATAAAACAAAAATAATAAAAACATTTATTTATAAGAACATTGTTTTATTGAATGAGAAATGATTTTATGAATGTGATATTTTTTAATATTTATTTTTTCATAGAAGTGATTAGTTCCACCAAATATTATAAGAGATTATAAATAAAATAAAATTAATTACAATAAATAAAATTATAATTATATGTATTGTTAGAATGTGCTAATGATTTCCTAGTGGTCTTAGATTACATGGCTATAGCATTTTGTAATGTTATTTTTCAATAACACTCTATATTGTCAAAAGGGTTTATCCCACATGCATCATGGGAATTGTTCTCCTTTCACTCTTTGATATATAATAGAGGTGAAAGAGGCCCTTTAGATGGGAAAGAATGTGAGAGATTGTGAGTGGTTTTTTTTTTGGAGTGATTCACTCAGATCTGAGGGTTTTCACAACATATCTGAGGGTTTTAGTGGTGAGATGAGGATTTTCACCGTAGATTTGAGGTTTTTATTAGCGAGATGCGGGTTTTCACAATATATATGAGGGTTTTAGCAATGATCCAAGGGTTTTAGTAGCAAATTCAAGGTGTTTGTAGTAATCTAAGGGTTTAGTCCGCGTCGTACTCTTTACTCAGTGATATCTCTCTATGTACGATCGTTCTTTTTTGTTGGGCTATTCTTGCAGATGTGGGGGTCATGTTTCCTCACTTTATTGCATATTTACAGCCTTTCCATTCAAATCTACATCCACAAAGGAAGATCACACTTGAGGGTGTCACATAGGAAAATCTTTGTTAGGGCAGAGAAGATTTTTTGCAGATCTAGTACTCGTGGATCATCTTGTGGTTCATTTCTTATTTGAGGGCGTCATTGTTCATGGATTTTAGATCTACTTTTTCATTGGCCTTTATACAGTCAGACCTGCAGCGTGGCTTGGACATTGGATCGTTGTGCACCCATAGCATTGGATCATTATTTTACCACTATATATGAGACAATTTTTTTATGGCGGAAATTTGGTGCTATGCATGGGGATACCATTTTACCTTGCATGTAGCACATCTTTGAGCACTTGTTGAACTTGATGATCATTATGGGATCATGTTCAAGTTCTTGATTGAAGCACTTTGTTTGGTCCTCAACACTTTTAGCCAGTTGGATCACCTTTAGCTTCATCTTCTGCAATTATTCATGTATTCTTGACACATTGTGGACTTTCCATGATGATTCATGTCATTGTTCTTGGAGGTTCTTTCTTGCAGTTAGCTCTTTGTTTGCTTCACCTGTTACATAGTGGTGTGTGTAAAGAGTTTGGAGACAATTTGGTTATGCAGATTACTACTCTATTTGAGTTTTTTGGCAATTCATCATTAGCATATCGATGTTTTCATTGTTGGTCATGTTGCATTGGTTCTTGATGGTAGAAAGTGTCTTCTTCTTGCACCTTATTAAGGATTTGATTGCAACTTATGCATGGTTTTCTACTTTGTTCGTATTTGCAATATATCCTTGACATCAACAAAGTTTGGATCTATCTTTGCCATTTCTTCAAATGTTTGAAGTTGTCATTAATTTGTCATCTTCATCTTCAGATTACTACCATCGTGTAATGTTTGTCTACTAGCGACATTTACCGTTGTATAGCCTATCATCACGAGGCATTTTCACACACAATGAGGCATCAACCACATTTACCTTTGTATAGCCAATCATTATGAGGCATTTGTACACACAATGAGGTATCAATCAGATTTACCATTGTATATCCTATCATTGCGAGGCATGTGTACACACAATGAGGTATCAACAACATTTATAATTGTATAGCCTATCATTATGAGGCATTTGTACACATAATGAGTATCAACCACATTTACCGTTGTATAGCCTATCATCATGAGGCATTTGCAGACACAATCAGGCAACATCACATTTATTGTTGTATAATCTATTATCATGAGGGATTTGTACACACAATGAGGCATTATTAGACTGATGAGATCTCATATTGGCATGTAACACAACTCCAACTATGATTCTATCCCTCTAGTCATCATTAAGGGGGGATGTTAAAATGTGCTAATGATTGCCTAGTGGTTTTAGATTACATGGCTATGGTATTTTGTAATGTTTTTCTTCAATAACACTCTATATTGTAAAAAGGGTTTATCCCACATGCATCATGGGAATTGTTCTCTCTCTCATATATAATAGAGGTGAAGGAGGCTCTTTAGATGGGAAAGAGTGTGAGAGAGTGTGAGTGGTTTATGGTATTGATATTTAGCTTGGACCCTATGGGTCCTTAGGCCACATCATCCATATGGTTAAATATTCTCTTGCCTTGTAAGATTGAAGAGTTTGTTTGAGGAATAAAATACCAAGCCTTCCGTGGATGTTCTTCACATTAGGTTTTACCACGTAAACACTTGTCTCTCTCTCTTGTCTCTATTGGTTCATTCTTTCTTTAATTTACCAATTATTTATGCATGTATAGGAGATTATACCGGTTGGATTTCATTATATGTTATTGTATATTTCTTGGATCTAACTTTATATGTGTGTGTCTGTGTGTGTGTTGAAGTTGTTTGTTAAGCTTTCTAGGAATAACTATGAAGGGAATATGTCATTTTTATATATGATAATTTAAGGAAATCTATCAGTTATTTTATTTTTAAAAATCATAGATTTGAATTTTGAGAAATAAGATATGTATATCTTCATAAACTAAACTAAAGAGTGTAATTACTACATAGATGAAATCCTTTATCCCACAAACAAAGAGATCATATACATTAATTTACCATCTAACTAAAATATACCTTTAAATTAAATTATTATTATTATTATTATATAAATTAACTCCAACTTAAACTAAAAAAAATATATGGAATCTATGTTTTATCTTTTTATTTGAGACACTAGTTAATGAATTAACAATCATCTCATGTAATTTATTTTCGATAAACCAAGGTGCATTTGAGCTAACAACGATCAAGTAGTTAACATGTAATAGTGAGGCCCATTTGAATCTATGCGCCCTTTGCAACATATAAATGTACCAACAATAGCAATTTCCCATAATGATACAAAGAAACACCATAAAAAAATGTGCTATATTAAAATATAATTTGTATTATATATCAAAATATAATTTGTATTAAGTGATTCCAACATACAAAATATTATAATGTTATTTGTATTACACAAAGAACGTTTCATTACCATATTAAGGTTATCAATTCACAAGAGAAACTGATTTGATGTACTTAAAGCCATAATATTTTAACAAGGACCAAGATTGTGTATATCGCTTCAAGGTGATGTTTTGTATTCGTATCATTCTCCAAAACTTTTCATCTCCTTTCAGGTATTTTTTTCCACTTATTGTTCTATGAAGAATATGATTGACACTTAATATGTTAAGATAGATTTTGATTTTTTTTTCGTTCTTTGATTAAGGAGCAAAGGAAGTTATTAGTTCTTGTTGTAGGCATATAAGGACTATAGCGATCGATAAATTGTTGACTTCATATTAGTCTATCCTTTGACCACAAATATTTCCATATTATCTATTGTTGGAACCAGGGAACTGAAAAGATCGATTTTTATATAAAAAAAGTACCATATTTGTCACGATCTGATTGGACAAGGGATTGGAGGTCTTATTGTCGGCTTCGCTATTCCCAATTTTATATATGTTGGCATATCCAAAGTATTTGATCGTATATGGTCTTTTTAAATCATATATTTTGTTATGCATTCATCGAAGGTGGATTAATGCTAGCATTAATTCGAATGTTTGGCTTAGCATTTTATGCTAGGTAACTTTATGTCAATGTTTGATATGGTGGCATATCCAAAGTTTGGCCTTCCAATACATTCTCTAGTGTTCGAACTAATGTTACAAAAAATTTAATAATTTTTTTGGGATACATCAGAGACCTGCCACATTGAATTTTTTTCTGAAATGTTTACAAAGCATTTCTGACAGACTTAAATGTTTATCTAACAGGCTTGGTAGTGTTGAATGGTTACTTAACAGGCTTGTTACAAGACATTTTCTTCCGTTTTTTAAATTTATATGCTCCAGCGGCATTGTTTTTTTTTGTAAATAAAAGTATTACTATATTAGAAGCTTCCAAAAAACCAGTTTAACATTGCCAAGTCATACAGGCCGTAGTTACTGGACTGCCCCATCACTGAGGAAACCAGTCCAGCCGGCCCGTTAAAGTTGGGCTATTAAGTCATAAGCAAAATAAAGAGAACATAACTTGTCTGTTGCATTCCTATTGGACCTAGACAAATAGACACCTGGACACTAAGCAAAGTAAGCCTAGACACCTGGCTTGTAGGTCGGCCAAGTGGCTGGAGGATCCTCGGGTCCATGCTCAGGCTCGTCTTGCTCCTGAGTGCGCTCGGCTGCAGTGGCACTGTCCTCCTGCATCTCCTCCTCCTTGCGCTTGCCTGGAGTGTTCGTCTCAGGATGCAGGACGCTATCTCCCTCGACTCCG
>ML782575.1:21064-38114 GCA_009831015.1 Picea engelmannii
TCTTACATTTATTATATCTAACTACCATAGTGGGTCTTATTTAATAATATAGTGGACCTAGTCCACCTTACATTGAATGACCTCCACTATTATCACTATGGGCCCTCTAGGCCCCCCCACTACCTCTCTAGCTACCTTACAATGCCCTACAAATAGCACCCAGAATTCTGCGATATACAAATTGACAAGAGGACCTGCGGACTGGCTGATTCAACATTGCACTTCTATTGTTTCGTGTCCTCCAAACAACGCTCCTAGTTCCGCGATATACAAATTGACACATGGAATGTAGGGCTGGTGGGGTGGAGATTTCCATTGTTTACGGATGCTAATCCCTATGAAGTATCTAACAGTATCTAGAAAATTATTTTCAATACTAAATTAGCTCTTAGTAGTGATAACTAGACAGAGAGGTACAAAACAGTTGGGATTGCACCCTCCGAAATATAGAAATTGACTATCGGATTCTGACATCGTTCGCTCTTCCGTGTTATAGATTATGCATTCAAATGTTCAAAGCGATACAATTTGAATGTTGGGGCCTCGCGTCTATTGTGGGGTTCACCTTCTCAGCCTATTTTGGATCCTTCTATTGTGGGGTTCACGAAATGTGCAACTCCAAGGTTGTTGGGTTGGCATATCTTTATCTCCATCTATATAGTCACACGACGAATCTGACCGACCGCTGTTGCTTTCCATACTTGGCCAATTTTATGTCCACGGTTGTCGGGTTGGCACCAATTTCATCTCCATCTATATCCTCGCATGGCGAATTGGACCGCCTGTTGTTCCTTTTCATACTTAGTAAATTTTATGCCCACGGTTGCTGAGTTGGTGCAATTGAAATCTGTTCTTTTTTGTTCCGTTATATACATCTGCCACTCAAAATTTTCGTGATCTACAATTCCACTATGAACCACTCCGTCCTTTTTCCCTTTTTTTCTTCCTGTGTATTATGGGACTATAAAGTACGGACATGATATCTTATAGAGCATGTATGGATTCCACATTCCATACCTAGCTACATTTTGGATCGCGGGTTCTCGGGCAGGTGGGCTCAAAATTGGGCCTCCATTGTTGTGTGCCTTACAAATAGCACCTAGAATTCTGCGATATACAAATTGACAGCACCCAGAATTCTGCGATATACAAATTGACAAGCGGATTGGCTAAATCAACATTACACTTGTATTGTTCTGTGTCCTCCAAACAATGCTTCCCGTTCAGTGATATGCAAATTGACACACAGAATGTAGGGCTGGAGGGGTGGAGATTGCCATTGTTTATAGATGCTAATCCCTATGAAGTATTTAACAGTATCTAAAAAATTATTTTCAATACTAAATTAGCTCTTAGTAGTGACAACTGGACAGAGAGGTATGAAATAGCTGGCATCACACCCTCCGCAATATACAAATTGACTACTAGATTCTGACATCATCCTCTCTTTCGTGTTACAGATTATGCATTCAAATGCTCGGAACAATAGAAGTTGAACTTCGGGGACTTGTGTCTTCTGCAGACACGTTGTTAACCTATTTTGGATCCTCCTGTTGCCAGGTTCACGAAATGTGCAACTCTTGGATACTGTTTCAGGTTGGCATTAAGCTTCATTGTACCACGGTTCACAAATGTTTCAAAGACTTTTTCTCTACCTTAGTTGCCATCCGTCCCTCCGCAATATAGAAATTGACTACCGGGTTCACATCTTGTACTCAAAATTTCCGTGATCTACAATTCCACCACAGACTCCTTTGTCCTTTTCCCCTTTTCTTCTTTCCTTGTATTATGGCTCTCTGGCTATATACTTAGTCGCCTTTCTATGATCGCGGGTTCCAGCATTGGCAGGGTGACATATTTATCTCCATCTTTATCTCCATCTATATAATCATTGGCTTTCCATACTTAGCCAATTTTATGGCCATTGTTGCCGGGTTGGAAATCACGAACTTTGCTTCTTCTTGTTCCCTGATGTACATCTTGCACTTGAAACTTCTGTCATCTAAAATTCTACTGCGTACTCCTCGAACTTGCAAGCTTCATTGTACCACGGTTCACACATGTGCTTCCTAATATACATTGGTTATGCTCTTACTACTGACTCTTACAAGTGATAGTTGCACACAGTAATACGAAACAGTTAGCATCTATCCCTTCACAATATAGAAACTGACTACCGGGTTCTGACATCGTCCCCTCTTCTGTGTTACAAATTATGCATTGAAATGTTCCGAATGATACAATTTGACCCTCAGGCCCTCACGTGTTCTGGGAAGACGTTGTGACCCTATTTTGGATCCTCCTATTCACGGGTTCACAAAATCTCCAATTCTTAGTCAATGTTTCGGGTTGGTGCATTCGAACTCTGCTGCTTCGTGTTCCATGATATACATATTGCACTCAAAATTTCTGTTATCTACAATTCCACCACAGACACGTTGGTCCTTTTTCCCTTTTCTTCTTCCCTTGTATTATCGCTTTGTGGTTATATACTTAGTCGCCTTTCTATGATCATGGGTTCCAGCGTTGGTGGGTTGACATATCTTTATCTCCATCTATATAATCACACGACGAATCTGACCGACCGTTGTTGTTTTCCATACTTGGCCAATTTTATGGCCACGGTTGGCGGGTTCACGGTTTCAAACTCTGCTTCTTGTTGTGTCGTGTACATCTTGCACTCAAAACTTCTGTGATCTACAATTCCATTGCGGGCTTGTCGAACTCGCAAGCTTCACTCTACCATGGCTCACAAATGTTTCAAAGTATCTCTCACTGCCTTGCATCCCCACTAACTTCCTATCCTTCCTGATATACAATAGTTATGCTCTTACTATTCATATACAAATTTCCCTTTGGGTTGTCCTACCATACCCTCTTTTTTGTTACGTGTATTGCACTCAAAATGTTATAAGACATACATTTTGACCCTCGTGCCCTCACCTTCAACGGTTGTACCTTGCAACCCTATTTTGCAGTTATTTTTTTCCCATGCTCACAACCTTCATGCTTTCTTACTATGCAATTAGAAACCTTTCATGCTAACAATTGACCATACAGGAACCGTCAACATTGTCATTAATGGGCGAATCGCTCGAGGATATCTCCCATTATTACGCATTAAAAAAAGATGTGCGGAGAGTTATTTTGTCCCTTTCGATTGTTCATCTCAAACACGCATCGTCATGTTGGGCTGCTCAAGAAATCTGCAATGCTTAATCGCTCATTGCAATATCCGCCATGTTCGCATTTCTATGTATGCAATTACTAGTGTTTAATGTTAACAACACATCATGCAACAGTCGTCCAAATTGTCATTAATCAACGAAAGTCTCTAGGACATTTCCCATTCACATGCTTTGGACCAAAATTTGCACAGGGTTATATTATCCCTTCCAACTTTTCATTTCATTCATCGTCTGGAGAAAACAAACTTTCTTGTAGACTTATGGAAGTAGTTCGACAACAATTTTGTAGAGATACAGTAAATATGTTCGTACACGATGACCAGAACTTCCAGTGGTCCAGGGCATACTTTTACTATTCATCCCATTCCACCCATAACAAAGTGATTTGGACCTTTGGAATCGCTCGTGCAAGCTGCATCCATGAGGTTTTTGGCTGCAAGGAGGTGGTCTCTTGGTGCACCGAAAAATGTATTCTAGGCCAAAGAATTATTCCACTGCGCGACCATTCTCCTGTTTCTTTCTCACCTCAGTTCTTTCGCGAGATGTTAAAATTGTCGGAGCCAACATTGACATTCAAAGGACAAGACTGCAAGCAGTTTCTAGAAAAACATCGTAACGGGTTGGAAATCTTAGCCGACTTCCTCAAAGACCCGAAAACAGTTCCTCAAGATATCACAAGGTTGCAGGTAAGTTCCTTTAGAAATCCATTCTAGGAAATTGCTTGGTTGTTTACAAGAATAACGGGACATGCATCCATGACAAGCATTTCCCATATAATTATTTATATTTTGTATTTCATAGTCAAGGAACAATACATTTTTTATTGGGGGAAGTTAATTTCCATTGAGCTATGTTCCCAGTTGTCACGATTCAAAGAATCGAATAAATTTTATATGTCATCCTACTTGATTTTTGAAATTATGCATTGCTGCCCGTTTCCAAAACTTTCTCTTTCCAATAAAATAAACTGTGGATTTGACCCAGTAACATTCTGGTACGAGGCCCTGTGGAGGCACAAGGCCTCCCATTGTTTTTATGAAGTTTTTAATGGCTTTGTCTCAGTTTTCAAAGATTTACTGTCAGGCAAGGATGCTCTGCAGATTTCTGGCCAGGCAACCAAGTTTTTGAACAGGAAGGGTAGACTTGAGCAAGAGGAAAATCACAGTGTCCTCATGGTCTTTGGCTATAAGGAAAATCCTGCCTTCCCTCCATGCCACATCATGGACAAGATGTTTGTTGCAGAATAGCAAGGCAATACAACCAATGGTTTCATTTTTTCCATAACAAGAAAAAAAAATAGTTCATTCCTCTGCCCTGGAAAGTCAGAGACTTCATGTGCAGAAACATCAACAAGCTTGACGAGTTTACTGCCCATTTCAATAAATTGAACCTAATGTACGCTAAAAGGATAAAAGGGTTCGACCCTAATGGCATTTTTCGAGAACATTTACTGGTTGTTGGATTTAACACCTCTTTTATCAATAGACACTTGACCCAAGATAGGGACAGTGTCGACAACAATCCTTCTTCTGCCGATTGCGACACAGAGACATTGCAAAGTGCGAATGAATTCTACAAACAACATGGAAAAGTATTCGGTGAGAAGAGTACCTAGTCCCCCGCCAACACTCCCAAGAGCATGACATCATGGAGCATCACTTCGACGGTCCACCCCAGTAAGAAAGAAACCCATAAATCTTCGAACGGAGGAGGAGATAAGAACCCTCGCATAAATATTGATAGTTATTACAAAATTCCACTGACGGATAAGAGAAAAAACAATGTAGGGCAGGCGAAGGAACCCGAAATTGAAAGTGGAAAAGTGAAACTTCATATTGAAACTGAGCACATGCAGAAAATTGGGTCATCCACGGTGGAAATATCTGAGACTGACTTTTTGACATAGATGAATCCTTCGTAATCCAGAGCGTTATTTTTTACAGCCAATCTAAAAGTATGGTCATTGAAAAGAGAGATGTAACAAACAGGAAAGGTAAATCTCACACATAGATTAACTTTAGGGAAATGCGGCCATCCCAAATCTCCTCATTTTACCAAGTAACCGGTGAAATTATTTGTGATTCCATTGGAGGAATTGAGACGGAAAATGCCAATCTAAAAGACTGCCTCAACGAATTTGAGCAGGCTTTCATTGCAACCCCAGAGTTTGCCAGTCTTTTGGAAAAAATTGTGCCTTCTACCACTGCAACCAGGATGAAAGTATCCTCTACCCTCCTTGCATGCTCTAGAGCCCATGTAGAGAATAACATCAACAAAAGAATGCAACTAGTTACTGAAGCCTGGGAAACATCACAAAATGTAGTTTCCTTCGGAAATAAGGCCAATGATTCTGTGTAACATCTGGAGGCGAATTTAAAAAATGAATAGCATTTATGTGATCAGGTGCTGGCCCATTTTGCCAACTATGTCATCAACACATTGGAACTAAAAAGAAGACAAGAGAAAATCCCCTCCCCAAAGCAGACCAAAAAAGTAAAAGCATGCTAGAAAAAGAAAGTTAACAACCTGGAGCTCATTGTCAAATCATGTAAACAAGTCATATCAGAAAAGGAAGATTTATTCACAAGCCTGCTCTAGATGGACTTAGCCGGAACTACCAACGAGGTTCAAGATCCAAACTTAATTCTCAAATCCTTATTAATCACCAAAGAAGCCTTCTAAGAACAAGTTGATATTTTAAAGGGGTTGTCTTTCAAAAAAATTTACGACATACTTGAACATCGTCTAGATGAGCACGAGCGCTGGATACTGGACTATGCGACACATAATGAAGAAATTGAATATAGTTTGTATAGTATTTCAATGAATATAAGGAAATTAGAAAATGACCTTTATGACATAGAAATCCGGGAAGAAATCAACACGCCCCCCCATGAAAAGCTACATCAAAGAATGGTTCCAACAGAGAATGGACAACCTCGTCCAGGAAGGGCTACAATTGGTCAACATGACTCCACTGACCATCGACGACAGCAACAAAAATACATTGGCTTCATAGTAAGTCTATACTGGCATCTTGTTTTCTTTATCAACCCAGTTTAACTCTATGATGTCATCTTGTTTTCTTTATCAATCCACTTATGACCTCTTTAAATAGAAAACTGTAACCAAAGACTCATAACTTCCAATTTCTTATTTTCAGGTCTTCCTCTCTACCGTCGCGCACTTCTTTCGGCGTTCCTAATTCTTGTACTTATTTATTTTTATGGTCCATAGGAGCCCCAATCCTAGTATATATGACAAACGCATTTAAATTTCTAGAAACCTGTAACAGACATTATTAATTTTTAATAAATTCCAAAGAAAATTGATTCGACAATGCCTTTATTGTATGCTAAATTTTGGGTTTCCATGAACCTTTCTTGTTTGTTCCAAAGAAAAATAATTTGGATCTTCTACATTTCTTGTGTCTTGTTGTATGTTAATTTTTTTTGTCTTGAACGACGTTCTTACTATTCTATTGTATCCTAAATTTTTGGGTGTCCAGGAACCTATACTTTGATAGATTTCAATTTATCTTGTGTCCAGAACCCTTTGCTTTAAAACAAACTAGATCGGGAATGCTAATTTATTTGTGTTTTCCTCCATGAAACTATGTAACAGACGTTATTACTATTCTATTGTATGCTCTTAAATGTTGATGTAATTTCCAGAGATATGTAACAGACATTATTTATTTTATAATAAGTTTCTATAGTTCACAAGTCTGCTTGTCAATTTGTATATCGCGGAACTCTCGGTGCTATTGTAGGGCATGAAACAACAGAGGCCCATTTTTGAGCCCGCCAGCCTGAGAACCCGCGATCCAAAATTTGCCTAAGTATGGAATGAGGGCTTCGTGCATGCTCTATAAAACGTGTGCAAAGAAAACTAATTCAACAATGCTATATTTTTTTGTCCAAGAAAAGCCTTAGTTTTAAAGCAAACTAATTCGGGAATGTTAATTTTTTTTTGTGTTTTTTCTCCACGAACCTATGTAACAGATGTTATTACTATTCTATTATGTGCTTTTAAATGTTCATGTAATTTCTAGAGATATGTAAAAAACATTATTAATTTCTGGTAAATTTCTATAGTCCGCAACTCCACGTATTATTTTGTATATCGTGGAACTGTCGGTCCTATTTGTAGGGAACGAAACATCTGATGCCCAATTTTGAGCCTGCCAACCCGAGAACCCGCGATCCAAAAACTGGCTAAGTATGCAATGAGGCCTCTGTGCATGCTCTATAAAATCTCATCCCCATACTTTATAAAAGTACAAATTTCGTATGTATAGAACTAAATATCTACTTTATAAAAGTACATATTTCGTATGTATAATTTATTAATTTCTGATAAATTTCTATATTCCACAACTCCGCTTCTTAATTTGTGTATCATGGAATTGTCGGTGTTATTTGTAGGGCACGGAACATCAGAGGCCCAATTTTGACCCCGCAAGCCCGACAACCTGCGATACATTATAAAAGTACATATTTCCTATGTATAAAACTAAATATCTACTTTATAAAATTACATTTTTGGTATGTATAATTTATGTTGTCCAAGAACCTATAATTTCATAAATTTCAATTTCTTTTGTGTCCAGGATCCCTTGTTTTAAAGATAACTAATTCGTTAATGCTAAATTTTGTGTCCAACAACCTTTCAAATGTTGATAATTTTTTATATTTTTCAGGAATAACTAATTCGGGAATACTATGTTCTGCATGCAAACCACATGTATTTCAACTTTCTAGCCACGTGTCTGTACTAGGTCGCATTTACTCCCATCCCAACCTGGCAGGGACTACGTTGCCATGCAACACTTGTTTGAACTTGGTAAACATCGTAAAATATTAATGGTTCATTTTTCCAAAGGGAAGAAAAAGAAGAAGCGAGATTCCCCACAATAATGTTGTAGTCCTATAAACTTCCCCTCGCTTTTAAATTCACAGCGATAAAAAAAAAGAAGGAAAGAAGTAATCAAATAAGAAATTGCATGGTTATTATGAGTTATTATGACAAATTGAGGCATTTAGAGACAAATTTTGACCATAGGAAGCAAAATATAGTGAAGATTTAATCATTTTCAAATCAACAACTAGATAATGTAGGTTGGGAATATGGTAGGGCCTTTCACACAATTTCTTCCAAAATATTTTATGCTCATTCTTCTTATAGTGTTGACTAGATTGTAGACTCTGGTTTGACTCAACACAAGGCGAAGGGTGACTCATTATTTTTTTTTCTTCTTGATACTTACCAAAATGTTTACGAGTAAGAAATTTTATAGTGGATATGACACGAGACTTGTTGAGTCAGATATTGGATATGACACGAGACTTGTCAATGTATCTTAATTGTGGAAAATGACATTGTATCTTCATTCTAGAAAATGGTATCTTCATTGTGGAAAATGACATTGTGAATGATGGTGTAACATATATTTGATTTGAGCATTAATTTTCTTTCTATTTATTAAATGACTTAGTAAGAAGGTAGATTTTAGGGGCTTGGTTTGGTGTAGTGGTTTATGATACTAGCTTCCTTCCTTGAAGTCGTTAGTTTCATAGTCTATTTGCTTTGTTTTTAAAGACATTGAGTATAAGTTCAAAGTTGTCATTGTTGTGACATGTTGATGCTAATGAGAAATTTTACAAGTTCTATAAATTTACTCATTTTATTTTTGTCAACAATCTCATTCCTTTCTTGTAAGGCTAATCCCATGAGTAGGTTATGAGATTAGCAAATGGATGACTTGGATTTTTGATGTTTTTAGTGGATGAGCAGGTTGAACATGATACATGGAATATGTTTATATGCATCTATCGATGTTATTTTTTTTGTTCTATGATTGTCAAACATGTGGTGACATTAGGTTGTCAACATTTTACTTAAAAGACACGTAGCTTTAACCCAAGATAGATTATATTTATCCTTATTGGTAGTAGTGATATTCTAATATAATAATAAGAATTTTAATGATTATATGGGATAAAGGATCATGATTATGGATTTTTCCTAGCTTTAAATTATCAAGGTCTTTACGCATGAGGTGTAGATCAGTTGGTTTGTGTGGGGTTTAGTCCCCATCAGGTCACTGGTTCAAATATCATGGGGAGGGGTTGAGGGTGGGAGCCATTTGTGGGGGAATAAAATTGTCCCACGGGGCGTCCAGGCTTGACCGAGTCTCACACAATTCTAGTGACAGTATCCCAATCATGGGCTAATCATTCTTCCATCCAACATTGGAGTTGGCCCCGCCCTAGGCTCAGTCTAGCTGGAATTTGTTTTTATCAAAGTATTTGTCCATGTTTTCTATAATGATTTGGTGTGGAACCTAAAAGCCACAATGAGAATGTTAGTGTCGACATTTATGTTTTAAGGTCATACTTCATTTCATATTTGGATTATTGTCAAGAGAAAAGGATCATGTTTGTGGATTTTTCATAGTCTTGGTTGGTCGAGGTATTTGTACATGATCTTTATACTGATTTGGCATGGACCTTTCAAGTCATAATGAGAATGAGGTTACTTACACATATGTTTGAATTCCATCCTTCATCTAATATTTGGGTTATTATAAGTAGTGGTTGAATTCCATCCTTCATACAATATATGGGTTATTATGAGTGGTGCAGGATTAGGATCATGGATTTTTCATAGCCCTAGATAGTCAAGGTATGTGTCCATGCTTTTTATAATGACTTGGTGTAGACCTCTTGAAGAAACATTAGAAGTGGATGTCTAAATTCATGTTTGACATCAATACATGATAGTAGTTGAGCCTATGTCTAAGTTGATTCACTAGCATGGACCTTAATTGATTTTGTGGGATAAAATTGTTTCATCTCTACTTGTTATTTCAATGTGCATTAATTATGACTGTATAATACTTACAAACTATAATTAAACATAGAAAACAATGTTGAATATATTAATCATAAGCATAGTAATAAATGTCCTACATCTCTAAACAACCCATCCTCCATTCCTTTTGCCTTAGTCTCTTTCTTTAATGCATATGCAGAGGTATTACTTACCATGTGGATGCATCCTTATCTCCTCATGCACAAAGTTTCTAAGATATTGATAACAAGGCTTTGACTAGACTTATAAAATAGGTTTATCAAGGGGTTTCGATCATTAAACCTATAATCAAGTATTAAATTTGAAACAAAAAACCATTAAAAATAAACCATTTCTCTATTAAAATCATTTTAGATTAGGATTTCATGTAATATTTGAATTATCATCAAGAGTAGAGGATTAGGACCATGTATTTTTGTAGACTTAAATAGCCAAAGTTTTTTCCATGCTCTTTATAACAACTTAGTATGAACTCTTAAGCCATAATAAGATTATGGGTGTCAACTTTTATGTTTCAAGACCATACTTCATCTAAAATTGGGTTGAAAATCAAGCATTAATGAATTAAGAATATGGTTTTTACCTAGACTTTTTTTTATGGTCCTCATCTCATGTCATTTATAATAACCTAGAATTAATGAGAACCTCTTAAACTACCGTGAAAATGTGGGTGTCAACTTTTATATCTCAAGTATATTTGGATTGAAAATCAAGCACTCACAAGTCACAAGACCATGATTTTTACCTAACCCCCTTATCAAGTGGGCCTTATTAAGGTCCTTGTCCATGTCCTTTATAACGACTCTAGGTTGGGATGGACCACTGAAGCCCCAATGAAAATGAAAATGTGTATTTTAACATTATATTTCATTTTCATATAGATAATCTCATATTTGGGTTGAAGACCAGGGGCTCACAAGTCAAGACCTTGGTTTCCACCAAGCCCCTTAATGATTGAGGTCCTTGTACCATACCTTACAAAATAATATAGCATTTGGGTGGACTTCTTGAGCCCCAATGAGAGTGTGTGTCGACGTTTATGATTTAGGTTCATATTTTAAGTAAGTATTAGAAAATGTTTTATTACATATAAGTGTTGAACATGCACATCTTATTAAAAGATTGAACATTGTATGGTTAATATTGTGTTTGACTCAACCTAACAATCATGACTATCCTATTGTTTTATAGAACAAAACATGTTACACCCTTATTCTTTAACATAATTAAACATACCATATTCATAAAGGAAACGATAACTCCAACATAGATAATATCACCATTCCCTTCTAATCAACTAATCAAACTCAAATAACTCCAACATAGATAATATCACCATTCCCTTCTGATCAACATAATAAAACATACCATATTCATAAAGGAAATGATAACTCCAACATAGATAATATCACCATTCCCTTCTGATCAACTAATCAAACTCAAATAACTCCAACATAGATAATATCACCATTCCCTTCTGATCAACTAATCAAACTCAAATAACTCCAACATAGATAATATCACCATTCCCTTCTAATCAACTAATCAAACTCAAATAACTCCAACATAGATAATATCACCATTCCCTTCTGATCAACATAATAAAACATACCATATTCATAAAGGAAATGATAACTACAACATAGATAATATCACCATTCCCTTCTGATCAACTAATCAAACTCAAAACTCTTCATAATTTCAAAGTACATAATTTAGCTAATATTTATATTGAAAATGGCTCAACAATAAATGATATAAATTTTATGAGGGCCTTTTAATGACCCGGGCTATGGACTTAAGAATGTAGATGCTTACTATAGATTCTTTCCCAACTTAAAAAACAAACATAGTTGCCAATCACATTTATGTCAAAATGTATTTAGATGGAGTTATGATTATCTTTGCATGGTCCATAGTCACATTAAGATCCCCTTGTGAGGGGTATAACCATTGATGAATTTTTTGAATCCTTTTCATGGGCCATAGTCACACCAAGGTCCCTTTGTATGTGGTATAACCAATGATGAATTTTTGGAAACTTCCTTTGAAGGAGTTCATGAAAATATGTCGCAATCCTAATACATAGAAATCAATCACTAGTTGCCACATTGATGTCACATGGTCTTCTTTAACACTTGTTTTTTCATTAAACCTCATAGTCTAACTAACCTTTAACTCGAGGTTCTTTGAAATTGAGAAGTCTTATTTGGAGTTTGGACCTGTGAACATTTTTACCTAATTTTGGCCCATTTTAAGAAACTAACTTGTGTTCATTAATAAGCAATTTACTAGTATATTATTGTAATATCCCTCGGTAGAGCCCTAGTTGTAATTATGAATTGTAAACATATTGGATAGGCTGGTGAGCCAAGTTATAATAAGCTAGGAGGCTTATGTGATGATTAGGCTAGAGAGCCTAGGATGCTTAGGCTAGGAGCCTGTTTTGTATATGTAATTATGCAAAATCATTAATAAAATATAAACATTGTTGCGTGTAGACCTACCACGAAGAAAGAGTGATGGGGGAATAAGCTTCCACAAGGTTGGGTAAGGGAGGAGGCTAAGTGTTTGGGCCTAGGGGCTAAGCTAGGGAGCTTACCTCTAAAGGGGATAATAATTTATTATTATTTCCTAAAAGCTAAGGTTTGACATAATCCGTGTTGTCCTAAGTTCCTAAGGGAAAGGGGGACGAGTGTTAAGTGGAGCTCATGCAGCTTCAGGGAGACATGTGTCAACCTGGGCACATGCAGTTTTAAGTGGGAAAGTCAGCTCGTTGTCGGGGCATCTCATTCACGAGTCTCACAATTCTCACGACAGAGGATACTTCATCATTGCGTCGGCACTCTCGCGAGGTTAGCCACCCTGGAAGAGAGCCATACTCCCCACTGATGCATGCGCCAGTGTAACCTGTAGACACTGGACTTGTCCTCCATATTTCCTATGAAGCTCGATGAACTTTTGTTTTTCCTGAGTCGTGTTGTGTCGTAGCGGTTGGCAGTTGGTGCCAATGTAGTTTTGGCTAAGATTGGTTCGTTGTCATATTTTGTGTCCATACCTGTTTTTTGTGGTTGAAATTCATCTGTGTGTTACCTGAATTCTGTTGTTGACATCACCTATGTCTTTTTGACATAAGAGATTAATTGAAGAAGCAGGTTGTTAGGCCTGTGAGCAACTCTACTAGGTAAGAGAGTTTGTATGGAAGTGAGTTCTCCTGGAAGCCTGTAGCAGATGTAGTACTCTGAGACTTCTGGTCTAGCCTGTTGTTGAAGCCCAAGGTAAGGGAGGTGTACTAACCAATCGAATTGTATTAGTGAAGGTGTATCCTCCTGGGGTGGAGCAGGCGTGTGGGGAATGAGGGTCTGTGGGTTGTGGGCATAAGTGGCTCCTGGGATAAAAGATCCTTCCTATGTTTTGTGCAACTTCCTTGTTGTCCTCATCCTAGTCTAGGATTCCATTGCCTTGGGTGGAGCTTAGTCCCAGCTCGAGGGTGACCCACTGTTGAGCGTGATGAGTAGCGTGGTCTATGGCTGGGAGGTTTGTGGACAGTCTGCCCAGAGTCGGTGGTCTCCTATTAAAGATAAGTACCACTTTTATGTTCATTTACATGTTGTGTATATGTACATGTGTTATAATTAATGAGTAATACTTGTATATGATGTTATTTTATGGGTTCTGCTTGTGATTACTGCATGTATGTTTTTACTATTATTTCCACATTAATCTGTGTATTAGTAGAACATGTTCTATGTTTATGTTTATATATATATGCACATGATAATTGTCATCTCTATGAGGTAGCATGCCCTGGCCTAGGTGGCCTGGATGTGATAATGTTGCTTCCACATGAACATGTGTATGAGTAGAGTATTGACGTCTGCTTAATTTCATTAGATAGATATATATATATTTATATGTGTGAATAACAGAGGTTATCTCTATCTTCCGGTTAAGTTTTATATGTGCTTATTTCTACAAAGTTACTCGGTGGCATGGCCTGGCCTGTAGTTTAAGGCTGGAGATGTCATAGATCATAATAGAGCAACAAAGTTGTAGGAGTAGTGGCATTGCTCGGCCTGTTGGTGGTTGGGGATGTTACAAATTTGTATCAGAGCATGGTTACAACTCTGAGCCTAGATGGGCCATGTTAGTGGAAGTTGAAGAAAAAGTTTCAGAAAGAATTGTTGTCGAAGTAGAAAAAATTTGAGTTTAGAGCCATGGTTTCAATGCTGAGCCTTGATGGGCTGGATAAGTGGTCATTGGACCCGAGGTTTCAGGTGGAAATTGTGTTTGGGGGAACCGATTTCAAACATTAGAATTTTCTCTAAGAGCCAAGAGGTTACTTTGGTCGTGTTACGAAGCTCAGGAGGTGTAGCGGTATTATAAAACCATGACAGGTGTGGTATTTGGCCAGAGAGAGAGAGATCACAACACTTGTGGTGTTGGGGTCGTAGGATTTGTTTGGAAGGAAGGGAAATCCTTTGTGACTGTCAGATCTGGAGAGGGTGCATAAGGGTTAACATGGAAGCCCTCAAAATTTGCAACTTTGGTGAAGTTAGGTGTAGAATAATAGAAAGGCCGAAGCCTGAAGCCCGAAGCTTCAAAGTCCCGAAGTGGACCTGCACCATAGATCTAGTGAGAAGAATTACCATTAGATCTCATGGAAGATCATAATTTCAGTGTTCGGCGAACGGGAGAAGAGAGATGCACTGATGCACAAACTTCTGAAGCCCCGAAGTGGATCTACACAATATATATGGGGAGGAGAGCTCGACTATTGGATCAATCCAATGTTAAAAGGTCAAACATAGTAGTGAAGGGTGAAAGCTCCCGAAGAGCTGAAGTAGTGAGTCATGATGATGTCACTTGGATTGATGTGGACACATGGGTTGTGTGCCATGTATAAGTGGGTTCTGAACATGTGGAAGATTGAAATGCCATATGGAACGTGACATGTGTCACTCATCTAACTGAGCCATGTGTCAGCCGCTAGTATTCCACCACGTGGCATCCTGTATGAGCAGTGTTAGTGAGGCCCGAGGTTACGTAATGTAGTTAAAGGTTGGGGGACCCACAATAGCGTTGATCACGATACATCAATATCAATGACCAGAAGGCATTACGGGGACCCAAGTTGCACGGAAGTTAATTATCCAAGGCGGTCCCGCAATCCAAACCATGGTTTCACCGAGGGGTTACATGTCAACGTCAGAAGAATTACGAGACAAAAGGTGGTTACTACAAACCGCTACAGCATGCCACCGCAATTGGAAAATGTAAGTGATGTGATGTAATGATGTCAAAAAAGGTGACATGGGAATGTTCGAAGATTAAGTGGTGAAGTATTGAATAAGTTTCAATTGTTTCTCTTCTTTGAGATTTCGAGTGCAAGGAATGCACATTGTCTGCAAGTAGTGCATTAACAGAGATAAGTTAACCTCAGAGAAGCTCAAGAGAGATATCATTGAACCTTCATCAACAGAAGTGTAAGGAGTGCATAGGAAGAACTCTGTGTTGAGTTCAGAGACAGATAGAGTCACTGAGAACTCTGTAGGGCTCTACCAGGTGGGCATCGAGTGAGTGCAAGTGTGCACAGAGATAAATCTTTTTCAACTTCAGGGAGAAGAGTATCAGAGGAAGATACTCACAGAGCTGTTGAACACTCTATAGAAAATGCTCAGCAAGGTGTGCTTTGAGCAGAAGGTTGGCAAGAGGGCACAAAGTTTTCCTTTGAAATGAAAAAGAAGGGCCGAGACCCTTAGGAGACTGAGGAAATCGAAAAGCTCAGAAGAGATAACGCAAGGAGTGTGTGGGAGACAGACTCATTCTAATTCCTAAAGCTCAGAAGAGATAACTCTTACGAGAGAGAAGACGAGATCCAAGAGGCGGACTCACAGGAGAAAGGTCAAAGGCTGAAGCCTTTGAGCACTGACAAAATCTTCCAAGGTGGAAGAAGTCAAAATATTAGGAGGAGGAGCGACAAAAACCATCATATTGGTTGTGGGGAGGATCCTGGACCGTTAGATCAGCGTCCAACAGAACAAAGGAAGCACAGAGGAGAGGAGCATATCCCATGTGCTTGGTCTGAGCGTGAAGGAAAATAAACCATTGGATCTGGAGGTAAGCTCAAGAGACTTAACCCTTGTGTGTGCAGGAGAGTGGACTTGTCAAAGTTCTAAAGTCCTGAAGGAAATATCGATCGTTGATCGAGGAGGAGGTCAAAGGACCATTGATCTGGTCTTGGTTGGAAAGAGCCAAAGTCCCGAAGAGAATCAGGGCCATTGATTTGGAGAGGACGTGTGGTAGAAGATCTATAACTATGGGGAATTTCACTCTGGAGATTTGTGTGTGTGGAGATGTGAAAACTCCCGAAGGCCTGAGAGTTAGAGTTCATCAGAACCATTTGATTGTTGAGGACAGGTGTCAATAGATCTTCCACTTCGGAAGATTGTCATACGAGGAAAAGCAGATAGTTGAGAGTTGAAACTCCCGAGGGCCGAAGAGCCAGAATCAACCGTAGCCTTTGATTTGGAAGGGAGCTATGTGTCGACAGATCGTGTAGATCTGGGATTTCATGTGGAAGGAGGAAAGAAGGTAGAAAATGTTGATTAAGGTTGGTTGTCATTGATGTCAACCCTTGAAGAAAGACCCATAGCACAAAGGTTTGGGTAATGGACCCAATAGTGTTTGATGTAAATATGATTCATTATTGTTTTGTCATGGTTGATAAGAAGTAAATATGGATGAACTTCAAAGTGGTCCCCTTATGGTGAAATCCCTCACGGGAAGACACTTTGTGGAGTAAGAGAACCCATGCTTAATTGTGGAATAATGAGATGAAGAAAAGTGAATTTGTCAAGGAAAATATCCTATATGGATATTTCTTGTCATGTCATTTCCAGTGGTATGTGGAATGTCACATAATTCCTCACGGTTAGAGAGTTATGGCCATGAGAAGTTGGAGACCCCAGGTTTGGGTAATGGAC
>ML782575.1:54983-83671 GCA_009831015.1 Picea engelmannii
TAACCAAGTTGTCCTTTAATAGTTTGAGAGCCTCTTGTTGGTTCTCTATGTGGTCCTCCACTACTTGAACCTTTTCTTTCCCTTTAAAAGGTGATGTGATGGATGGAGGATGATATCCATAAAATTCCATAGATGGGGATATTTTTTTATAAAGTATGGAAGGACATGATGTACCACCATTTTTCCAAGGGAAACCACTTGACCCATTGTGTTTTTTTATCATATGGAAATCAATGAAGATATCCTTTGAGACATTTATTCACAATCTCAATTTTTGCATTGTATTGGGGATGGTAAGAGGTGTTGTGATCCAATTGAGTACCTAGACAATAGTAAAAAAATTCAAGTGAAAATCATATCTCTGTCACTTACAATAATCTTGGGGATTCCATGTAGATTATGAACTATTTTCATGAATGTTGAGGCTACTGTACTTTTTTTAAAAGGATGAGAGAGAGAAAAAATGGGAATACTTTGTGATTTGATCCAATACTACCAAGATGACATTATTTTCTTTGAAATTGGGTAGACATATAATAAAATCCACTAAAACCTATTCCCAATGTTGACTTGGTATATATAATGGTTTTAGGATACTTGGGGTGTTGACTTTCTCTCCCTTATTCTGTCGGTAGACCACACATTCAACCATAAAATTTTGAAAATTAGTTTTAAGACCTTCCCATAAAAAATCCTCTTTGATCATGTGGTAAGTTTTCAAGAACCTTGAATGGCCTCCTATAGGAGAAGTGTGCAATTCCAAAAGGATCTTGTTTTTTAGTTGGGAATTATTACATAAAAAATAGGCGATCTTGATGTCACAGTAAATCATTCCCACACCAATTTATATAATGCACTTGGTTCATCTTATAGGTGTTGAATGTTCTTGCATACTTTCTAATCTTTCTTTCATTCTATCATTGCTTCTCCCATGCAATCAGATTGCAGAATGGAAATAACACATAGTAAACCCTTTGTGTATTCCTCCTTCCTTGAAAGTGCATATGCCATGATATTTTCTTTTCCTTTTTTGTAGATAATTTCAAAGTCATAACCTAGAATATTTGTAACCAATTTTTGTTGCTCTTTTAGAGATAATGATTTTTCCAAGAAGTACTTCAAACTATCATGATCTGTTTTTAACTTAAAGTGTCATCCTATTAGATAAGGGCACCATCTATTAATTGCATGTAATATGGCCAACATTTCCTTTTCATAAATCGGTTTTAGTAAGTTCTTTCCTTTAATATGTCCATTTTCAAAGGAAAAAAACCTTCTTTCTTGCTTTAAAACTACATCAATGCCATGTCTTGAGGCATCACACTCCACATTAAAGGTTTTTGTGAGATCAAATGTGGTTAGGATGAGATTTGTACACATAACCTCCCTAATTTTTTCAAAAACTTATTTTATGCTTGAGTCAAAGAAAATGTCTCTTTTTTTAATAATGTTGTTAGAGGTGTTGCTATTTGACCAAAATTCTTGAAAAACTTGTGGTAATAGCCCATTAATCCTAAAAATCCACTAAGATTCTTCAAGGTTTTGGGAATTGTCCATTCCATCACAACTTTAGTTTTGTTAGGGTCCACTTTGACACCTTCATGAGATACAATATGACCCAAACATTCCACTTATTGAACCCCAAAGGCGCACTTGGAAGCCTTTGCATATAGTTGTTTCTCTTCCAATATTTTTAAGACCATGTCAACATGTTGTACATGATCTTCCCAAGATTTGTTGTAGACTGGTATACCATAAAAATTACTAACACAATGTTTCTGAGGAATGGATTGAAAGAAAAATTCATCAAGCTTTGAAATGCTAAAGGTGCATTAGTAACGCCAAAAAATCATAATGACCTTCATGTGTTCTAAAGTATATTTTGAGGATGTCTTATTGCTTCATTCTAATTTGATGATATGTAGAATGAAGATCCAACTTAGTAAAGAAAATTTCTCCTTACAATTCATCTAATAATTCATCAATGACAAGAATAGGAAACTTATCTTTAATAGTCATTTTGTTGAACTGTCTATAATATGGACACATATGCCAGGAACCTTCATTTTTTTTAACCATCACTATTGGTGAAGAGAAAACACTTTGGCTAGGTTGAATGATGCAAGCCTCTAAAATTTCTTGAATCATATGATAAATATCACACTTTTGTGCATATGGGTAACTGTAAGGCCTAATGTTAAGTGGTATGTTACACATTATTTTGGTCACCCCAGTGATCAACTGTCAACATGTGCATAACTCACTTCCATGTTCCCTGAAAACATTAAAAGAGACTTTCTCCATGAGAAAAGTGGTTTTCCTTTTCTTCCTTGAAAACTATGACAAGAGAGATCGTCGCACCCTGCTCTATGCATGGGGTGCGACGATGCCTGATCATCACACTCTGCACCAAAGCTGGATTGCGAAGTCATTGCAAACTACCTGTGCATAGGGTGCGATGATGCTTAAGCAAGGGAAAATTCAAAATTCACGAATGTTCTAGAAGGGAATCTTCTAGAAGATGAGGTGGCCTTCGATCGGTTTGGATCTTACTCACTTCTCTGATTTAGTGGGATCATCCTAATTTCCTCATCCATTCCTCTTTCACCCTATATAAAGAGGGATATCTTATGGAAAATGCTAAGGTTTGCAAAGGTTTTCATATGCATGAAGAGTTCTACTACAGATTATACTTGAGATAGCTTTGTTTTAGCTCTCTAAGTCAGATTGTGGATCTTCTTCATCAAAGGCATTGGAGAAAAGGTGTGCATGTTGGAGAAAAGATCCATTGAAAGGGACCTTACAACATCAAGGCATGGGTTGTATTCTCCACTTTCCATTTAATATAATGCAACAATACATTTCTTCCCTATAAAGGTGTCTTGACTTTTATTGTATAACTCCTTGATCTTATACATAGAATTCATCGAAATATATATATCTTTGTTCTCTCTCTCCTTGTTTGTGCTTCTTAAACAGGTTCACCATCCCACAAATCCAAATATGGAGCAACAAGGATGACACTAGCGAGGATCAAGTGTCATTTAAAAGTTATATCACTTGTATCTCTCTAAACTAGTTTATATGACAATTAAGTCTAAGGTGAAGTTTGTATTCTATCTTGTTTTGTTCTAGCTTCCTATGGAAGTTAGGGATATTAGTTTGTGTCCGCACTTACCAATTTGTCCGATAGTAAAATTGGCGACCATACTGGGGATACGACCTTTTTTTTTCTTTCATTATTATTTTCTTTTAGCCTGCCTTCTTTTGGTCAATTTCATTCTCTGAGTCTGTGGGTGATCCATCTTGACTCCCTAGGCCTGAAAGTTCTTTGAGAAATTTTTTCATTCTTCCCATTTTTCTTTATATTCAGAGATTGTCACATTGTTTCCTATTTGTAGCATGTGACGATCCTTTGTCTTCACACTCTACTTGTGTAGACAAGGAATACGACATCGCATTGTGCCTTATTGACAACCTGTGACGATCTTGCATCGTCGCATTGTACCCTTCTACAACCTGCGACGATTCCTGTAGGAATTGAGTGACGGTCAGTTTTATTTTCTTTGCCTAGATTTGTCTTCATTTCATGGGATGAAATTTTAGATTTGGTGAATGATTGATTTACATATTTTACGCCTGAATTTGATTGCTTTTCAAGGATTGATAGTCATTTTCATAAGCTTTGTAATTTTCATTTTTTACTTCTTGTTGTTGGCATGTTTATAGGCAGAGTGTGCTTATCATTGATGGAAATATCAGAGTGTGCATCGATGGAAAAACCAAAAAAGAGATCAAATCTCAGTGAAGAAGCAAACAATATGCAGAGATCAAATCTCAGGAGAGATAGCATTATGAGATGCGTAGACGAGATCCCATACATCAAGGCTCACAGAAGGATCAGAGGTCCTGGCCTTTGACACTTAGATATTTGAGAAAGCCAAAGATCAGGAGGAGGAGTGATAGTGGTCATTAGATCACCAATCCCAAATACCCGATTTCCATTAGATCAGAGTCTAGTGACCAGAGGAAGTGTAGAGGAGAAGTACAGATCTGATCCGTTGGATTTGAGCGACGAGGACCAACAGTCGTTGGATCCAGTATAAATACAAAGAGGATAATGGACAAGAGCCATCCTCCAACTCCATGAAATGTGAAATTGCTATGAGATCTGAACCGTTGGATCCAGAAGATGCGTGGCGAGAGATCAAAATTTTGATGACTCGCGAACTGGAAAAGTCAAAGGTGAGTAGTCCTCCAACTTCGTGAAACGTGAAATCCCGATAAGATCTGGACCGTTGGATCACATAGGGCTATGGGTAATTGATCTAGATAAAGTTTTGGAAAATTGGGAGTCAGGAGAAGGGAGGTGAGTAGTCCTCCAACTTCATGAAATGCGAAGTCCCGATAAGATCTGGATTGTTGGATCACAGAGGGATGTGGGTCGTTGATCTAGAGTATTTTGGATATTGGGAGTTGAAAGAGTATGGATTGGCTCATGTTCAAACACCCCACACACGAAGTCACGATTTGATCACAACCATCGATCAAAGGGAGAAAGAGGATCGTTGATTCGAGAAGGAAACGTTGTAGACTACCTCAACAAGGACACATGGCGCAATCAGACAATGACACGTGTCAAGTTGATTCAGAATTTTAGGTACATGGAAACCACAAATCCGAGTGACACATGGCAGTTGCTCGGCTCATGACACGTCATCAAGTGACGCAAGAGTTACGTCCCTCCAGGATTTTTTCTTCAAGAGTTTTACCACCAGTACTCACCCAAAGACCTGAAGTCCCAGAGCGGAGGATAACCGTTGGATTAAAGAGGACATGCGTTAGTGGATTGTCAACTCTGGGAAAAATCAAAGGAAGGATGAGCGAGAGTTTGAGAATTGAAATCTCCGGAGCCTGGATCGCTAAATCGATCTCGTCCGTTGGTTTGGAGGGACACGTGTCATCTGATCGCTGAGACCAAAGATTGCGTTTGGACAAAGGAAAGAAGGAAGAGCCTTCGATTGAAGAGGACAGATGTCAGCAGATCTGCCATTCTAGAAGATATCCTGTCAGCAACAATAGGGTTTGAGAGTTGAAACTCTTGGAGCCCGGATCACGAAGGAAACCTCAGTCGTTGATGGAGGAGGGAGAGATCTGGTTCACAGACTTGAAAGGATAGATCTGAACTATACGTTCAAGAGCACCGTCAAGATCCTGAGATCGACGGTCATGCTCCATTGCAGGGCCAGAACATGCTCGGGCCTTAATTTTTCATGAGCGGGTCGGAATTGAAACCATGGTTTTGGAGAAATGATGTGTGGAGGCTCATGGTGAATTGTGGGACGAAAAGAAGTTTGGTCTTAACCACCTTTGGACGTGCCTGCAATCATGTGGTCAAATGATTCTCATTGCCCAAGGTCATATCATGAAATGGAGCCAGTTCTCACTAGACAGAAATCGAGAATCACCTTTTGAATAAGCACTTGGTCACCGTTGGTGGTCACGTGAAGGAAGGGGCTTAGAAGCCAAAGAATCCATAGTTGACTGGCTGTAACTAACAGAGAAGATGAAGAGTCTCAATTTCCAGAGAAGCTAAGGAATCTCAGCATAACGCCTAGTGATGATGAACACATGGAGATAACCACCAGAGAAGATGAAGAGTTGCCATGATGGTAAGGAGATGACTCGACGAGAGAAAAGCATGCAGAACAAAGAAGTAAAGTGATTCTGCTGTCGAGATATGCATGAGTGAGGAAGAGATGCAGTAAACAACCTGTAGGGAAGAACAATGATGTAGTGAAGAGTATGTAGTGGCATAGCACATGAAGTATGCAAAAGGTGCATAGAGAGTATAAAAACATAGAACATAGAAGAGATGGTTCTTGCTGTTGAGAGTCATTCATGCGAGTAGAGAGACACAGATGCAGGAGAGTAGAGGAGTGTAGTAGAATAGTGGTGAGAGTGGTATGCCATAGATAAATGTTGTATCACTTTGATAAAGTTATAAAAGAAAAAAACTTATATTTCAGGGTGGTAGGGAGGTGCTAGGGAGGACTGGTGTCCTCAGAGTTTCAAGTGGGTGCTTGAACACATGGATTTGTAGCTTCCATTTGGTTACAGCCAGAACAACCAGGGTGGTAGGGTGGTGTAAGGGAGAACTATTGTTCTTTTTTATACAGGTTGGTGCCTGTGTGACTAGAAGTTGGTGTTGAAACACTCAGAGAGTTGGTGCTTCCTTCTAGTGGGTGCTAGATAAACTAAAGAGTTGGTGCTCTCAGCAAGTTGATGCTTGTAAAACAGAGTTTGTAGCCTCAAGAGGAGTTGGAGCTCATAAGAATGATAATGTAAAGAAAATAAAGATTACTTATCATATCAAGAAGAAGAGGTTTTTCCCTTTATGGGTTTCCTCAGGAAATATCTGTCTCTGTATATTTCATGTGTGTGATTGATGTTTAATATTCTATTTCTTACTTCCCTACATCATTGTGATCTTCATTAAGTGTTCTATAAAGAGTTTAAAATGGGCATAATTGTTTAATCACAGCAACAACTGATTCACCCCCCCTCTCAGTTTTCCAACAATTGGTATTAGAGCCGGTTCCTTTTATTTAAGGTAGATCAGTAAGATTAAACATGTCAATCCATGAAGGAATCTCAACCAATAAGGCCCCTCTATTCAATGGAACAAACTCTACCTTCTGGAAAGTTAGGATGAGAACTTACATAATGGCTTTAGGTGCAAATGTCTGGAATGTGGTAGAGACTGGTTATGTAAAGCCAGTTGTACTAGCTAATAAGGATGACAATCTAGAATTCAGCTTCAACACTAAGGCTATGAATGTTATTCTAAGTGGGCTTGCAGAAGAATAATTTGTAAAAGTTGTGCACTTAGAAACTACCAAAGAAATGTGGGGCAAACTCATTAGCAGTTATGAAGGTATTGAGAAGGTAAAAGATTCCAAGCTTCAAACCTACAGATTACAGTTTGAACAACTAAAGATGAAAGAGCATGAAACTGTTGGGAAGTACTTTTTGAGAGTTGAAGAACTAGTGAATTCCATGAAGAGTCCTGGTGAGCAGTTTGAAGACGTAGTTTTAGTCCAGAAGATTTTAAGATCTTCGCTAGATAGGTTCAACCCAAAGGTCTCTGCTATAGAAGAACTTAATGATCTAAAAACTATGCCTTTTGATCAACTTCTAGAAACATTGACTGCATATGAAATGAGGATAGGTAAATATAAATCCACTTCTAGAGAAGCATCATTTAAAGCTGATAAGAATGAGGATTCTGAGCTTGATGAAATTGAAGCAAAATTTGTGAGAAGACTAAAGAAAGGATCAGACAAGTACCAAGGAAAATTTCCCTTCAAATGTTTTAACTGTGGAAATATAGGTCAATTTGCATCAAAGTGTCCACACAAGAAGCAGGATCAGAATTCTGAAGGAGAAAAGAAGTTCAAACCCAAGAGATTTGGTAAAAATAAAAGTTTATGTGTAAACAATGATGACTCTTCAAAAGACACGGATAGTGAGTCCTCGTGTGAAGATAATATTAATGAATTTATGCTTATGGTCCAAGAGGATTATGATAATAAAATAATAGGAAGTAATGTTGATGTTGAAGAAGCTGTGGTTAACTTGGAAGGAGAACTGATCAATGCTCTAGAAGAAATTTCTAGACTCGGATCTAAGAAGAAAATAAAAATAAAAATAGTTGATACAGTTTGAGAAAGACAATAAAGAACCTAATGAAGAATTTTCCCTGCTAAAAGTGGAATTAGAAGAGGCAAAGAAAATAGAGGACATTCTGAAGAAACAGTTATCAGAAAAGAAGGCAAGATGTGAAGCCTTGGAAGAAGAGGTAGTAAAAACTAGAAAAGAGATGGAGAGGTTTAAAACATTGTATCTTCAAAACCTTCCAAGCATTAAAGCCACAACATAACTAAACGACATTCTGAGCAAACAGACATCTCCATTGTTGAAGACTGGTTTAGGTTATGTAAATGGTTCAAGCAACAAACAACCAAAAAACAAAGAGCCAGTAAAGATGATCAAGTTCCAAGTCAGCAGACAATTAGACCATGAGAGTACTCTGTCACCTAAAGCTAATAAAGACAAGATGATCCCTAATAAAAATACAAAGAGATCAGAAGATGGAGCAACAAATTCCAAGAAGAAGGCCATCCTCCAGGTACCAAAATTTCTTTCATGGCTACTGTTTTTACTGTTCTAATTTTGGTCATAAGATTGTAAACTGTCAAATTAAGTTTAGAGACATGCACCTGAGGAGGTCAAGAAATAAACAAACTTTACAACATAGAACTAAGCAGCCAATGAATAGACAACATAACACCAATCACTTTGACGTAGTGAACAATGAGCTTGAACGTTATAACTGTCATAACTCCAGCCACAAAGCTGCAAACTGCCATTTGAAGAAGTACAAGGCAGATCCAATGATAAATCCTTTAGCTAGAAATGCCAGCACATGGAAAAAGAAAGACATTGAAAAATGTGGTCTAGTACTTTCAGCGCAAAAAAAAAAAGACCCCTGGTATATAGACAGTGGATGTTCCAAGAATATGATTGGACACAAGGATAAATTTTTGTCTATAAGTAAAAGCAAAAAAGGAAATGTAACCTTTGGAAATGATGAACTAGGTAAAATCCAGGGTAAAGGGATGGTGAGTTTGAGTAATGGTAAAGGAAAATCCCAGGATGTTCTGCTTGTAGATGGGCTGAAACATAATTTTCTCAGTTTAAGTCAAATGTGTGACAGAGGATGTGAAGTGGTGTTCACTTCCAAGGATTGTAAGATAAAGTCTATAAACTCAGGACAAGTGGTGGCTATAGGCATAAGGATAGAAAATAATGTATATGTGCTGAAAGAAGATAAAGAAGAGTGTCATCTAAGAAAACATGATGAAATCTGGTTATGAAATAGGAGACTTGGACATATAAACTTTCACCACTTAATCAAGCACAAAAATCTTGAGGCAGTAAAAGATCTTCCAAGAATATCAAAGCCACAAGACTTTGTGTGTAAACCCTGCCAAGTAGGAAAGCTAACTTGGACACAATTTAAATCCAAGAGCTCTACTTCAACAGAGAAACCACTCCAATTAGTTCATATGTATTTATGTGGACCATTAAGACAGAAAGGCACAGGGAAGGAAAACTAATTTATGTTGATCATTGATGATTACTCCAGAGTTACTTGGGTTGATTTTCTCAAAGAAAAAGCTAAAGCATTTGAGAAATTTAAAATATTTAAGGCTTTAACTGAGAATCAAACATGCAAAAGGTTAAAGGCGGTAAGATTAGACAGAGGAGGAGAATTTATGTCAAGTGAGTTCAAGGAATTCTGTGATAAACATGGGATCAAGAGATAATACACAATCCCAAGAACTCCACAACAAAATGGAGTAGTTGAGAGGCAAAACAGAACAGTTCAACAAATGTCCAGGTCAATGATGAATGAGAAGAACATTGGTCAAACTTATTGGGTAGAAGCAATACACACAACAATCCATATTCTTAACAAGGCCCACCTCAAACCACATAGTGACAAGACACCTTATGAACTATGGTATGGAAGACCTACTTCAATCAAAAACTTCAAAGTCTTTGGGAGTAAGTGCTACATAAAGAATAATAATGAAAACCTTGGCAAGTATGATGATAGAGATGATGAAGGCATCTTCTTAGGATATGCTACCAATAGTAAAGGATATAGATGCTTTAATAAAATATTGCATAAATTAGTTGATTGCATTGATTTAAAGGTTGATGAAGGAGTCCCAAAAAGAGAGGTAAGCAATATTGAGCCTACTACAGAGGACATAGTTTAAACGAAAGATGAACGGGTCCAAGAATCAGATGGAGAAGAGACACCCAGACAAGAAGAGTCGGGACAACAATCAACATCAAATACTTCCTCCAGAATTACTCAAAAGAATCATCTTGAAAGTCAGATAATTGGTGAGAAAGACAAATGTGTACAAACCAGAAGAAGGATAATCAAAGACACCGAGCAATCACATATGGCCTTCATATCCATGGTGGAACCCAAGAACTTCAATGAAGCCAGTGAATATGTAAATTGGTTAAAATCAATGAATGAGGAACTGGACCAGATTGAAAAGAATGACACTTGGGACTCATTCCTAGGCCAACAAATAAAAATGTAATAGGATCCAAATGGGTCTACAAAAATAAGATGAATGAGAAAGGAAATATTGTAAGAAATAATGCTAGATTGGTCTGCAAATGATATTCTCAAATAGAAGGACTGGACTTTGATGAAACATTTGCACCTGTAGCAAGATTAGAAGCTATTAGAATGTTTCTTGCCTATGCTTGTCATAAATAGTTGAAAGTATACCAAATGGATGTCAAGTCATATTTTCTAAATGGAGATCTAAAATACGAAGTCTATATGGAACAACCAGAGGGTTTCCAACTGTCAGATAACCCTGTCTTTGTCTGTAAGATGAAGAAAGCCTTATATGTGTTAAAACAATCTCCTCGTTCCTGGTATCACAGACTAGATACATATCTACAAGACAAAGGGTTCACGAGAGGAACAGTTGACAACAATCTATATATCAAAACAGAGGGTAATGATATGCTCATTGTGTTGGTCTATGTAGATGACATCATCTTTGGTAGTAATAATGCTTCATTGGTAAAATGGTTTGCTTCTGCCATGTAGTCTGAATTTGAAATGTCTATGATAGGGGAACTGCCATTTTTTCTTGGCCTACAAATTACTCATAGGTCTGAAGGAATATTTATTTCTCAAGAAAAATATCTAAGAGAAATGTTGAAAAGGTTTCAAATGGAAGATTATAAACCTATGAGCACACCTATGGTCACTAGATGTAAGTTAAGAAAGGATGATGATTCACCTGATGTTCATCATAGTTCATATAGGTCTATGATACACAACCTATTGTACATCACAACATCCTATCTAGAAATAATGCATGTTGTTGGCATGGTAGGAAGGTATCAGGATGTACCTAAACAGAGTCATTTGTTAGCTGTCAAAACAATATTCAGATAATTGAAAGGAACAATGGACTATGGCCTATGGTATCCTAGAAATCAGAATTTTCAACTATCAGTCTATTCATATGCTGATTGGGCTAACTGTGTGGATGAAAGGAAAAACACGAGTGGAGGTGCATTCTTCTTAGGAGATTCCATCGTATCATGGTTGAGAAAGAAGCAAGGTTCCATTTCCTTATCAACTACATAAGTTGAATACATTGCAGTTGCCACATGTTGTACCCAAGTATTGTGGATGATTTAGACACTTGCAGACTTGGAGGTAAAATATACTGCACCGATCCCAATTTATTGTGATAATACCAGTGCAATTGGTTTGTCAAAGAACCTTGTATTTCACTCCAATACCAAGCATATACCCATCAAGTATCACTTCTTGAGGGAACAAGTGACCAACATTGTTGTTTCTTTGCATTATATTCCATCCAAAGATCAGATTGTTGATATCTTCACTAAACTGCTTGCAAAATCTCAGTTTGAGTATCTACGCCAGAAGTTGGGCATGACCCCATTATAAACCTAAGAGAGTCCATCCTGTCATGGGGAGTATGTATTGGTTGAATATCTGATACCTTTGACAAGTACTGAAACATCTCAGGGGGAGCATGTTTTCTTTGACATTGATGTAAAATGGGGAGAAACGGTGTGGTCGGAATGCTATAGTTGGAGAATAGTGTAGCCTTTTAGGGTTGCCATCAATGCCAAAGGGAGAGATTGTTGGCATGTTTACAGGAAAAGTGTGCTTGTCATTGATGGAAAGATCAGAGTGTGCATCAATGGAAAAACAGGAACAAAGATCAAATCTCAGTGAAGAAGCAACAATATTCATAGATCAAATCTTAGGAGAGATAGTGTTCAGAGATGCGTAGACGAGATCCCATACATCAAGGCTCATAGAAGGATCAAAGGTCGTGGAATTTTACAGTTAGATATTTGATAAATCCAAAGCTCAGGAGGAGGAGCGATAGTGGTCGTTGGATCACCAATCCCAAATACCCTATGTCTGTTAGATCCGAATCCAGTGACCAAAGGAAGCATAGAGGAGAAGTAAAGATCTGATCCGTTGGATCTGAGCGCCGAGGACCAACAACCGTCGGATCCAGTATAACTCCAAAGAGGATAATTGATGAGATTCGTCCTCCAACTCCGTGAAATGCGAAATCGTGATGAGATATGAACCGTTGGATCCAGAGGACACATGGTGAGAGATCATCATTTCGTTGACTCGTGAAATGGAAAATTCAAAGGTGAGTAGTCCTCCAGCTTCATGAAATGCAAAATCCCAATAAGATCTGGATCGTTGGATCACAGAGGGTTGTGGGTCATTGATCTGGAAATTTTTTTAGAAAATCGGGAGTTGGGAGAAGGGAGGTGAGTAATCCTCCAACTTTGAAAAACGTGAAGTCTTGATAAGATCTGGACCGTTGTGTTGGCACAGGGGTAGACCTAGGGTTCAACGCTACAACAGTGCACCAACAAAACCCTAACTACAGACACTTTCATCAACACCTACGAAGCAGATGAAGTCTCACCTGAGGTAGAGGCAGGGGTGGTTGCATGACTTAGATGTCTGCAACCTTAGCTAGAACACGAATCTGTGATTACAACACCTTAACAAAGAACTTAGCAGTTACAACTCATTAGTATTTAATTAGTATCTACTTCATAGATAAAACCCTAATTACAGAGCATCACAGTTTGCACCCATATATAGCATATTCAAGCACTAAGCATATTCACATAGGTTAGATCTAGCATTCATCCATATTATCAAGCAAAAATAATTAAAAAATCTATCTATCATTCATCTATATCAAAGAACTTAAGAAAGTAAACACATAAACACATCAATACATCACACAAAGCATAGAAACATAGGATATATGTGGTTCACCCCCAACCTGGGACTACGTCCACCAACTCTTCTTCTCTTTTATTATCTTTGGTCAGTCAACTACATGCACAGAGCCACACTATCCTACTCCACATAGGACAGGAGATATGTGCACACCTCACCAGATCCTCCTTCCCCAAGCTATGTTACAGCACAAAGCTTCTACTCAATCTCTTACAGTCACTTTCACTTAGCCTTGCAAGTGCATAGCATGCACAAAGCATGTACACTATCAATTGCGCTTAGCACTTGGTATCACACACTTGTGCCTTTGCACTTAGCATACATACACAAACTTACTTACATCACCTAGATTTCTATTTATACCTTACAAAAGAGGCCTAAACATGGGTAAACCCATGGGTTGACATCCCCATACCCGTTACATAAGAGCAAAACCCAAAAGGCCCTAAAAAGGGGTCAAGATCTCGCGATCTCTACTTTGACTTGCGCTCTGCCTTCGACAGCCTGTCGAAGTCCCAAAAGTAGGTCAAACATGACCAAGGATCCTCAAAACTTGGTCAAGGGCCAACAGGCCCCCAACACTCACCTGTGACTCATCTCCTGAGTCACTCTGGTCTAGGTAGCTCTGCTTCGAAAGCCTCGAGTTGCTTCGACCTATTGGTGTGCCACGACCTCTTATTCGATGAACTCTTGGATTACTTCTTCATTGACAGGTCCCTCTAAGCATTGTTCAGCTACAGTGAGGACTTGATCCAGTTATGTTCCTCAGCCTTCAAACTCTATGAATAGTTGGCAAGCCTCCTCCTGAATTGGTTGGACTCTCTGTGTCACTTCCATTACTCTTCTCTGAATGGTGTGGACTTGTTGTTGGTCATTGTGTTTTTCTTGCGATCGCTTCATCTTTTCAACTGCTGACAGGGGATTCAACTGTGCCTATATTATTTCGTCTTGCTTCTTTTCCTCCTGGAGCTGTGACTCCAGTGCCTTTAATTTAGAATCCTCAGTGAGACGCTCATAAGTCTGGCCACTTTGATAATTAGTTGTTTACATTACATGGCAAGGAACTTGATTCTTTCAACTATGCTTCGAGCAGTTGATTCTCTTTGATCTCGTACATCCAACAGAGTGTTGGGCACTATTTGGGGCTCTAGGTTTGCTATTATTTGTTGTAGCTACTGGATAGCTTCTGCGAGTTGCGCTACTTGATGCTCTACTTGGTATTTTGCCTTTGGCTCTAATCCTGTCATAGAGCGAAGTGCTCTGTCGACTGCTTCTTTGACTCCCAGCTGTTCTGTGAGCAACTGTTCTTTTTCTTGCTTGGTCTGCGTTCTCTCTTTTTCAAACTTGGCTTGAAGGTCCTCTTTCTCTTTTTGTGCAACCCAACATTGCTCTACCATTTCTTCTTGTGCTTTCTTCAGGGCCACTGTAGCCTATTCTTTCTTTTCTTGCACTCGACAAAGGTGGGCTTCGGTCACATTAGCTAGTCTGCATAGTTGGGAAGGCCCATCTCCCAACTCTAGTTCTTTTGATGGTGGGGGTGCAGTGGATACTATGCAACTAGAGTGAGGGGACTGCTATACCATTCTCAGCTCTGTCGCGATTATGTCATAAAAGGCTTCTTGCTTGGCTTCAATGTTCTAAAAACTGTCTTGCGAAGTGTCTGATATGGTTGTGATGATGAAATCGAAGTCATCGATCGTGAGTACAGTCTGAAGCTTAGACGTGATTTCTTTGGATTTCTTTCATGATGTAGGTTTCTTGGGGGAAACCTTCCTTTTCTTCGATGGATCTGTGTCATCAAGGGGGTTCCATGGTGGGGTTACTTTGCCTTGATCCTTCTTATCTTCTTCCCTTGATTTTTCTTCTTTCTCCTCTTTGTCCACTTCGTCACCTCCTCCTTCGCCAGGTGAATCTGAGGCAGTCTCTTTTGAGGCGCTGCTCAGTTCCTATACATATTTTTTCTTCTTCCTTCTGCTACTACTCGGTGCATTATACTTCTCACGAGTAACTACCGGGCTTCCAATGAGGTTTGGGTCAGACAATTCTGCCTTAGCGACTGGTATAAGGAACTCTGCGAGCCATTCCTTAGTGATTTATTCCAGGTTCTCCTTGGTGAGCTTATAGTATGACTGAAGCTCTTCTTTATTCTAATCTTCACGCCCGATGATATATATGAAATGCTTATCTACGCAAAACTTCATAAGGGGTTTGAACCTGTCCAAAGTGTTTGGCGTCATCCGGGGGAATGATTCGATATCTATTTTCAGTTGCAGGTAGTAGGTATGTAATATTACGTTTGAATGCCACTGCTTTCCCATGTCGCTAGAGTACCTGAGCATGGTGAACTTCACAGCAAGTGGTTCTAACGACTCAATTTCCAGGAAGGTCACACCTTTCAGCATATCCCAAGATGTAAACGCAAAGAGGATCAACAACTAGCTAAAGTAGAACTTGTAGCCCTGATCCTAAGCTTCACGACAATCGAATTCTAGCTGGTTGACTAAGTGCCTCACCCAGTTCGTCTGTAATCCCTCCACGCACTTTCCTACGAGGTCAACCACAAACCCTGTGATCTGCGTGGGTCTGTTCTTTCGGAATAGCTTACCAACAATCAACTGGAAAGAGAGGTGCACTGCACCATTCTGAATGGAGGATACCTTGTAGCCTCACGTCCCCTTCTCTACATCACCATAGATGTCTTTAATCTTCTGTGCCATGGCACGATCTGTAGCCTTCCCCGGGTAGAAGTCTTGTGGGTCATGTCCTTGCATGCTCAATCTAGTGATCCTATGGATCAACGTTGGATCGATGATAATACACCTACCTAACCATAAATAACCATCGTGGAAGCACAAAAATAGGATTTTAACGCATGCGTTAACCTCCTAGTGCCTTCCAAAGTGTGGAATTTTCATGACATTAAGGATAGTGGAGTGCGCGATGTTCATGGTCCATGTTTGGGGAATGATCTTTGATCTCTTTCCCTTCATCTTAGTCAAGTACTTATGAGGTGCAAGCATGTCATAGGTCTTGCAGTCCCCTAGATTATAGTCATTGATCTTTAAGGTTTGAATCCTCTCCAACTGCGATCTGACTGCGCATATCCCCTTCGGGAGGTATGTCGTGATGACTGTGTAGTCGAAGTCCGTTGGGACACTGTCATGATTCACCGTGCTGGCTAGAGGTAGGATGTAATCGGGCAGAACAGACAATATTAACTTTGCATTCTCTAAGTCATTTCTATGCTTGGTTCTTTTCTCATTTGCAATGTGGGATGGTCCAGATCCACGAGCAGTTGACGGGGAGGCTTGCACTCCTTGCGTCAATGAAGCTTGAACTCCTATGGACATCACTCTCTCTGCCATAAGGTTGATTAGAACTTCTTTGATGACTTTCTCTGCGATGTTGAGCTCATCCGACATACACGCTCAGATCAGATAACTCAGGTGGATGAATGAATGCTCAAAGCAATGAAATAGGTGTCGATCTCAATAAACACAGTGCGGTAGCAATGAGTTCTCTTGTTGGCTCGAATACAATTCGCAAAAGTTTTCTCTGTGCAACGGTCGATGGAATAAGTAGACAACGATGTAATAGATCTTCTCCAATGGACAAGAAGCCTTCATCAATGCAGTTATGTTCGTTACAATGCGGTCCCAATTGTCCATTGGTGAGATTTCTGATCATAATTGTTGTTCTAATTGTTCAAGGCGTCAGGCTAATGGTTATAATTCTTTCAATGGCTATATCACTCTGCCATGGCGAAGTGCCATGTTGTGCTGTTCTGATATCCCGACGAAGTTCCAGTTTTGCAAACCTTCCCTCTGGGAAGTCCCCTTTGGGACCTTCTGTAACTTTTCTATCTTTGCTCTCTTCTTACTGATTTTCTAGCCTTCTTCCCAGTGATATTCGTCTCGTTATTCCTCTTTCCATTCTAATTCTTATCAACTTTTGGTATAGTAACTTCACGTTGTTGAGATTCTTTCGTAGGATTCGAGGGAAATACTTCTTCTATGTTTGGGGTAGGTGCTTTGTTCTTCTGTGAATCTTCTTGTGTTCTTGCAACTTCGACATCCAAGTTTCTAGTTTTAAATAGATTCGATCTATTCTCCTTTTCTTCAATCAAGTGCGCTATCCTCCTAGTCATGAAATATTTTAATTCTTGCTTCTTTTGTTCTAAGAATTCCTCTTCTTTTATTCTAGTCTAATTTCTCTCAATCCAGGGTTTTCCTAATAACATGGCAAATGGGGCGTTGTTCTCAATAAATTTAACAACCTCAAAATCTTCCTCTGTCTTAGTTCCATGAGCACTCATAACTATCTGGGTGAGTCTTCCACATAGGGTTATCAGCTTTCCTCTAAATAATCCTATTCCTCCTAATGAAGGAATCATAACAGGCTTTCCTAAAATTTCCTAGATTTTTTCTGTCATAATATTCACCCGTGTTTCCTCATCTAGAACATAGTCTATGTCGAAGTCTCATATTCTTGTTTCTATGTGCTCTTTTTCTTTGAAGATCTCTGATAAGTTGATATTTCGGTGATCATTAAGGGTTTCTTTCATTTGTAGTAATACAGTCTCTAATTCTTTCTGGGGTTCTATCGTGGTCTTAGTTTCTTGATCTTCCTTAGGGTTTTCTTGTCTCATATTCATTCTTTCAAACTTATAAATAATTCTAGGGAAATCCAAAACTTCATGATCCATAGATTGACAACAAATACAACTAGCTCTTCTACTAGGGCATTCCTTAGCAAGATGTCCTGGTCTTCTGCAAAAAATTCTTTCTAGGTTCCTGCATCCATTTGTTAGTCCAAACATTATTTCTATACATAGGAATAACATATCTTTCATTATTTTTGTCAGATCTACTCATATCAAACCTTCTTTCATCTAGTTGTGCCCTACTTTTCAAGCTAGGAAAGAATTGATCAAACATACCTAGATCCATGGTTTTGAAACAAAAATTTCCACTTATCTTTCCTTGTTTCAATCAAAACTTTTCACTATTCTTACCTTTAACAAAGCACAAAGCCTTCAGATCTTACCTCTTTTCTTCAGATATAAATTTTCCTCTTAGAACAGAGCTTCACAAGTTAAGTAGACTACTGCACATTAAAGCAAGAGATCTACGCACATAACTTTATTTTCTTCAGTTCCCAACAATCACAGTTTCATATCCCGACAACGGAACCATTTGTTGGCACAGGGGTAAACCCAGGGTTCAATTCTATAACAATGCACCAACAAAACCCTAACTACCGGCCCTTTCGGCACCACCTGTGAAGCAGATGAAGTCTCGTCCAAGGTAGAGGCATGTGTGGTTGGAGGACTTAGTTGTATGCAACCATAGATGGGACACCGATCTGTAATTACAACACCTTAACAAAGAACTTAGTAGTTACAACTCATTAGTATTTAACCGGTATCTACTTCATAGATAAAACCCTAATTACATAGCATCGTAGTTTTCACCCAGATCTATCATATTCAAGCACTAAGCTTATTCACATAGGTTAGATCTAGCATTCATCCATATTATTAAGCACAAAGAATTAATAGATCTATGTATCATTCATATATATCAAAGCACTTAAGCAAGTAAACACATAAAAACATCAATTCTTCAAACAAAGCACAAAAACACAGGATATACGTGGTTCACCCCTAGCCTGGGGCTATGTCCACCAACTCTTCTTCTCTTTTATTATCTTCGATCAATCAGCTACATTCATAGAGCCACAAGATCCTACTCTGCATAGGATAGGAGATCTGCATGCACCTCACCAGATCCTCCTTCCCCAAGCTAGGTTACAGCACAAAGCTTCTACTCAATCTCTTATAGTCACTTGCACTTAGCCTTGCAAGTCTCACACAACATGCACAAAACATGTACACTATCACTTGCACTTAGCACTTGGTATCACACACTTGTGCCTTTGCACTTAGCATACATACACACACTTACTTACATCGCCTAGATTTCTATTTATACCTTACAAAAGAGGCCTAAACATGGGTAAACCCATGGGCCGACATCCCCATACCCGTTACATAAGCCCAAAACTCAAAAGGCCCTAAAAAGGGGCCAGGATCCCATGATCTCTTCTTCGACTTGTGCTCTACCTTCGACAGCCTGTCGAAGTCCCAAAAGTAGGTCAAACCTGAACAAGGATCCTCAAAACTTAGTCAAGGGCCAACACATTGGATCACAGAGGGTTGTGGGTCATTGATATATAGTATTTCGGATATCAGGATATGGAAGAGTTAGGGTTGGCTCACGTTCAAACACCCAACACATGAAGTCATGATTTGATCACAACCGTTGATCAAAGGGAGAACGAGGACCGTTGATTCGAGAAGGACATGTGGCAGACTATGTCATCAAGGACATGTGGTGCAATCATACAATGACAAGTGTCAAGTTGATTCGGCATTTCAAGTACGTGGAAATCACAAATCTGAGTGACACATGGTAGTTTCTTGGCTCATGACACGTCATCGAGTGACGCAAGAGTTACGTCACTCTGGGAGTTTTGCTTCGAGAGTTTTACCACCAGTACTCGCCCAAAGACCCAAAGTCCCGGTGCGGAGGATATTCATTGGATTAAATAGGACACGTGTCAGTGGATTGTCAACTCTGGGAAAACACAAGGGAAGGATTAACAAGAGTTTGAGAATTGAAATCTTTGGAGCCCGAATCGCGAAATCGATCTCATCCGTTGGTTTGGAGGGACACGTGTCATCTGATCGATGAGACCAAGGATTGTGCATGGAAAAAGGAAAGAAGGTAGAGCCATCAATTGAATAGGACATATGTCAGCAAATATACCATTTCGGAAGATATCCAGTCAAAATAAACAGGGTTTGAGAGTTGAAACTCCCGGAGCCTAAATCATGAAGGAAACCTCAGTCGTTGATGGAGGAAGGAGAGATATGGTCTGCAGAATTGAGAGGAAAGATCTGAACCATCCATTCAAGATAACTGTCAGGATCATGAGATCGACGGTCATGCTCCATTGCGGGGCTAGAATATGCTTGAGCCTTAATTTTTCATGAGTGGGCCACAATTGAAACCATGGTTTTGGAGAAAGGACACATTGAGAACACTTGATTAGTCTTGGATAAATGAAAAAAAAATATTTTATATAATTAAAATATCAAAAACATCATATAAATGAAATTTTCCTTTTTACATATTTCTCCCCACTGAGATCCCTCAGAAAGAGCCAAGTCAGGATCCCCACGGAAGTCCATCCCAGTGTACACATAGTCCTCTACCATGATTCAATGATTTCTCATCCATTGGAAGAAAACTTCGTCATACTTAACGATAGGCACACCACCGTGATGAGCCATCAAGTCCACCCATCTTTTCATCTGTGGATATTTTGGAGCGGGTATGTCCCACTCCACCTATAGACGTAAGACGGGGACCCTCTCCAAGAAAAATGACACCAAAATAGACTCATAACCAAACTGTTTCAACCGACCATTACGACACTTTTTGCAGTTTCTTTTTCATGCTCTTCAATACACCCTTGCATCAGTTGAATACCCTAGGCTCCATGCACTCTATGGTGTACTGAAAGTGGCTTTGCAAAGCCATGTGGGGAGCCACACTCCCTTCCATTCAGGTAATGGTATAAAGGATGGTTCACAATGGTATATCCCGAACATCTCTAATGGAAACCTTGCCACTATGTTTTTTCGTACCGGACATGCAATGGTGTGAAACATAGTAATCCATGGGTTCTCCCCCACCCCTTTCTTCTCGTGAGTGATACCTGAGAGCCTTATCAAGATAACCTCGTCAGAAAGTAAATATCATATATATACAAGGTGAGTGTATGGACACCCACATGAAATTCTTGTTCATTTACATCCCACATGTGGACCAGATACTCTAGCAGTCTCAAGTGGGCTCTCATGCCCTGGATTTTGAAGAACTTGAGTAAAGCACACTCACAGAATGCCATAACTGTACCCGGGTCATTCCTGGCATAATATTCTTCTTCCTCATGCTCCCTTTCCCACCAATCAAGCATTATGACTGAGGAAAACCTGCCATGTAACATCAAAAGAGGATTAGAATAAAAAAAATCATTTCTTGGAAGTTTTCCTAACTCATTTCATCTTTTCAAAAATTGAATTGTGGTCATCGCAGGGCTTTGATTTTACGCAGAGGACGTCGTCGCACCCTGTCTTTGGGTCCCCTGAGATGATGTCAATTCGTCGCAGTTCACGATACTGTGGGCCTGCAATGATGTCAATTCATCGCAGTTCACAATATTGTGGGCCTACGACGATCTCAAAGTGCAGGTAGCCCCAAAAAATCGACCTAAAATCAAAATTTAACCAATAAAAATGAAATTTTAAACCATGAAAAGATAAAAGAGGAGGCAACTACCTTTTTGACGAAAGCAGTTTGCAAGATGGTCCACCGAGGGCTTCGAAATCAATGCTTGAAATTTGGGTGAAAAAGAGGGTTTTGGGCACTATTTGGGTGAAATTGCAAAATGAAATGGTAAATGGGTTGTTTTGACCTATTTTATTACTTTTTACCATATTTTATTGCAAAATTAAATTATTTTTTATATTTTACCTATGCCCTAAAGTCTAACCAACTTTGCAAAGTATTTTCTATTACAGATTGAAAGGTCTAAGGATGGGATGTTTGATAGGGGTCCACCATTTTTGGTTGTTTTTGTATGTTTTTCTTATGTATAGATGCTTTTAGGGTTTTTTAGGAAAAACTCTGAGCATAGTATTAATTCTTTCTCACGCTCGTGAAACCATGAGAATGAAATCAAGTAATCTTTTGTCATTTTTTCGAACTCGCATTGGTAATAAGAAAAACAAAACCTATGGAGTATCCTTTAAGCTCTTTTAAATCTCTCTAAACATGAACAGATAGCCGAGCGACCTTGTTCTTTTCACGCTCGTAAAAGTATTTGAAGAACACATTTGATGAGTGGTAGATTATCTATTTTCCGGTATCATTAGACTAACTTACGAAAAAATACATTATGGAGTTCTCTTTAAGTGTTTTTCAGACTCTAAACATGAAAAAACCCATGAGTTTTATTTCTTTGGATTCGTAAAACAAACATCGAAAGACCCATATGGGATCAAACCACTGCTTCTTAGGGTTCATTAAACATACTCTTAGGGACTCGTTCGAATGATTAGCTTACATTACAAGAATATGCTATCCTCCTCAAGCTTGCATAAAAATAAAGAGGTACTCGCCATAAATGGTGGGGGAAAATTGGGAAAAAAATGTGTCTATGTATTTGTGTTAGTGGCAGTAAAAGTCTCTCTTGAACATGACACACCCTTTCATCACTATATCTGGGTTGAGAAATCCATTTGTCTCTCATTTGACCATCCACAATTTCATATGTTGGTTCCTCGAGTCAATGCTGCCAAGACAACTATCGTGTCGTTCATATGTTCAAGAGAAGTCCAACCTAAACAAGCCTTCTATCGAGTTGGCCATCTGCAGTTATAAATTTTCTACCATGTCGGGATTCCCTGAGTCAGTCCTGAATTATTTCATACTCTAATCTACTCAAATATGTTACATATTGCGTGTCATTGATGGGGGATACATTAAGGCCCTCCTATGAAGAGTCTTTTCTTGTCGACTTCAACTCATTATATGGGAACAAGATGTAGAAATCATTTAGTACCTTGACCCATGATTGTAAGATTCCATCGAGTGTTAGACTTCAACTCATTCATTCACATTCGTTGGATTGTACTAGATTACCTTGGGAGTCATTAACATCAATGGTGATTTCCCTCGCACTTGTTAACAATTTTCATTAATGACCAGTAATCAAGTGGTTTCTACCATGTTCAACTTCAACACCTGTAATCACATGGTTAGATTCGTACTTAGAGACGATGGAAATAAAGGCCCTGTATCTCACCATATTGGTCCAGGTTGTGACAGAGTATTCATAAGTTTGTACTGACACATAGATCCATTGTGTATGTCTCGTGGCTATGTCCAAATTTGAATTCTTTAAATGCATAGATCCACATTGTATTTCTGGTGGCTATGCTGAATCATGATGACATGGATCCACAATGTATGTTTAGTGTCCATGACTCATTTGAAACTTCTGATTAGAGTCACTTGTAGTCCGAGTATTGGAATGCCTACCTCATAAGATGGTATATTATCATGCATATGCTTGATTGTTTACAGGTTCCTGACCGATGCACTCCTTGCTTTCAACACACACATTCTACAAAGTATTTCAGCTATCACAGGTTCCAACTTCATACTTTGGGGAGGATTCTGTTACACATTATTTTGGTCACCCCGGTGATCAACTACCGACATGTGCATAACTCACTTCCATGTTCCCTGAAAACATTAAAAGAGACTTTCTCCATGAGAAAAGTGGTTTTCCTTTTCTTCCTTGAAAAATATGACAAGAGATATCATCACACTCTGCTCTATGCATGGGGTGTGATGATGCTTAATATTCACACTCTACACCAAAGATGGACTGTGATGTCATCGTATGATACCTGTGCATAGGGTGCGATGATGCTTAAGCAAGGGAAAATTCAAAATTCATGAATGTTCTAGAAGGGAATCTTCTAGAAGATGAGGTGGTCTTCGATCGGTTTGGATCTTACTCACTTCTTTGATTTAGTGGGATCATCCTAATATCCTCATCCATCCCTCCTTCACCCTATATAAAGAGGGATCTCTTATGGAAAAGGCTAAGGTTTGCAAAGGCTTTCATATTCATGAAGAGTTCTACTACAAATTATACTTGAGATAGCTTTGCTTTAGCTCTCTGAGTCAGATTGTGGATCTTCTTCATTAAAGGCATTGGAGAAAAGATGTGTGTGTTGGAGAAAAGATCCATTGAAAGGGAACTTGCAACATTAAGGCATGGGTTGTATTCTCCACTTTATATTTAATATAATGCAGCAATACATTTCTTAGCTATAAAGGTGTCTTGAATTTTATTGTATAACTCATTGATCTTATACATAAAATTCATCGGAACATATATATATATATATCTTTGTTCTCTCTCTCTTTGTTGGTTTGTGCTTCTTAAACAGGTTCACCATCCCGAAAATCCAAATATGGAGTGGCAAGGATGACACTAGCGAGGATCGAGCATCATTTAAAAGGTATGTCACTTGTACCTCTCTAAACTAGTTTATATTACAATGAAGTCTAAGGTGAAGTTTGTATTTTGTCTTGTTTTGTTCTAGCTTCCTGTGGAAGTTAGGGAGATTAGTTTGTGTCCGCACTTACTGATTTGTACGATAACATGGTATATGTCATGGTTGTAAATAAATAACATGATCATGATATCTCGTAGATGGAAGACCCTTATAAATATCTGTAAATACCTTCGAATTATTGTCAATAATGTTTTGGAGATCCATTGGAATAGAGGGTATAGATGTTTGAACATCTAGTGAACACAATTGTGCAATTACAACTTGGTATCCATTTTTGAGTAATTTTGTCACGTTATTAGAGATTATCGATTTATAGGGTTTCCCTTGGATACCTCTAAGTTCAATTTCCTTATCTTTTGAGGAAAATCTCATGAAAATTTCCTGAATATTTAGAGCCATTTTCCCCAATGATTGTAACCATTATACCCCTAATACAACATCGACACCAACCATTTGGATTTCAATCAAGGAACTATCCAATAAATACTCCCCCATGTTGAGCTTAATACTATAACACTTCCCTAAACAATGTGTGGTACCTCCATCTACAATCATTACTTGAAACTTTGGTGCTATAAATATAAATCTATTGAGAAGTTTCACTAATTTACAATTAGTAGAAGTTATGGGTACTACCAGAATCAATCAACATTGTTACCTTTTTTCTTTTTGGTTTATCCTTCTATCTTGAGGGCTTATGGAGTAGTGATGCCAACCAATTCATGACAAAAAATGGTTGGAGTAGTCTCTTCTAGTTAGAGGTCTTGTGATGGTTCTAATTCTTGATCATATTCCTCTTCACAGTCTACGTAGAATAATATCTTCTCATCACATTTATGCTCCTTACTATCATTTCTATCACAGTTGAAACATAGTCCCTTTGATATTATTTCATCCATGTTCGAAGGTTTCAACCTCGTGGGTTGAGCAAGGTTAGATGAGAGAGCATGGTTATGTCTATAATTGTTAGTGGCCACTTTTCTAGTAGCCATATTTTTACCTTTAACTTTCCTTGCCACATTCAAAGCATGCTCCATGGATTTGGATTTGAAGAGATGAACTCATGTTGAATGCTCTCCTTTAAAGTGTCCATAAATAGATCTAACGAATTATCCTCTATAATATTCTTTATCGCAAGACTTGGTGTTTGGAATTGATGAATGTGCTATGTAATTGGACCTCTTTGTTAGAGATTTATTAATTGAATAAAGAATACATTTCTCTTAATATCCCCATAATGTGTTATCAATTCATATGTAAAAATGGACCAAGAGACAACATAATCCTTTTTCATTCACAAGGCCATTGATACCATACAAATTTAACATTTTATAAATACAAGTGTAATATACCAGATATAAAAAGTATGCAGAACAGAAATAAAATGCTAGAAATGGAAGAATAACAGTAATATAACCAGCATAATCTCCACAATAACACATAAATTATATAAGAACAACAACATAAATAACACTTTGATTCAGAAAGCAATGTTCATGGGCCTCTTCGAGGGAGCAGCCTCCAGTCGAGCAACGCTCTATTACAATAATATCCAAGCTAGGGTTTTCATACCCTCAACCCTTATTTATACTAAATATGTATATCAAGAGAAGCATCTAAAGGAAGATCATTCTAGAAGCGGAAGCTTCTATTAGGTATTCTTACATTTGTCTTATTCTATTTCATTGAAAGGCCTTATTAATATTGACCTTTATTACATTCGAATATATTGCTCTACCTATGTGTGGGTTAGGACCCTAACATGTCCGCCCCCTTAAAAATAGCCTGGTCCTCAAGGTTTGAGATGTGGAAACTGCTACAGAATGGTAGCTGGTTCCCAAGTGGCATCTCCTAGAGTTGTATCTTTCCACTGGACTAGCACTTCCTTGATGGTTCTCTGACGCAGGCGCCGCTCACGCTGGTCCAAAACTGCTTCTGGCTGTAGCCAAATGGATCCTTCTTCAGCTAACTTGGGAAGGTTGGTTTGAATTTGGAACCTAGTTCCAATCACATTCTTTAAGCATGAAACATGAAAAATAGGATGTAGCTTCAACTAACTGGGCAGAGCTAATTGATAGGCAACTTGTCCCACACGCTTGAGAACTGTATAAGGACCATAAAATTTGGGCGCTAGCTTCTGACAATGCTCGACCTTGAGGGAAGTTTGATTGTATGGTTGCAGTCGCAGAAACACTTGATCCCCTTCTACAAATTGACGTTCAGAGCGATCTTGATCTGCTTGTTGCTTTATGCAATTCTGTGCCATGACCAAGTTCTCTTTGAGGGTACGGAGAATATCCTCTTGAACTCTAAGTGTTTGGTCAACCGCCTAGACCTTCGAGGTACCCAGTAAGTATGAGAGAATTGAAGGTGGCTTCTATCCATATACCGCTTCAAAAGGAGTCATGCGTGTAGCTGTATGGTAGGAAGTGTTGTACCACCATTCATCTAGGGGTAACCACTGAGCCCACTGATTTTTCTTTTCAGAGGCAAAACACCTCAGATATGTTTCCAAACACTTGTTGACAACTTCCATTTGACCATCAATCTGGGGATGATAAGCTGTGTTGAGATGCAATTGGGTGCCCTGTAGCTTGAACAGTTCTTGCCAAAAATTGCTTGTGAAAGTTGGGTCACGATCAGAAACAATAGAGTGCGGCATGCCATGAATCTTGAAGACCTAGTCCATGAAAATTTGAGCCACAGTGGATGCAGTAAATGGGTGTTGAAGAGCGCAGAAATGAGCATACTTGGAAAGGCTATCCACAACCACCATTATGACTGATTTATTTCTCGATTTGGGTAAGCCGGTAATAAAGTCCATAGAGATATCCTTCCAAATAGCAGGTGGAATCGGAAGTGGTTGTAGTGTGCCCAGAGATTTGACTGTTTCTCCCTTGTTGTGTTGACACACATCACATGGAGCAGAGAAATTACGGATGTCCTGTTTCATACCATCCCCCAAAAAAGAATGTTTGACCCTGTCATAGGTTTTGGTGAACCCGGAGTGCCCCACTGTGGTTGTAGCATGAAGCTCAGAAAGTATCGTGGATTTAAGCTTTGATTGTTTACTTAAATACAAACGTCCTTTGTATCGAAGCTCATCCTAGAGCCAAGAGTACCTTGGGGGAGCTGGAGCATTGGTCTACAATTGTTGGATCAGATGCGAACTTTTGGGATCTTGTAGCCATTCCTGGTGAACAACTTGGAGCCAATCTGGTACAATGAAGGAAAGAGAAAAAAGGGATCCTTCTTCTTCATATTTTCAGGACAGTGCATCCACCACCACATTGTCTTTGCCTTTATCATAAATGTTCTCATAATCATATCCAAAGAGCTTAGTCACCCATTTTTGTTGCTCCGGGGAGGAAATGCGTTGTTCCAGAAAATACTTGAGGATTTGATGGTCTACCTTAATTTGGAAACATTTCCCCAAGAGATAAGGGCGCCACAGATCAATAGCATGCAGAATAGCCAACATTTCCTTTTCATAGATGGGTTTTCCCAGTTTCCTTTCAGATAGTTGCTTGCTGGTGAAGGCCAAAGGTTGACCCTCTTGCATAAGGACAATACCGATTCCTTTCCCTGAGGCATCAAATTCCAACACAAAGGTCTTTGTGAAATCAGGAAGGGCCAGTACCAGAGTGGTGCACATGGCCATCTTCAAGGTTTGAAAAGCTTGAGCAGCGACTGGAGTCCAAGTGAAAGAGTTCTTTTTGAGGAGAGCAGTGAGAGGTGCTGCAATCTTTCCCTAATTCTTAACAAACTTGCGATAATACCCTGTTAAGCCCATAAATCCACGCAAGCTTTTGAGAGTCTTTGGGTGCACCTAGTCTTGCATAGCTTCAATATTTTTCGGATCCACCCTAACGCCATCCTTTCCAACTAGATGACCCAAGTATTCTTCTTCTGAGGCACCAAAAGCACATTTAGATTGTTTCAGGAAAAGTTGGTGCTGAGAGAGTAGATGGAGAACTCGATCCACATGAGTAAGATGGTCTGTCCAGGTTTTTCTATAGATGAGGATATCATCAAAGAAAACTAAGACAAAATGATGGAGAAAGGGATGGAAGACATGATTCATGAGGCTTTGGAAGGTGGAGGGGGCATTACACAAGCCAAAGGGCATGACCAAAAACTCATAGTGGCCCTCATGAGTTCGAAAGGCCGTCTTGGGAATGTCTGCCTCTTTCATATGTATCTGGTGATAGCCCGAGCGAAGATAAAGTTTAGTAAAGAATTGGGTGTCACTCAATTCATCCAGGAGGTCATCAATGACAGGAATGGGAAATTTGTCTTTAATGGTCACTTTGTTGAGGGCACGAAATTCAGGACACATTCTCCAAGAACCTTCTTTCTTCAGGACCATGACTACAGCAGAAGAGTAAGGTGTTACACATTATTTTCGTCATCCCTATGATCGTTAATGATGTAAACCTATATGTTTCCTTCAGAGGGGTCAGTGGTCTGAGTTCCTAAAGAGAGAAGGGAGAAGAACTTCTCCTGAGAAAAGAAGTTGCTTTTTCCTATGTA
>ML782575.1:119335-138768 GCA_009831015.1 Picea engelmannii
TCGAGACTTTCGATCTCTCGTTTCCTTCGACCTCAGAAACTCTGATTTCCCGATGTCCAATATGCCGACGGTGCCTTGATCTTCGACACCTGTCCCTGCTGATGGATGGTCCCTATTCCTCCATACTCCTTCCACCCGATCCCCGAAATTCTATACAGAGCTGTGATCAACGGTCCTGGTGTGATCTTGCATTGACGGTTGCGATTGAATCGCAATATCGCGTTTCGCGATTTCGGGGTTTTCATTGACGAGTGATTTGGACATTTCAAAGTCTCGAACCCCGATCCGTACAGAGCTGTGATCAACGGTCCTGGTGTGATCTTGCATTAACGGTTGCGATTGAATCGCAATATCGTTTTTCGCGATTTCGGGGTTTTCATTGACGAGTGATTTGGACCTTTCAAAGTCCCGAACCCCGATACTCTGCTGACATCACACGTGTTTTGACACGTGTTAAACACTGCCACGTGTCACTCTGATTCGTGACTTACCTATGCCTGAGCTGTTGAATCTTCCTGCCACCTGTCATTACCTGGTTGTGCCATGTGTCATTACCTGGTTATGCCATCTGTCAGTCAGGATTTCGCATATCGCGAAATCAGGATTTTCGTTGCATTGTTTTCTTTGCATGTTGAAACCCCGATCCCTGAAACTCCGATGAAGCCTCCTGTCTACAAGTGGATGGTCCCGATCTCTTCTTGTTTGAACGGCTGCGATTTCATCGCGAAATCGCATATCGCGATTTCGGGGTTTTCGTTGTCATTGTTCACGAGACTCGTGAAACTCCGATTCCCGATTCTCCGATGGCTTCTCTCCCTCGCATCTTTTGCAGATCTGACGGTTTTCGGGTATTTGCTTCCAATCTGACAGCGCAGATCATTTCTTCTACACGCCAACTCCTGCGCTTAACATCTGCGCAGCTTCTCCTGATCCAACAGCTGTCGGGATTTCCGAGTGAGATCCGACGGCTCTCGGTCTCTTTCCTGTGCTTCTTGCACTTATAAGAATGATGTTCCTTTTGAGCTTATCTTCCTCGAATCCTTAAAGGATTTTGATGTCTGCTTCACTGTTGTACTTAAGCCACTTAAGCCAGCATTACTACTGTACTTGCCATCAATGACAAGTCTATGCTGCCTGTAAAAATAGTTCCAACAAGACGAGGAGAAAGTTTCCAGATACATCAATGCCTGAGATATGATATCCAAGACAAAATCAGCATGGCGACAGTTAGACCAGTAGTGGATGCATATCAAATTGTGTTGAAAGAAGAAGAGAAGTTGGCCAGGAAGCAGAGTCAACAAAGCAGAGGTAGAAGCTTGAACAGAGGAAAAGGAGTTTCCCATGAAAAAACACAGAAGCCCAAAGACGAGGAAGATAAAACACATAGTCACTATGAGAGAGGAGGAATTTCCTGAGGAAGGAAGAGTGGTGGTAGAAACTCTTTTTCCAGAGGAAGAGGAAGAGGCAGAGGAGGATAATTAAGGTGTTACGCCCATGGAAAAATAAGGCACATGTCTTGGGATTGTCCCGAGTGGAAGAAAGGAGGAGGTGAAGCTCACATTTAATAAGCGTAGAAGAGATATGTTGAGGCATAAGGTGCAGAGGATGGGAAATCCTTAATGATGAAGAAGGTTCTTTTGAAGCAAGAGCCAGAGACTGAAAAGCTAGTGCAAAGGAATAATTTGTTCAGGACATCTTGCAAAACGAAGGACAAAGTTTGAAAGGTGATAATTGATAGTGGGAGAATTGACAACTTAGTATCGACAGAGATGGTGGAGAAGCTAGAGTTGGAGACGACTGTACACCTGACGTCGTACAAAGTCTCATGGTTACAGAAAGGTCATCAGGTAACAATCACTAAAAAATGCCTGGTTGAATTTAAAATAGGTGGGTATAGGGATGAAATCTTGTGTGATGTGATTCCCATGGATGTATGTCATGTTTTGTTGGGAAGACCATGGCAGTATGATAGGAATGTCATTCATGATGGGAGAAGAAGCACCTATACTTTGGAGAAGAATGGTAGGATACACATGTTGTTTCCAATTGAAGAAAAGAAGGTGAAGGATGAAGCTAGCACGAGCATACTTCTCATGAGTGGGAAGGAACTCATGAATGTAGTAAAGAAGGAACAAGATCTGCAGTTTGTTGTAGTGAGGAAGCTAGGGGTTATCCATACCAGTACTTCAATGGAATATTTTCCTGAGGAAGTCCAAGAATTGTTAGAATTTTTTTTGATATAGTAGTGGATGAGTTGCCAAACTCATTGCCACCTATCATGAGTATCATTCATCACATTGAATTGATACCAGGAGAAAGCCTGCCAAACAAAGAAGCGCACATATTGACACCTCGAGAGAATGAGGAGGTGAAGAGACAGGTTCATGATCTGTTAAACAAAGGATTGGTCAAAGAAATCTTGAGTCCATGTGTAGTGCCAACTGTATTGAGTCCAAAGAAGGATGGAGGATGGAGAATGCGTACAGACTCAAGGGCCATAAACAAGATCACCATCAGATACATATTCCCATTCTCAAGGATGGACGATTTGATGGATTGTTTAAGCGGAGCTAACTATTTTTCAAAGATAGATTTGAAAAGTGGATATCACTAGATAAGAATGAGGGAAGGTTATGAATTGAAAATAACATTCAAGACAAATGAGGGGTTGTATGAATGTCATGTTATGTTGTTTTTCTTAATCAACGCCCCGAGTACTTTTATGAGGCTGATGAATGAAGTGTTAAGAGATTTCATTGACAAATTCATGATTTTATATCTGGATGATATACTAGTCTTTAGCAAGACTAAGGAGGAGAATTTGAGACATTTGACGTTGGTGATGAAGAGGTTGCAGCAAGAGAAGTTGTTTATTAATCTGAAAAATTCCTCTTTCATGAAGACATAACTCATATATTTGGTTTTTGTGATTTCTTCAAATGAATTGAAGATGGATCCCGAAAAGGTGAAAGCAATCGGAGAATGGCCGTCACCAAAGAATATCTTTGAGTTGAGTATATTCCATGGATTAGCAAGTTTCTATCGAAAGTTCATCATAAATTTTAGTGGGATTAGTGCTCAAATGATGGATACAGTGAAGAAAAGACATAGATATTTCAAATGGACAGACGAGGTTGAGAAGAGATTCAACATATTAAAGGAGAAAGTAACAGAACAACCAATTCTGCTACTACTGGATTTCGGAAAGACATTTCAAGTAAGATGTGATGCGAGTGGAGTTGACATTGGAGTGTTATTTAGTCAAGAAAACAAACCTATTGCATATTTCAGTGAGAAACTGAACGAAGCCAAGAAGAAGTACTCCACGTATGACAAAGAGTTGTATGCCATAATTCAAGCCTTGAAGAAATGGAGGCACTATCTTGTACCAAAGGAGTTTGTTTTGTATAGCGATAACCAAGCTTTACAATTCATAACCATACAGGAGAAGTTAAACCAGAGACATTCCAAATGGAGAAAGTTTATGCAAAATTTCACTTTTTTCATTAAACATATTTCTGGTAATGCTAACAAGGTTGTTGATGCATTGAGCATGAAAAGTTTAATTATGCAAGAATTTCAGGTTGGAACCTTGGGTTTTGATCACCTTAAGGAAATTTAGCACAGTTATCCAGATTTTGGAGAGGCATATGAAGCATGTGAGAATATTGTACTCGGAGATAGAAGACAGTGGGTTGAATATCTGATTCAGGATGGGTTTCTATTCAAGGGGTGCCAGTTGTGCATACCAAGATGTTCGATGAGGGAAAATTTGTTGAAAGAAAAACATAGTAGAGGTCTAGATGGACATTTCGGCCATGAAAAAACATTTGCTCGATTGAATGGTTCATACTATTGTCCAGGTATCAGAGCAGAGGTGAAAATATTTGTAAGCAAGTGTAAAATTTGTCAGTGTGCCAAGGGGAAGAAGCAAAACATTGGGTTGTATCAACCATTACCTATTCCAGAGAGGCCTTGGGATGAAATAAGCATGGATTTCATGTTGGGATTGCCAAGAACACAAAAAGTGATTCCATATTTGTGGTAGTGGATAGATTTTCGAAGATGGAAAACTTTATCCCATGCTAGAAGACCAGTGCTGCAATGCACGTTGATTTTTTATTTTTTTTCAGAGAGGTTGTGAGACTCCATGGATTGCCCAGGAGTATAGTTTCATATACGAATACCAAGTTTGTTGGTCATTTTTGGAGGACGTTTTGGAAAAAGTTGGGGACAAAGCTATCTTTTAGTTTTGCATATCATCTGCAAATAGATGGCAAGACCAAAGTGGTGAATCGAAGTTTAGGAGATTTGCTGAGGAGTTTGGTCACTGAGCACAATAGTTAGTGGGATTAGATTCTAGCACAAGAAATTTTTGCATATAATGACTCAGTGAATAGAAGCACTAGGAAAATTCCATCTCAAATCATGTATGGAATGAATCTGAGAGGAGTGTCAGAGTTAAGATATCTGAAGCAGAGCGAATTTAAGAGCATGGGAGTCAAAGACTTCGCTGTAGAAATGTAGGAACTTGATAATCAGATCAAGGAGCAGTTGAAGAGGAGTAGCAGTGAATACAAGCATAGAGTTGATCAACACAGGTGAAAGCTTGAATTTGAAGTTGGAGATCAAGTTATAGCACATCTAAGGAAGGAGAGGTTCCCGAGGGGAACATATAATAAGTTGAAATTGAAAAATATAGGACTGTGTAAAATCCTGAGAAGATTTGGGGAAAATGCTTATGAAATAGAACTGCCAGAAGATGTGGGTATATCACCCCTATTCAACATTGCAGACCTGTATCCATACAAGGAGGATGAATCTGAAATATCCAAAGATCAGAGGAAGTTCCAGTGGGAAAAACATGTTCTTGTAGCAGAGAAGCCACAAATGGAGAATATTATGATCATCGAGTTGGTAAGAAGACCTGAAGGAAGAGGTATTTTGAGTATTTAGTAAAGTGGAAAGGACGACTAGTAGAAGATGCCAGTTGGGTTGGTGAAGTAGACATCCAAAGGCATGGAAAGTCAGTGTAGGAGCTCATGGAAAGGAGTACATGAATTTTTCATCCAGAGGAGTATGATGCAGGAGCATCATCAGTAAAGCACAAGCAGGGGACAGTTTGGTGCACTAGCGTGTATTTTGAAATATTTTGGATTCCAAAGACTAGTGTATTAATGTAATATCTGACAAAGATTTTTGAGTTATGAACATATTTAATGATTAGAGGCTTAACCATCGAGTAAGATCGATGGGTGGGTGTATTTTTCTTTAATGTGAAAATTGCAACACAGATTTGGAGCATCCTCTCTTATCTGTTTGAATCAATATTTATTGTAATAAATGTTAAGTAGTTGAAAGCCTTTATTTTCGCTAGGATATCATAGAGTAGTTGGAGGGAAATAATTGAAGAGTCCCTTTGTATAAATCTTTGTATTGTTGTTGAGAAGAGGCTGCAGATAGAAGACAATTGATCAGTTGTTGAATCTAATGTGTAGATTTCCATTGTATTCAAGAATTGGGAGATGCATAGAAGTAGTGTATGAATGTATGTGAAGTTTAGTTGAATGAATATAACAGAGGAATATTGTCCCAAATGTTTGTTACTATTGTGTCTATCTGAATGAGTGAATGGTAGACTTTTAGGTTGTTTTCAATTCTCTTTTATTTCTTGTTCTTGAATCTATGAATGCATTTACATGGTTGAACATATGATTCATTGTGAAGGGTGAATCAATTTCAATGGTTTCTCTTCATTGAGTGAGTGCAAGGAGTGCATAGTGTTTGCAAGGAGTGCATGAACGAGTATGTTTCGACTCGTAAGCTCAGAAGAGATAGCGAGAACTTGTATAGTGCATCGACATCTGTAAGGACTGCATGACAGAGTTTCAAACTTAGAATCTCAAGGAGGAATATCAAGGTTTTAGTCACAAAAGAGAGAGGTTGTTGGAGAACAGTCGCAAGGAGTGTGAAACCATCCACAAAAGAGTTGAGAGTGGAGGAGGACCCGTTGCAAGTTTTGAACAGGTTAGGATTTCGACTAAGTGTCGAAGGAAGTGTTCAGAGGAACCAGAAAAGATCGAATAGGTAAAGCTCGGGAGGGAGAGCGGTGGAAAAATATTCAAGGAGAAAAGTCCCTGAAGTTTCCATAAAAGACAGTGGAAAAGATTCGTTTCGGAGGGAGACGAACGATTTCAAACTGTCATATCTGGGAGAACTACACAAAGGTTGGCCGTAAGGTGTTTCGGCACTTCGAGGTTTGGGAAATCTAGAAGGAGTGTAAGCGTAGAATCGCAAAGTTTAAACTCGCGATTTGATCTTAGTCGTTGATTGTGAGGGTAGCACGTGGTAGCAGATTAAGGAATACGGAAGTCGGAATTCCAGAGGTTTGTGGGTGAAGAACCTAGATTTTCGTGAAGTCGTGAAACCCGAACCATAGTGGAATCAACAAATTTGAGGAGACATGTGGCGGAAGTTCGACTATTAGGAGAAACGCGCTTCGGGAAAAGTTGAAGGAGGAGCTTGGAATATCCTCGAAGTCCGAATCATGAAGGAATAGGCCCATGGTCACAACTGTGGTCACTTGGGAAAAAGGGTTTTGTGTATGTATAGTGGTTTTGGGTAATCACGAGGACCCGAAGAGTCACTCTGACTCAGTATCTCGAATGATCCAAGACCAGGAGGTCGAGTAGCCCTTTGGAGGGAAGGGGGTTTGTGACAATACTAGATGAAAACCAAGGAAGGGTGGAGTGTTGAGCTCAAAATCATTGCTACCCACAAACTTGGTGATAGTGTAAGGCCCATAAATTAGTGGGAGAAGCTTTTGATGGGGCCCGGTGAGACACTCCTTCTGCAAATGTAACTAAAATTTGTCGCCAACCTGAAACTAGTGTGGTACCCTATGTTGGTCATGGTGTTACTTGTACTTAGCATTGGATTTCTGCAAGATCTCTTGGACTTGTTGGAAGATGTGTTGAATCCGATCAATGAATCTGGTGGCTTTGTCAATCGCAGACTGATAAGAGAAGAGTCAGCCTATGCGGTGGCAAGAGGAAGTTCCACATCAATGGGTCCCAAGGGTTGGAATCCCAGACCCACCTGGAAAGGGTTATGGCCAGTGGAAATATGGAAAGCCCTGTTGTATCTATGTTTGACATATGGGAGACTCTCGTCCCATGTACATGGATTCTTATAATTGTACATGTGTAGGATGTGGACAATCATTCGATTGACGACCTGGGTTTGGCCATCGGTTTGGGGGTGGAAAGTAGTGGATTTTTTTATCTTGGTGTCCAACAGAGACCAGAGACTCGACCAAAAGGTACTTAGGAGCCTACTGTCTCGGTCGGAGATGTTGGTCTACGATATCCCAAAGTGGAACCAAACTAGTTCGAAGAAGAGATTGGCAGTCTCAACTGTTGTGACATTCTTCTTACAGGCTGTGATGATGGCCATATTTGAAAATAGATAAACAACCACAAACACACATTCATTTTCGTGCTTGGTGAACGACAAACCAGACATGTAATCCATTGAGATAGATTCCCATGGCTTCTTGGGAATAGGAAGAGGGGTGTATAAGCCTTGCTTCTTGATGGTTGGCTTGGAAACAATGCAGGAAGTGCAAGATCAAATATACTTGTTGACATCCTATCGAAGTTTTGTCCAATAAAAATGTTTCTGAAGAACGACCACAATTTTCTCTATGCCAAAATGTCTTGCCACCTGACTGTAGTGGGATTCCCAAGTCAACTTTGCATGCTTTCTTGTAGGAACACAGAGATGGCCCAGGTGGTATAAGAGTCTGTCCTGAATGTGGAAATCAGTGATAGTGGCGCATGTACCCAAGAGTTGATATGTGGTGGTGAAGTCCAGATATTGCTGATAAAGTTGGGGCCACTCCGATGCTTCATATCCATAGGACTGGAGAACAATGGTGAGTGTAGCCACAGAAGGCTGAGTGAGACAGTCAGCGACACAACTGGAGATACATGTCTTATACTTGATGTTGATATGGAACTGTTGCAAGTAGGTGGACCACTTCTGATGGCAGTCATTCTGTAATTTCTCCTGTGTCTGTATGAACTACAGAGGCTTATGATCCATGTGTATGATCATCTCTTTCCCCAGAATGTAATGTTTCCATTGATGATAAGCTTATACAATGGACTACATCTCATTGCTATAGGTGGGGTATTTTTGGACAGTATCAGAGAGTGTCTCACTATGGTATGCCACAGGATGCCTGTCCTGAGTGAGAACTGCGCCCACAGCATAGTCAGATGCATCAGTCTCAATCTCTAATGGTTGTTGCAGATCGGGAAAGGAGAGCATGAGAGATAAGCACAAGCGATGTTTTCGATCATCGAATGGTCATTTTTTCTCCTTCCCCCACAAAACATTGGCCCTACAATCACCCTTGGTTACCTGGCTGAGGGCCTAGTCAATATGGGAGATTCCCAACATGAACCATCAGTAGAAATTGGCTAGTCCCAAGAATATTTGAAGCTCAGTCAGTGTGGTTTGGGTTGGCCAGTGACGGATGACTTGGATCTTAGCTGGATCAACATGTACCCCATTCTCATCAACAATGTAGCCTAGGTATTGCACCCTATTCATGCCAAAATATCATTTTTCCAAGTTGGCATAAAGCTTGTGTTGTCGCAGAGTGCTCAAAACCTGTTGAATATGTTGCAAGTGCTTCTCCCACATTCCATTGAAGATGAGGATGTCATACAAATATACTACCACAAAGGAGTCGGTGAAATGTCTCAATACATCATCCATCAACCTTATGAAAGTGGCTGGTGCATTTTTTAAGCCAAAGGGCATGACTAGCCATTCGTAGAGACCTTTTGTAGACTTGAAGGTTGTCTTCTAGACACCAGTTGGCTCGATGGGAACCTGGTGGTAGCCAGACTTCAGGTGAATCTTGCTGAAGAAATTTTCCCCCTTGAGTTGGTCAAGAAGGTCATCAATTCTGGGAATGGGGTAGCGGTTCCTGAAAGTGATTTTTTTTAAGGCTTTGTAATCAATGCAAAGTCACCAAGTCCCATCCTTCTTCTGCATGAGTAAAATTGGGCTTCCGCAAGGGGAGGAGCTGGGTCTGATTTTCCCCTTTTGAAGAAGCTCTTGGATATGATGCCTGATTTCGTCATTCTCCATCAACGAACACTGATAGACTGGCCCATTAGGTAGAGGTGTGTCGGGGGTCAGATCAATTGGATGATTGACTTGGCACTGTGTCAGTACCCTTGTAGGTGAGGCAAAGATGTCTTTGTATTCTTCCACAATCCCGTCCACTTGTTGTTGCTGCAAAGAGAGGTGTTGTATTCTTCCACAATCCCGTCCACTTGTTGTTTCTACAAAGAGAGGCGTTGTATTCTTCCACAATCCCATCCACTTGTCCGCTGTCGAAAATGAAGTGAATTGGAGCCCCCTTGACCCACATCTTCGAGTGAAAGAGGCATTCCCCTTCCTATGGTTCTTCTGGTTCACTTAGTCGGACTTTGGTGGTAGAAACTGTGGCACTGGGTTCAACATCAATAATCCTCTTCCCTCCTTCAGGATTTGACTTGGAATCAGAATCGACCTATGACTCGGAAGCCTTCAGCTTGGCCACAAGGGATTGCCTAGAGTGGCATTTGTCGGTGTTGTGCCAAGGACTTTTATGGTACTCACACCATTTTCTCATGTCCCTCTTCGTCTTCTCGTTGCCCTTCTTGTGTTTTGGCTTGGAAGAATTGTCCTGAGGGCGACCATCATGACTTGGTCCCTTGCTATGTGGGTTGGGGTTGCCTTTTCCCTGCTTTGGCTGTGAGGGGTTTGCATATCTAAACTCTTGTCGTTTCTACTTAAAATTTTGCTCGATCTTGACAGTGTACCTATAAGTCGTGCCCAATGAGGCAATGTCTAGGAACTCCATTTCTATTTGAATGTATCTATGAAAACAACCATGATATTTGAGCACCAGATGACACTCAAAATATTTGATACCCAAGTTGGTGCATAGGGTATGGAAAATATTGGTGAAGTCTGGTACTGTCTGGTCCCTTTCTTAACGTAGGGTGGTCCATCTAGTGTACTGGTCCTCGTAGCTTCCAACAGGGTAGTATTGTTCTTTAATGGCATCCCGGAAGGAATCCCATTTAGAGGCCACCACAAAAATTGCAGATTCCTCCACGGCCCTTTACTCAGAGTAAGTATCCCACCAATATTTAACATGGGGAACGAACTTGAGGAGTGAAAAAGTGATCTTTTCCCTATTGGAAAAATTGTGGACCGAAAAATATCCTTCGAGCAGATTCAACCATTTATCTATAGCATCCGCATCTATCAGTCCTTCAAATAAAGGAATATCAAAATTTACCTGTACCTTGAAGGGGGTTGCATGGCTACTTGATGAAGATTCTTCTCCCGTGGAAAACCATCGAAGGATCTGCACAAAGTTGTCCATCATTTCATTCCTATGTTGTGCAAGGGCTTCCTCGACCAACATTTTAATAGGATCTCCTGCTCCATCATATTTCTTTTCATCTTCCATGGGTTGTTTTTGGGCTCGGCGCGACCGATATGGTAACGGATTGATTGGTTTGAGTCCCAACTTCTTGTACCCAGACCTTGTCGAGGACATGCACAAAAAAAAAAAAATGAAGAGAAGAGCTCTGTGATACCATTGATTTGGATTTAGGAGAGGAAAGAACTGATTAATAGAATGAATACAATAAACATAGATATAGGAAGAATAACACAAATATCCAGTGAACAATATCTTCTATTAATTAATGAAATAGGATGAAACTGTAAAACTGCATAACTGAAACTTGCTCAAATGGTGGTAGTTATATTTGAGAAGAGATGTGGATTCTATGTGCATTCGCCTAAGCAGAATGGATTAAAATGAGGTTCCATAGGCCCTTTTCATATTACTCATGAATTCCAAAACCATAGACATCCAAAAACCTAACCCTAGAAGGTGAAACGCCAAAATTCATGTGGGCCCTATAGGTAAGTTGGTGTAATTTGGTACCTCAACTTCCTAGGGTCATAAAGTTTGCATACGAGCTCTATTTTAGGCACGTGATAGCCCGTTGGAAAGGTATTTCAAATAACTACACATTCTACTGTTAGAATCTAAATCAGTCTACAGTTTGACTGTGGCGAGCCAAACGAACAACTTTTAGTTCCCTAAAACATCCCTGAAAGTACAACAAGATGTGCTGACATGAAAAAATACAAAATAATCCAATTGGATTAGGTGAGAGGCCACTCGTATCCACCTGGAGAATGTGTGAGGCTTTAGAAAACCCCAGAAGTGTAAAACTCACAATTATAAAGCAATACAAAAAGATGTGCGAAACAAAAATGGAAATGATGAGCCAGTTGGAATAGGTGGGTAGCCACCAATATCCACCTGGATCAGTAGGATGTGCACAATCATTAGATTGACGACCTCTGTTTGTCCATCGGTTTGAAGGTGGAAGGTAGTGGATTTATTGCGCTTTGTTTCCAATAGTGACTAGATACTCAACTGAAATGTGTTGAGGAACCTATTGTCCCGATCAAATATGATGGTCTATGGTATCTAAAAATGGACCCACACTCATTCGAAGAAGATCTTGGCAGTATCTGCCACTATGATGCTCTTCTTGTAGGCTACGAGAATGGCCATCTTTGAAAATCGATCAACCACCACAAATGCACAATCATTTCCTTGCTTGGTGGATGGAAGGCCAGACATGTAATCCATAGAGATGGATTCCCAAGGCCTCTCAGGATTAGGAAGAGGGGTGTATAATCCTTGCTTCTTGATGGTTGACTTGGAAATGACACAGACAGTGCAAGATCGGATATACTTGTTGACGTCATGTCAAAGTTTTTTCCAAAAAAATTGTTTTTGTAGAATGGCCACAGTTTTATCCATGCCAAAATGTCCTTCCATCCAATTGTAGTGAGCCTCCAAAATCATATTTGCATGATCTCTTGCAGGAACACAGAGATGGCCCAAATGGCGTAAAATTCCATCCTGAATGTGAAAAGCGGTGACATTCGAGCCTGTACCCAAGAGATGATAGGTGGTGGTGAAGTCAGGACCTCGCTGATAAAGTTGGGGCCACTCAAATTCCTCATGCCCATGGGATTTGAGCACGGTGGTGACTGCAACCATGGGAGGTCGACTGAGGCAGTCAACAATAGGATTTGTGCTCCTTGTCTTATACTTGATGTTGAGATGGAACTGCTGCAGGTATGTGGATCAATTTTGATGGCAGTCATTTTGCAACTTCCCTCGTGTCTATATGAACTACAGAGGCTTGTGATCAATATGGATGATTGTCTCCTTTCCCAGAATGTAATGTTTCCATTGACGACATGATTGCACAATGGAATACTTTTCCTTGTCATAGGTTGGGTACAACATAGTCGGATGCATCAGTCTCAATATCGAACTGTTGTTGTAGATCGGGTAAGGAGAGTACTGGCACTGAGCACAAGTGATGCTTCAGATCATCAAATTCTCATTGTTGTGCCTTCCCCCATGTGAAATTTTCCCTACCACTTCCCTTGGTTACTTGGCTGAGGGCCCATGCAATATGGGAGAATCCCAACACGAACCATTGGTAGAAGTTGGCAAGTCCCAAGAAGCTCTAAAGCTTAGTTAGTGTGGTCAGGGATGGTCAGTCATGGATGACTTGGATCTTAGCTAGATCCACATGTACCCCATACTCATCAATAATGTAGCCCAAGTATTGGACCCTGTTCATGCCAAAGGAGCATTTTTCCAAGTTGGCATATAGCTTATGTTGTCACGGAGTGCTCAAAACCTGTTGAATATGCTGCATGTGCTCCTCCCAAGTTATTTTGAATATGAGGATGCCATCCAGATATACCACCACAAAATATTTAGTGAAGGGTTGAAATACATCGTACATCAACCTCATGAAAGTTGCTAGTGCATTTATTAAGTCAAAGGGCATGACCATCCATTCAAAGAGACCTTCCTTATATTTGAAAGTTGTATTCCATACATCATCCGGTTAGATGGAAACCTGGTGGTAGCTAGACTTTAGGTCAATATTGTTGAATAAATTTTCCCCTTGAGTTGGTCAAGAAGGTAATCAATTCGGGGAATTGGGTACCAGTTCCTGACTATGATTATGTTTAATTCTCTGTAATCAATGCAGAGCCGCCAGGTCCCGTCTTTTTTCTACACCAATACAATTGGGATTTCGCAGGGGGAGGAGATGGGTCTGATGTGCCCCTTTCGAAGTGACTCTTGGATCTGACGCTTGATTTCATCATTTTCCATCAGCGAGCGACAATAGATTGGTCCATTAGGAAGAGGTTCATCGGGGGTTAGATAAATTGGATGCTTGACTTGGTAGTGCATCGATACCTTGGTGGGTGAGGAGAAGATGTATTTGTACTCTTCCACAATCCCGTCCACTTGCTTATGCTGCAAAGAGAGGATCTGTGTAGAGGTCACAGATATGGCATCAACCTTCTACTTACTGTGAGCATGTATCACAAAGTATATGAATTTCCTGATCTCTGAAATGACCTTACTACATTGCTTAGCAAAGATTAAAGAAATAACAGTAGGTGACGCTACCTCTGGTATCCTGAACAATTTCTACCCAAAGTAATAATAACACTACGGGGTCTAGACTCATACACAACATGTTGCTTCCAAAAATATGGTTGTCCTAAAAGAACATCACAAACTTCAAGGGGAGCAATACTACACAATACCTCATCTTTGAAGGGCTTGATGTCATAGGGTAGACGACACTATTTGATGACGCGAAGATCTCTTTCTTGGTGAAGCTAGCTGATGGTGTAGGGTTGCGGGTCTGGTGTCATCGACAAGTCTAGCCAATTGATGACCTCTTCTGAGATCAGGTTCTTCTGATTTCCGGTATCGACAATGAAATGAAGTGGAGCCCCCTTTACCCACATCTATGAGTGAAAGAGTCATTCCCCTTCCTTTGGTTCTTTTGGTTCACTTGGATGGAATTTGGTGGTAGCGACAGTGGCACTGGGTTCGACATCGATAATATGATTCCCTCCTTCTAGATTTGATTCGGAGTTATAATCTTCCTCTGAATTGAAAGCTTTCAGATCGACAACCAGTGACTACTTGGAGCAACATTCTTTGGTGTTTTTCCAAGGGATTTTATGGTATTCACACCACTTTCCTATGTCCTCCTTCAACTTCTCATTACCCTTATTGGATTGCAACTTGGACTGGTTGTCCTAAGAGTGGCCATATTTACTCTGTCCCTTGTTTTGTGGGTTGGAGCCGCCTTTTCCCTGCTTCGGTTGTGAGGCGTTTGCAGATCCAAACTCTCGCCTCTTCTACTTAAATTTATGCTCGATCTTGATAGCATATATATAAGCCACACCTAATGATGCGATGTCCAGAAAATCCATTTCTGTTTGAATGTATCTATGTAGACAACTACACTATTTGAGCACCAGATGTCGTTCAGATTCTTTAATACCCAATTTGGTGCGAAGGGTATGGAAACTATTGGTGAAATCTAGTATTGTCTGGTCCCTTTCCTGATGCAGCGTTGTCCATATTTTGTATTGGTCCTCATAGCTTCCAATAGGGTATTAATATTATTTAATGGAATCCCTAAAGGAATCCCATGTGGAGGTGTTGGCAGCCAATTCACATTTTTCATTGTCTCATAAGCTGCCTACACCAATGTTTCACAAACATTGATTTTTTGTCGCAAACTTCGAATGAACGACGCTTTTTTCTTTGCGCCTTTCCGCACGCCTACCTTCGCTAAGTCTTCATGATTGTAAGCATGAAAATTTCTCCTTTCGAGGTCACATTTCAATCGTTACCTGAACTGCCAATACCTTTTGTGTCATTATGCATATTGCGCCTATCTTTTTATTGATCTTTACATGATCGGCAATGTCCTTTGATCGTTTTTCATACTTCAATGGATTATATAACTCAGTTTTATTGAAGGCATTTATCCTTTAGATTCACATTTTATGACTTGCCTGAACATTGATTCATTAAATTGCATGGGGGTTATGATTTATCTTTTTTGTGAACCTTATTTTTGATCCTTGTTATAAGCTCTTGGCGTATCAATTTATGCATTTGACACCTTGATTAAACGTTTGATTGGCGAGAACATGATTTTGGGTTTTGAACTGCATGTCGGATGTTTGAACATTATGGTATAACACTCACACACATTGGTATATTCATTTGACATTCTTATATCGATTGTGTGATTGGATTTCGTCGAATTTGCAATGCATTAGTATTTTGATTGGCTTCCTATCTGGCCTACTCAACTTGTGGTTTCATAAGATGTATGGATATTCATGTATAATGCCTATGGCTATTTTTGTAACTGTTGATATGTTGTTTTCATGTATTGACACATTGGTTAATCTATGGACATCGGTGGTTACATTGGCGCATAGTTGAGTTTGATTCGACTGTTGGTAGATTAAAAACTTTGATATAACATTCATTGCGCATGAACTCACTATTGTTCATTGGTCAAACCAATTGATGTAAGTGTTGAGTTGTGTTACAGGGGATGTTACAGCTGTATATGCCTGCCTCCTTACCAAGAATTAAGCCATTCATCACCTGCCACGTTCATGCTCACTAATTTGATGATTGCCTTAGATTCGCAAATCGCGCAGAGGGTTTCCCATTTCCACTTTTATTGCTGTTTGGAGGATTGGGCGAGTTTAGAAACTGGATTTGAAAACTTCATGCAATAACTCAGCCTGGATATAAACCCAAAACGATCTGCAATCGGATTGAGAGGTCGTGTCTTCCCTGAACGACCTGGTGGGCATAGAGAGATTGAATTCTCATGAGCGAACCCTGCATACTTTTCTATCTTGGTGAGTTATCTTATGGGGAGCATGATTTTGATCAGTATCATTCCAGTTTCAGTAGCGATTCCTTACAGGATAAAGGAATATCTCCAGTGAAGCAAATGTCACGAGGGAGAATAGACAATACAATCTCTCCATCTTTACTGGCGATTGGGGCTCCAAAACCCGTGGCTAATATCACAAGTGTGGATACATGCACAGGGACTCCAATATCTAAGGGCGTTTCGAGTCATGTGATCAAATATGCCAGTGCAGATATTACCTTGCAAAACATTGAATCAGAAATTGTGTGGTCGACACAGAAAGACAACGTTTGGGGATTCTTCAGGGCAATAAAGATAAATAAACACCCCAGAAAGACCTTCAGAATCGAGCCATTCAGGCACAGGGTGGATATGGATCCCAAATATGCCGAGAAGACCTGAAGATCCTCGAACATGCAATCCACGAGATCTATAATCACAATGCCAGTGTCTTGATTTTTGAAGAACTATACAGGAATGCCTACAATATGGTGCTTCACAAATATGGGGAAAAGCTCTATTCCGGCCTTGTGACCACAATGACTGGCCATTTGAGGGAAATGGAAAAAACAACTGGAGCTGCTTGGGGTTTCTCTTGTTTCAACTATGGCACTCAACGATGTTTTTGGCCCGCGTGCTCGTTTTAATCTGGATGGTGAAATCTAAGTATTCTGACTTCAAGCAATTACGAGAATGTTAATTCTGTACATCACCTAGTTACAATATGGTATTTGTGGGAGCAAGATTTTCTTCGTAGCAGAGTTGTATAACTGATTTACCAATATTCTGCACACTTCTAATATCGAGAAATTTCTCTTACATGTATCAGCTGGACGATGAGATTCTTTATACAGCATGCCTCTAAATTCTAATGTTGGTCTATTGGCATATTCTCCATTGGCTGGCGAGGCTTTGATTGGGAAGTATACAGATCCTGATTATATAGCAGTAAAGACGGTATGCTGAGCCTCTATGGGTCTTCGTTGAGTTATTCGGAAAATGGAGTGCAGCTGCACTGTAAGGCTTCGAAGGCATCGCCCGCAGCTTCCAACGCGATTAACTGCAGAGAGACCCCTGTGAAAGAAACCCATCGGGTTGTTCGGACTGAGGACCATAATGGCAATAAAATTATCAATGAATATGTTCGAGAGTGTAAAATTGGAACAGGAAGCTATGGAAAAGTGGTACTTCATAGGAATTTAAAAGATGGGAAGCGTTATGCCATCAAAGCCTTTCACAAGTCTCGGCTTTCAAAATTGCGAGTAGCACCTTCAAGAAACTGCCATGACGGATGTTCTAAGAGAGGTTTCGATTATGAAAAAGTTAGATCATCCCAATATTTTTAATTTAGTTGAGGTGATTGATGACCCAGAAACGGATTACTTTTACATGGTCTTGGAAGATGTTGAAGGAAGGTGGATCTGTGAAGGATCTGGTCCTCCTGGAGGAATTGGAGAAGCTACTGCTAGAAGATATTTCCGTGATGTTGTTGCAGGTCTTATGTATCTTCATAGTCATAATATTGTGCATGGGGATATCAAACCAGAAAACCTTTTAGTTGACAACAATGGAAGGGTTAAGATTTGTGACTTTAGTGAGCTTCGAAAATCCCCTGGTACACCAGTTCTTACTGCACCAGAATGTTGTTTAGGCTTGACATACCAAGAAAAACTCTTACATGCGGACAAGATAAGACCTCAGGTAACTCTCATGAGATTCAAGCAGGGGATTACTCTGTTTTCAGAAATATGAACAAAGAACCTACCAAGGGTATTCAAAAAGAATCTGCTGATCTACCAGGTGGATCATCTTTGGAGTTTGATTCAAGTCACAAAGATGAAATGAAAGGACACAGCACTGTTTCAGCAACCCTTGGGAATGGATCTGTCTCTGAAATCAATGTAAATGATTATACACAGAAATTTGCCTACTGTGAGGATGAAGAAGATGACAATGGTAGATCTGGCAGCATGGAGTGCAGCGGTCTTGATTATAATCCTAGTGGAGACCGTGAGTAGTGTTGATTTATTCAAATTGACATTTTGTAGTTTAGATCATGCCAGTAATACAGATTTTGATAGCTCACCAAATGGGTCAGATATTGAATCCAGCGTAATGATTACCAAACAAGGCACATTGTGGATAGAACATGTGCAGACCTTCCTTGGAAAATTTGTTTGAAGGTGGATGGTGTCGACATAGAGGTTCCTGAGGACTCATAAGGCATCTTTGTAACAAATATTGGGAGCTATATGGGAGGTTTAAATCTGTGGCAAAATCAAGAAGAACATAATGATGATTTTGATCCACAATCCATGCATGACAAGGTTCTTGAAGTTGTCAGTGTTTGTGGAGCATGGCATCTTGGAAAGCTCCAAGTGGGGCTTTCTCGTGCTCGAAGACTTGCCCAAGGGAAGTTGACTAGGGTCCATACATTTGTTTCTTCTTTTCCTGTGCAGATTGATGGAGAACCATGGATTCAACAACCTTGCAATCTAGAAATAGCACATCATGGACAGAGGATTTCCGAGGAGCCCTTGGGTCATGCTGCAGCTATTATGGCCAAGGTAATTGATGAATGCTGTAGATGTAGATGGGGATGAGACAATTGATTACTTGGAGTTTATCATGGCTACAATGCATGTGAACAGAATGGACAGGGAATATCATCTTCATACTGCCTTTCAGTATTTTGATAAAGACAGCAGCGGGTACATTACAGAGGAGGAATTAGAGCCAGCAGTGAAAAATCATGGAATTTGGCAAATGTTAAGAAGCCTATCTCAAGGGCCATTCAATATCAAGGAACTATTTTTGCCAATGCTGAAGCTGCTTTAATTCCCCACACTCAATTCTAGATAGATTTTGTTTATGAGTTGCAAAAGATTTATTTGAGATTTGTTTTGATTGAATTAGATTAAATTGAGATTCTTTTTGTTCTAAATTAGCATAACAGTTTTTGGTTTGTTGTGATTTAAATGATTTGATTTCTTTTTAATTAGTAAATCAAATATTTGTTTTAATATATTTTTGTTAGTTTTAATTCACTTAAAACAGGTCTGTTCTCAATTTAGACCAGCTACAGAATCAGCTGATTCTGTAGCTAGTCTACAGGAGCAGATTTTTACTATTTTTTTAATAAAATATCCATCTAACTTGATTTTTTTTGTCTATTACAGGTCAATTCGAATTTTCAATTGAATGGTTGAGTAGTTAGAGGATATCACAAGGATTTTACTTGCATTTTATTTGCTTAGTTTAAGAGATTTTGGGATTATTCCCAGATTTTGTAAAACTGTTTACTATTATTCACAAGGATGTTTTACCTTGTGAGAAACCTATATAAACCTATGGTTTTGTAATAATTGATAATCCTCAGTTGGGGAGAACAAGGATATGTAATGCTTATTCAAACTGGAGCAGAATTGATGCGTTGTTATAGCTTTTGCTTTTCAATATATCGACACTTTGTTCCAAGTTTTGTATATCATTTTGTTTCTGGTTTAGTATTACTTTGCTATCTAA
>ML782575.1:139599-149939 GCA_009831015.1 Picea engelmannii
AGCTCAGATCACTTTCTCTTTGGTTTCCTTACGAGACCTCAGAGCGGCCAACGGAGCCGTTAAACTCGTTAGGGTGGTCCATACCAAACGGCTTGGGTTATTTAGACAACCCCGGACCGGTTCCACTCTCCCAGTTGACGGACGGTCAATTTCGCCCGTCAACAGGAGGCAATCACAAATATTGTATATTCCTCTATGGCCCTTTTTTCAAAGTAAGTATCCCACCAGTCCTTAACATGGGGGACGACCTTGAGGAGTGAAAATGTAATATTTTCCCTATCAAAAAAATTGTGGACCGAAAAATACCCTTAGAGAAAATTCAACCATTTATCTATAACATCTACATCTATCAATCCTTCAAATAATGGAATATTAAAATTTACTTGTACCTTGAAGGGGTTTTCATGGCCTCTTGATGAATATGTGTCTCCTATGGGCAGCCACTGAAGGATATGTGCAAAGTTGTCCATCATTTTGTTCCTTTCTCGTGCAAGGGCTTCCTCGAGAAACAATTTAAAAGGATCTCCTGCTCCATCAACTTTATTCTCATCCCCCATGATTTTTTTTCGGGCTCAGTGCAACCAATCTTGCAAAGGATCAACTGGTTTGAGTCCCAACTTATTGTACCCAAATCCTATCGGGGATATGCACGAAGGAAAATAAATGAAGAGAAGACTGCTCTGATACCACTGATCCAGATTTATGAGCGGAACGAAATGAATAATAGACTGAATACAATAATAAAGAGATATGGAGAACAACAACAAATATTCAGTGAACAATAACTTCTATTGAATAAATAAAATAGGTTGAAACTATAAAATTGTAAAACTGAAAATAACTTGCTCGAATGGTGGTAGCTATCCCTGAGAAGAGATGTAGTTTTTATGTGAATCCGTCTGAGCAGAATGATTACAATGAGGCTCTATAGATATTTTTAACATTACTCATGAATTCCAAAACCCTAGACATCCAAAAACCTAACCCTAGGAGATGAAACACCAAAAGTTATGTGAGCTTGGATGTGTTGCAGCAACTTCCCCAAGTCCTCCTCATCTAGCCCTTGCACGAAGCTCCCAAAATCATAGGTTTGATATCATAAATATTTCTCCAAAGACCATAGGTTTGATGCCTCAAATATCCACACCTTTCTCCATGGAAAGCCCTCATTATATAGGATTTGGAGGCTTAACCACCATGGAGAGGATCACTCATCAGATCCACTAAAAAGGGATCTAAAATATATTTAGGAAGAAAATATCTCTTAAGGATTTTAGGGAGGAAATACATCTCAAGGATTTTAAGGAGGAAATATTTCAACCATCCATGGGATCCTCCACCTTCCCTAAAAATTAGGAAACCAAATGTGGGGTGGATTCTCACACTTAATTAATTTCATTTTCATGAATATTAAGAATAATTCATGCGCACTTGGTATTTTGGCTTTCATGTAATATATCCCTCCTCCACATTGACTATGGATTGTGACATAGGTTATTCCATGGTGTCAAGGTGTATGAGACACTTATATGACACTTACGAAACTTAGGGCGAGGTACCTAGGTGTGCAAATTTCATGTGTAATAGAATGTCCCCTAAAGTGTGAGGTCATAAGAGATAATGATGGTCGAAACACTTTACAAATATTTAATGCAAGGATGTGGAGTTGGAGAACCTGGAAGAAACGAAAAAACAACCATCAAACAATATTAAAAAAAAAATCATTTCCGAGGCATGAATACCTTTGCTCGAAATACGAGATGACTCAAAGAACGACTGCTGACCAATACACTATGGATCCATGAAAAATATTGACCAAGGATATGGCCACCAAATATACAATGTGGATCCATACCTCCATGACATGAACTGATCGTAGCCACTAAAAATACACAGTGAAGCTATGAGATGATAAAACATAGCCACATACCAATACAATGTGGATCTATGTGACAATCTATACATTAGCATGCTCAAATGATCTCCTTCACAGCCTAGACGAAGCAGATATCAGAGTGAACGCTCAACCTAGGGTATTTGTCCAAATCCCTATGTCGTACGAATCTAGCCATGTGAATATATGTTTTGATGTCGCACATGGTAGAAACCACTTGATTATTGGTCATTGAGGTAAACCGTTAACAAGTGTGAGGGAAATCACCAGTGATGTCAATGACTCCCAAGGTACCCTAGTACAATCCAGCGAATGTGAATAAATGAGATGAAGTCGAACTTTCATGGAATCATCCAATTAGAGGTCAATGATATAAACCTAGTGTCAGAGGCGAGGAGGCCTACCATTGAGGCATGCAAGTCCTAAGGTACTAACTGGTTTCTAAGTCTAATTCTTGAATGACGTGTTGAATTCGATAGGAAAAGACTCGTCGAAGGATGGCCTTGATGTATCCCCCATCATCGACACGAAACTGACACAAGAAAGTGATGTAAGATGGTGAATCAAATGAGTATGGACTGACATGGGCAACAAAAAATCGGCAATACTGCAGATGGATGGTTTAAAGTGAAACTTCCCTTGAACATGATGAGGCACAACAATTGACTTGGCAGCATTGACTCGATGAGTACCAAAAATGTAATGTGACGACAATAAGAGCACTCTTCGACTGGACGAAAAATTATGGTGACACATGGAATTGGTAAGACCCAGAGACAAGCGGATTACCCAACTGTAAGATGAGACGCAAACAAGTTCCATGTTTAAGGGTGATAAAAGATTCCATAAAGGATTCTCAAAAAATTGACCCACTTCCTTCAATTCCCCCCCCCCCACCCAGATAGATGAGTACCTCTTTTTAATTTAACGAGCTCAAGGAGGGTAACACATGCTCGATATAACTCACCTTTATTAAGTTCCTCTTCCTTTGTTTAACGAACTGGAATAAGTAGGGGTTCATTCCCATATGGACCCTTCAATGTGTAGTTTAGTGAGTCCAGAGAAGGAAAACTCGATGGCTTTTCATGGTTAGAGAATCTGAAAAGAACTTAAAGGGGACTCCAAGGTTGTCTGTTTTAGTAATGTTAGTCTCGTGAGGCCAAGAAAGAGATAAACTACCACTCGAAAAACACCCTTTCAAACCTTTTAACGAGTGTGAAAGGAAGCAAGACCACTCGATAATATTTTCATGTTTAGAGAGTCTGAAAAGAGATTAAAGGAGACTCTAGGGGGTTCCTTTTTCATATAACCTTTATGAGTCTGAAAAAGTGATAAAAGTTTAATCAGTCACACTCTCATGTATTTACGAGAATGAGGAAGAACAAAGACTAAGCTCAGTATTGGCTTCATTTTTATGCAAGCTTGAAACAAAATTAAATGTATGCTTGTAATTTCCCAATGTAATTTCCAACGGTATGGATACCCATGGATGGTTGGTACTCTGCCCCCAACTTGAAAAGCTAGTGGCATAACTCTAGAATGATAATCAAAGGCTGGAGACATGCCCCCCTAAGCTTCATTTCATTCGTCGACTTTGAGGTTTTCACCAATTTTTGTACTAGATGGAGAAAAAGGATAAGGGTGGATGAAAGGAAGGTTAAAATACAAGACCTAATGAAAGACTCGACTCGACATCTATGAGATCTAGCTAAAGACTCAAATAAACAAGAGAGGTGATTATTTCATTTTTTAACGAGCTTGACACAGGAAAAGAACTATGCTCAAGGTTCCGTGTTCAATCCCATATTTCTATTTCATTTTTTAACGAGCTTAGCACAGACTTAAAAGATGCTCGTGACCTATGTTTCATTTTTTAACAAGCTTGCCAAAGAGAAGAAAAACTATGCTCGTAGCTCTGGATTCAATCCCCATATTTTTGTTTCATTTTTTAATGAGCTTTCTATAGAGAGGGAAACTATTCTCATGGCTCTGGGTTCAATCCCCAGATTTCTGTTTCATTTTTTAACGAGCTTGCTACAGAGAGGAAAACTATGCTCGTGGCTCTGAGTTCAATTCCCCAATTTGTGTTTCTTTTTTTAACGAGCTTGCTACATAGAGGAAAACCATGCTTGTATATTCTTATTGATGATGGCGTCCAAGAGGATAATGCTCTGGAAGGAATACATGTCAAGGGAAAAACATCAATCATGGCTTCCAAGAGATCTTCACTAGATGGAAAAAAAAACTCTGGAAGGAAAACATGTCGATAACCTCGATAAGGGTAGGGATATCTAGATCTGATATCCTTATCGAAGAGATGACCATGTCAACCACCGGATCTAAATCAGGAGAAGGGAGGTATTCCCTCTCATGTGGGGTTGAATGCATGGGGCAGGTAATTACATAATTGACATGTGGTGGGGTGGACATCACTAGCATGTACATATCGTTTAGGGAAGGCAGATGGTTGACCATTAGATGAGGTTCAATGAATGAAAGATGGTCGATTATTACTATGTTTCTATTGTGAGGGAAACACATCACTCGAAAGAGAGTGGACACAAAATCTCTCATAATGTAGACATAGTCTCTCCCAAGGAGCTGGTTAAAGTCGAAGGGTTGTGAACTACCATCACATCGATGTAGACCATTTTTCTTCCCAAGTAACCAAAAAATGAGGAAGGATCCCTAAAGGTTGACTAAATATTCTGTCAAAGGTCAACATATTTTGAGTCATGGGTGCAAGCTGTGGTGAACCAAAATCTTACCTAGCATTCGTGGATAAGATGTTAACAAAAGAACCTTTGTCTATTACAGTGTTAGGAATATTCCTAACACAAACTTGCACAATGATTTGGAAAGGCACGTAAGAGGGAACCCGGGGTTCTGTCAAATGATTCCAATCAATAGAAATTCTTTGATTACTTGAAGGGGGTGCCATCGAGACAGGCGGAGAGCCCCCTTGTCCGGGTGAATCATTATTAACAAGGTAGACCTGAGCGACATCCTCACTCTTTGAATGAGGAGTGGGATTGATCGAAGGTGGAACCAGATCGACCACTTTGGAACTCTTCAGAGGAGGAGTGGGATCGACCAATGGTGGAACCAAATCGACCACTTTGGCACTCCTCAAGGGAGGAGTGGGATCGACCAATGACGAAACTAGATCGACCACTTTGGTACTCTTCAGATGAAGAGTGGGATCGACCAATGGCGGAACCAGATCGACCACTTTGGCATTCCTCAAGGGAAGAATGGGATCGACCGATGACGAAACTTGATCGACCACTTTGGCACTCCTCAAGGGAGGAGTGGGATTGACCGATGACGGAACCGGATCGACCAATTTGGTACTCTTTAGATGAAGAGTGGGATTGACCAATGACGAAACTGGATCAATCACTTGGGTTTCACTTTTCAGATGAAGAGTGGGGTTGATCGATGATGGAACTAGATCAGTCACTTGGGTTTGTGGTTCAATCGAGGATGAAACTATATTGACCACCTGATCAACCAGAATGACCGGGGATGGAACTATATTGACCATTCCATCAACCAATGATGGTTTGGGAGAAATATTACGATAACTAGTTGGAATTTGAATCTTTTCCAAAAGATAAAAAGCCTCGTCCATACGAGGGCAAAGGTGAGAGTAGTGATCACCTTTACATAACAAGAAAGGAAATTTGACAGTTCTCTTCTTCTTACCAATTGTAATGTCACTAGTTGATGGGGTGTCAGCAGCATGTACCGCAGAGGCTGATGATGTGGAAGAACATGTTTCTAATACCTCGGGGAGACCAGGGAAACCCCTCATAAAGTGGTCACCCTTAAAAAAACTGCAAGCGAATTTGGGTTTAGGATTCTTCGTTTTAATCTTGTCAACTTTATCAACAATACCAATATGATTAAACGTAGATGGTTGCTCAGATCCAACATGATCTAGTGTGGTTGGAGGCTTGGTCCTTTTCTGGTTCTTCTTCTACTTCTCTTTTTGTTTCTTCTTATTCTTATAAACCTGGCTACTCACTTTAGAGCTTTCACTAGGCGAAGAAGGAGAAAGGGAAGGAGACCTAATGTGTGAAGAAGGAGAAAGGTTGACATGCGGTTGATGTGTGGGTGGTGTGCTTATATCTAAAGCATTAGGTGCATTCAAAGCACTGGGAATATTTAATATTACTGTAGTGGGGAACAACCAAACCGATAATCCAGTCGTGCGTCCCGAAAGACTTAGTGTGGCAATGCACGAAGGACCAATGTTTCCAAAAGAAGGAAATGCGAAAGGTTCCAAAGGAAAGGGGTTCCTCCGTTGGTACTCCTAGGAGTTGACACAATTGAGACTGACTCGACCTAAGGTCCACTAAGGAAAACAAACAACACACACTACAAATTTGAGAAGAAAACAATCAAACAAACCTTCCCACAATGAAACCACTAGTTGGTGATGAAATACAACATCGCGAGATCAGTGTAGGAAGGGGCTAGGATAGAGTGGGTGGATCAGTTACGTTGGAGACTTGCTTAATGAACTTATGCCTTGGTGCAAGCTTCCACACAATAAACGTGGACATACCCTCCAAGGAGCCCGAGTGAGTTTTACCAACGTTTGTTCCAGGTACAATGAAGACTTCCCTTCATCGTCACCTTGTGTGAGGACACTAAATATTATAGCTACTAAGGTCACCAACTCCCATCCAGCCTCTGGGAGGGTACAATCAACATTCGAGTCTGAATGTATGGGCAAGATAACAAGTTCAAAATCCTTCAAGAGAAATGAGGACAAGCGGACCAACAGAACTCCAGAGGACCTTGAATGGATTCAGAATTCATGAAGCACCGAGACCAAATGAAGATAGTTGGACCTCAAGAAGAACCCCCAATATATGATCTGACTACTATGAATGGTTACACCTCGGAGGGATAATCTTCGTTGCTTTCCTGAACGCGACCTCATGCGTAACCTCTATGTGAGAGGGGGATCCCATCTATGCCACTACTATAAATGGACAGAATTTTCGATGCCCTATTGTTGTACCCCCAGAGTTTGACATCGCTCAACCACCGCTTATGAGGGCTCAACAGGTATCGTAAAATCTCCCGTGATTTTTCCAACGTTGGACTATCGTTGGTATTCCAACTCCCCTAACGTCTGATGACCGACGACCTTTAAAACTTTAATTTCCAAGGACAACTGGAAAACTACCGACGATGTCCATCGGTCTACTGACGAATATTCCGACGCTATCTTTTCGACGTGACCGACGAGTGTGTTGTAGTTCCAACGCTTTGTTGGGAGCGTTTCCCGTCGGAAGTCCGACCTGTAGTAGTCGGAAGACCGACAGACCTGGATATTTTTTAAAAAACAAATTTGTTGAAAAGAGGCGAGGCATTATTTTTCTCAAGTTTGAAAAAGGAACAGAAGGTTTCTTCAACACTTACCAGCCCATTATGGTTTCCAAATTCTACAAGATCCCGGAGAAAATCATCGGTTGGCTCAAGCTTCAGCAAAGGCAGAGATGGATTGGTTGTTGCAATTGGAAATGGGGCAAAGAAATGGCATGGAATTTATCAAAAGATGATTCTATCAAGTAATAGGGCAAAGAAATGGAATGGAATTTATCAAGATTAGTCCCTCATGGCCGCATAAATGTATTTTCCATGTTCATACCAAACCAAAATTTTGTTCATAAAAAAAACAGTAAAATTTCATTTTTTTTTTATTTTTTTCGACACAAAAATTGATTTTATCACAATCATCATAATAGTTCGTTGATGTTTTAGCCTATATGTAATAGTTTTCTTATACGAACAATTGGATTTATCGCTCCCTAGCACAATATTCTATGTTTGTCTGATAGATTTCTAAAGTTATCCTCCCAACCTATTCCAAAACCCTACACTTGCTAATGTAGGTTCGCTACTAGAAAATATAAAAGTGTCTGATCAATTTTATAAATGCTTCATTTTAGGGTTGTTTTTTACTCAAGGATGTGAAAGTGAAACTGATGATGTTGTAGACTCGACTCCAAAAGAATGCAGAAAAATGAGATGCAAATATTTTTCTTCAATGAATCCTACATATGGGATGGAGAAGAGGTTCCACTTTCTTCAACAAAACACCCAATTCCCAACTGCAATTTGCTAAATGTAACCTAGTTACCTACATTACCCAACAAAATGAATGCAACTATATTTCTTTGTTTGATTCTAATACATAAATAAATTAAATGCAAATCCTTTAATTCTCCACTACTTTCAATTAAAAGAAAGAGTCAGATGCAGATGCAAAAGATACGAAGCTAAAAAAGTATCCACTCAAAGCAATGAGAATTGAAAGAAAAAAAGTAGGAGATAACATGTTCAAACAAGATCTCATTCAAGTACTCGACAATCGACAAGCACTCAAGGAAACAAGAAAGTTCAGAGAAGAATCCAAAAACTGATAAGGAGAAAGAGAAATCACTCAAAATGTCTTGACAAAACGAGCAACAAGAAAGAGAAATATCGCAATTTGAAAAGGTGAAAGCTAAAAGAAAGACAAAAAAGAGTGATAAGTATCAAATCTTCAACCCAAACAAATCCACAAACCAATGTACAAACTCTGGGAAAAGATCTCTGCAAAACAGACTGAAACAACTTAGCAAAAAAGGGAAAAAAACACCAAAACAAGAGATCAACGCTCCCTAAATAAAGGGGAAAAAGCGCTATAGAACTCTGTAATACACTGTTGGGGAGCACTGATTACAGATCATATCTCTATGATTCACTACATGGGAGCGCTACCCTTCCCAAAAATTCAAAACAGAGCCAAAGAAATCAGAAAAACTCACCCAGAATTCTCAGAATTTTGTGAAATTGCCAGTGAAGATGGGAGAAAGGTAATGGATCATGAACAAAAAATGAAAATGATCTAAAACATGGGAAAAAGGCATGGAATATCCAAGAAAATATAAATCAATGTCGATCCCAAGTGGATTTGCCAATTTCTGTTAGGGGATATTCACCTGTACATAAGGGGATTTTCCCATAACAGTACCTCAACTTCCCAGGGTCGTAACTTTTGCATATGAACTATGTTTTAGGTGTGTGATAGCCCGTTGGAAAGGAATATTTCAGAACTACACATTATTCGATAGAAAATTTTCTCTGTCTACATTTTGACTATGGAAAGAAAAAAAACACTCTTTAGGGCCCCAAAACAGCCCTGTAAGTAAAAAAAGATGTATTGACATGAAAACTTGCAAAATAAGCTAGTTGGACTAAGAGGACGGCCACCAATATCCACATGGATGATGTGTATGTATTTACGATATCTCTGGAAGTGAAAAACCCACAATTACAAAGAAATTTCATCATTACAGAGAAACGTGTTGAACTAAAAACTGTGAAGATGAGCCAGTTGGAATAGGTGGGTGGCCACCAATATCCATCTGGATCATCTCTGGAGGTTTACTAGGAGCATAAATTCTTGTAGAATCCTTTCCATGTGAAAAACAATAATACTCTTTCTTCTCTTTATCACAATTTTGAATGAGAAAAAATATATCTTCCAATCAAAATCTATGTTGATGGTAAGTTACGTACCTTTAAAACGTTGATTTAGAGATTGTTCTAAAGCCAATCTTTCTTATGATGTATCTCTAAAAATTCAACCTTTCTCAGTCTGAAACTTTAGCCTATAGTAGTTTGATATGTCTTCTATGCAATACCATAGGTTTGACCAATATTTGATGTGCCAAGTGAAAGTTATGGTAACTTTCCAAAAACTTGTTGATTAGTTTGGCCCTTTCCAGATAACAAACTTTTATAGAATGTCATGTGTCCAATTTTTTTGGTCTAATTATGAAATTTTTACCAAACCTAATATGGTCCATATTATTTCCAAAAGAACTAGCAACACTCAATTTGGACCCTTCTATCTTTAGATATGACCATTTTAACAAGAATACATGTTTGATATTAGTTTTATGACTCAAAAATCCTAATTTCCATATCCTTTATTTATGAAATTATGGGAAATAAATGCCTAAAATTTATACAATAAGTACTTAAATATGTTTCCTAATGCTCCTAAATATTTCACATTCTGAAACTTTTCCAAAAAGTTTTTATAGTGAAAATAAAATTTGTCTCATTTGAGACAAATGTCAAGCCTAGTTACAAACCCTAACTTCCACTTGCTATATCTTAGAAAATATAATGAACCAAAACTTGAAATTATCTCAAGTACCTCTCTATATTTTCTCATCCTCCCCAAAAATTTTCTATCTGGAACTTCCTAGAAAAAAATATATAGTGAAAATGTCAAGATGTCTTGATTGTATTGTTTTTCTTCATATGAGATGAGATATGATATATTTGTTTTATTACAATGATGAGTGTTCCATATATAGAGAACATATTGTGACCATCCATGAAAGGATGCGTCCCTTGGATAATAAGTAAT
>ML782575.1:150039-175695 GCA_009831015.1 Picea engelmannii
ACTTTTTACATATATCATTAATAATTAATCTAGAAGAATGTCTTCCCAATGTTGTCCAAACATCAACACTCCCTCTCAATGAGGGAGACATTCTTCATCATTTCAAAGATTATCTCTGAAGTATATGAACTTCGCCCTAGACTCATGACACTTGTCTATCAGTTTTGGGAGATGTCTCTCTCCCACCTGAACCGAGGTAAAACTCCTTCTGTGACTCTCCATCTAAGCCAATTGACTCTCTTTGAGATCAGGATCACTCTGGTTCCACATGTGATAACATCTAGCATATTGATTCTTTATCATTCCTTTCCAAATCACCATGACTAGGACAAAGAACACACTGGGGTAATTCACCACATGTACACACATGTGAGTGAATGTTAGTCCAATGCTAACTAACAAGTGGAAAGGACCTCGAGTCCATATTATTCCTTGTCATGATAAATGAAGGACTACGCCTGGGCCCATTTACCACAAGTACACCTTTGTTATAAATGCATCCTATCTCCCTTGTTCTGCAACCCAATCTAGGATAAGGTCAAACATGGCACTCCCATGTGGACTTCTAGAAGATACTCCCTCTAGAAACACTAAGGTCAACTCCCCATAGTGTATGACGTCAAGGTCAACTCCCTTGACATGCCCTTATGTGCTCTCCACGAGGGATGTTCTCTCAACAAGGGATGTTGTGAGTACACACCGCTTCGCTGAATACCACATTCAATGCAATGTACACTACTTTTGCAGTGATCAAAACCACAAAAGTGTGTTTCCTTATACACCAGGAAACCATGGTAGATTCCAAAGTGAAGCAACACCCAAAGGTTCTCTACTTGTCCACTGCACTCCCTTCCTAATCAGAGTCAGTATATCCCTGTAATTTCATGTCAATATTAGAATTGTATCTCAAACCATGTCCAACTATGCCTCATAGGTATCTCAGCACATGCTTCGCAACAATCCAATGTGTTTGTCTCAGCCGACTCATAAAATAGCTAAGTGCACTCACTGCATAGAAAATATCTGGTCTGGTGTTAACCAAATACAACAATAATCCAATCAGTTGTTTGTACAGGGTCAGATCAATCTCATCGAAATTGGAATAAGACACACTTAGTTTCTTTAGATTCATCACCATTGGTGTATCCATGGGATTGCAGTTCAGCATCCCAAACTTCTTCAATATCTCAACTGTGTACTTCCCCTAACTCAGGAATATCTCATCGGTTCTCTGCCACACCTCTAGTCCCAAGTAGTAGTGCATCATACCAAGGTCCTTCATCTAAAACTTAGAGTCCAACACATACTTGCATTAAACAATAAGGCTCTCTGTACTGGTGAGGAATAAATCATCAATGTAGAGGACCAAAATCAGGGACTCACCATTAACAATCTTGTAGTAAAAGTTGGGATCAACAACACTTTTGATGAAGCCCAAAATCATGAGGTGATCATTAGTCCTTTCATACCAATATTGAGGTGCCTCCTTGAGCCCATAGAGGGCCTTATTCAACCTACACACATGAGACTCCTTCTCATGTATCACGAAACCATCTGTGATGCAAACCCCCCTTCTCCCCTCGGGGCTACGCGACCTCCCGGTCTAGGATCATTCAAATCAGGGAGTTTGATTGACTCTTCGGGCCTCTTCTATACCCCAACTAATCTATGAAGGTCCCCCTTCCTTCAAAGGTGCAGGCTCTGTCAAACCCGCGGGCTCTGTCCTAGCCCCTTTGAAGAATTAAAAAAAAAAGCAGACGCCAGCTCCCCTCGCTAGGTCCTCTCCTTCATATGACCTTAAGCTATGACCTCATGTAAACACGTGATTGCAGAGCGACCAAAAGTGGTTTGAGACCACACTGGTTTTCTCCCTGCAATTCACTATCAATCACCATGTGCCCCTTTGGCAATATAGTGGTTTCAATTGCGACCCGGTCTAAGAATTTTAAATTTTGAGCACTTTTTGGTCACGCAATTAAGCGCGACCGTTGATATTTAATATTGGGAGATGCCTCTTGATCAACGAATACAATATGTCCTCTATATGCCTTGGTCAACTGTCAGTCAACGACCCTTTTCCTCCTTCCACGCACACCCCCAGATCTCACAATCTATCAATGCATTCCCTCCTCTCAAATCGATGGCTATGATTGATTTCTCCCTTTGGGCTTCAGAAGTTTCAACTCTCAACTCTTGCTTCCTCCAAAATGGCTATCTTTCGAAGTGGAAGTTCTGTTGACACCTGTCCCTAGAAAAGAGACGACTCAGATGAATTCCAGCTCTTCGTCCTTCGAGAATTCTTGTTCAACACCCTCCTTCTTCTTCTGGAGTGACTTTCTCCGAAATGGTAGATCTTCTGCCATGTGTCCTCCTTAAATTGATGGCTCTAGCCCGCTTCAGGACCTCGAAACTTTCAACTAAGACCAGATAAATGGCCTTCGACCCTCTTCTCAATCAACGATCGAGATTCACTTTGAGACTTCAACCTTTGAAAATCTCAACTCTCAACTTCTCCATGCTCACTTTTTCCCAGAGCGTTTCACCCAAAGTATAGAATCTATTGACACGTGCCTCCCACAGATCGACGACCCCCAGGTACTTCAACTATTTGGGCTTCGAGAGTTTCAACACTCCACCTTTTCTTTCTCATGGAGCTCACTATCCGTCGCCACGCGTCCCTCTGGATCTGATGGTCCAGATTCACTTCTGCTCTTCGGGGTTCAGGAGTTTCAAACTCCTATGCACCCATTCCTCCTGGAGTGCTTTCACCTGAAGACTCAGATCTATTGACACGTACCCCCCTAGTGACCAATGTCCAGGATCTATTTTGGGTCTTCGAAGATTCCTCTCTCTCCTTGACCACAAACGTCCGAAGCGCTCTTGCTCTGGAGTTATGGATCTTATGCCACATGTCAACCTTGATGATGGACAGTCTCTGTTCACTTCAGGACTTCGGGACTTCAGCAAGTCCACTCTCTTGTCCACACAAGGGGTTAAGGCTCGTTCACTTTACCTGGATCAGACGATTGTCGATCCCCTGTGCTCATATCCTATGGATGGGATCTATTTCTTCTCCTCGTGTGTTCCTTCTTCGTTCTGGGCCCTGATATGACAGTCCAGATCTCTTCCTGCAACTGATATGATGGTTGTTGCAGCTCCTCCTCCTGAGCTTCTTTGTTCTCTCGAACTTGGAAAATTTTCTAAGTGTTCAAAGGTTTTGGTCTTTGAACCTCCTCCTGCGAAATCGATTGAAAGGGTCTCGACTCCGCTTTTCCTCTTGATCTTTGGAAATGAATATAGTCCTCGACTCTGGCGCACACTTGCGCTCTATGTGCAAACTTGCGCTACTCCTTCTGAGCTTATGAATCTTGGAATAAGTTCACTTTTGTGCGCACTCCTTGCGTTGTCCCTCTTGAGATTTTTCTTACTCAAGTTCTAAGGTTTCAGTTCCTTGTTCCTCTTAAGAGCCCGAATACTTGGGTGTCGTCTTCGTTTCTGCTAACACTATCTCTTCTAAGATTTCGGATTCACTCAATCTCTTAAGGGTCTCATCCCTTCTACTCCCTTCAAAGGGTTCTTGTGCCCTCCTGACAACCTCTCACTCAAAGCACACCTTGTTGAGATTTTTCTACAGAGTGTTCAACGACTTTGTGAGTATATTCCTCTGATACTCTTCTTCTTGAACTCAACAGAGAGTTCTCCTTGTGCAAACTTGAACCTACTTGATGCCCACCTAATAGAGCTCTACAGAGTTCTAAGTGACTCTGGCTCTATGTGCTTCCTCTACATAGTTTCTCCTCTAAGGTGTTCAACAACCTTCAGGTTTCCCCTGAGTTGTTATTGCTCTGGTGTGCCCTCCTAGCACGTTCTTTTCCAACTCCATGGAGTTTAGATGCACACGCCTTGCGCTGGCTACAGAACCTCCAATGTTCCATTGTGCACTCCTTGCACAGCCTAAGAACCGAGAACAATATTTCAAACTCAACAAAGATAGAGAAATATATATTCCTACTGCAGATGAAATCTTTCATACATATACAGCGTACATAAACACACACAGATAACATTCATCCAATACATAAACACACAGAAATTTCATGTGTAGGAAAAACTGCTTTCTCTCTATTAAGATGAATGTCTGATTACAATATGTGTAGGATGGACTGTAATAGAGTCTCAGATCTCTCAAAGAAATATTCTATCTCATATTTCCTCCTCTGAGGATTGCTAACTAACTTGCAGCTACCTCCTATTTAGTAACAAATCTCCTTCAGCAACCTTATTTGGGCATACAATGCATCTACATATACAAGAGGGTTCCTAGCATTCCCCCCGACTATCTATCTTCTCGAAAGAAACTATCTACCCCATAGGAACCATTACATTAAATTTTAGGAGTGAAACTCCCAGATCACTCGCAATCATTTACTCCCAAACATTTTGATCTTCTTGAGTTTTCAATTAGTTCAAGAAATATTTGCAGGAAACACTAGTGTTTCATATTTTGAAATGATTCAAAGGCATGCTAAGGCACTAATTTGTCTCTCCACGTGTGCTTGTTGATGATGATCCTGCATCACACTCCACATTTGGGAAAGTCATGAGTTACTGCTCATGGCTCCCTCTAATCTTCTATTGAGATCCTCTAGGGTCCCATACCTTCTCTTGGAGTTGTCCATCTGCTCCTTTTTCTTGTTGCCTCTTCTGCCCTACTGCTTCTACAGGTTTTCTTTTGTCCAATACTTCTCTGATGAATGCTTCTTTTGCTGCTTCCAACATCAATCTCTTTATATCCTTTATTTCTTTATCCAATTGGTCCATTGGATGGATTTCCTCCTACAGTATGCTCTGTTGCATCTTCTCTCCATCAATTTCCAACTTAACTTGTTGGATAAGATGCCTTTGCATATTTACCCTTCTCTCCAGGGCCTCTAACTCTTCATGAAGATCAACAAGATCCATGCTATATGTTACTTCCTCCTCTGCTGTAGGTTCACATTCTATAGTTATCTCTTGCTCAGCTTCCTGGCTGAAAATTTCAAACCATTCATCTGAATTCTCATCTCCTTCTATTGTAGATCCCAATTCTACAGTTGCCTTATGTTCATCTCCTTGGCTGAAAATTTTGAGAAATTCCACTGAATTCTCTTCTTTCTCCATCCCTTGGGCACATTGAAACGTGTTCTCTTTCTCTTCTTTACCAATACAATCAATCTGACCCTTCATGTTATCTTCATCTCCTATGGCACTAGATCGCCACTCTGTTGCAGACTCTAGTTCTGCAGTCTCACCACTGAGTTGTTGCTCAACTTCCTCCTCTGATAGATTGACTTCTGTCATCTCCTCCTATGTTGGTTCAACTCCAACTTCCTCCAGCTTCTCCCTAGGCTGGTATGCTCCTCCACCTGTTTCCAACTTGACCTATTGGATATGCCTACTCTGCATATTTACCCTTCTCTATAGGTTTTTCAGTTCCTCATACAAATCAACAAAATCTATGCTTTATGCTTCCTCTTCTGCTGTGGGATCTAGTGATGCAGACATCTCCTGTTCAGCTCCCAAGATGAAATTTTTGAGTAATTCTTCTGAATTCTCTTCTCCTGCAATCTGCATGAATGTCTCCTAGTAACCATCTTCTAGTTCTGGATTGTCCAACCAATCCTCCAACATCTTCAACCCCATCTCCCACTGAGTGGGCATCTCAACTGTGTGTTACTCTTCCTCTTCTCCTTGGGCAGATTCTGATATCTTCTCCTTCATCATGGAAATCACCACTTATTGTCCTTCCTTTGCTGCACCTATATCATAGACACAATTAGTTTTAAAATCATTTGGCCCCATGACCTCCTTCTTGGATTCTTGTTGCACCACCTCCTCATGTGCAACACTTGTACTAGCCTCTGCTAGACTATTTGGCAGGAATATTTGAATTCCCCCAATGATCAGAATGCATTTATTGTTAGAAAAACGGGACCGTCGAGCAATAAAATAAAACAAATGCGGAAACAAAACACAGAAGATACACAATACAATAGAGACACAGATTTACGTGGTTCACCTAGTGTGGGCTACATCCACCAAAGAAATTGCCAGGTCCTTCCTTTATTATTATCCAGCATATGAAGGGATACAACCTACAACAAACCCGTTGTAACTTCCTCTTCTTTCTCTCACAGTATCTCATCTTAGAATACAATATTTGCTATGTTGCATAGCCACAATACATTTCCATCATAACAAAGGGTTGCCTTCTAGGGAAAAAAAACCCTAACATAATTTCTACCATTAGATATGCAACCTTATAATGAACGGTCCAGATTTACAATGAAATTACAATATACATTTACAAGGAAATTTTTCCTTTGGGGGATTTGCCCTCGAACCCCGTAGAGGGGGTACTCCGCCGCATGGAAGAGTGTACATACTTCTGGGGTGTAAATTCTTCATGGGGTATAAACATGGCTGACAAACACAAGACCTCTGAATCAGGAAGATAATCAGGCTCCATAACCAACATTTATGATCCCCCTCCACCAGCTCTCCTTGCTGATATGAACTCTCAGCTGAGTTCATGAGACTTTTAGATAGTATCCTCTCTTCTTCCTTTCCCACCTGGCAATCTGGGATTTCTCTTCTGCCCTCCTGGCAGTCTATGAGATCAACTGATCTCATCTCATTTCCCACTTGGCAATTTAAATTTCCATCACTGCCCTCCTGGCAATCTATGAGATCCTCAATTGATCTCCCTTCCTCATCACTGAGGGTTTTCCCAACTTCTGGATCACAAATGTAAACCACTTCCTTTGTGTCTTTGAGGCTTTCAACATGCCTCAACCACTTTCTCATTAATTTTTGTTACCTTCTGGCTAACAACTTTTGGACATACCACTTTGCTTTCCTCTTCAAAGGCCATTCATATGTCTAGTGTACCTTTGCTTCCTACTGTATCTTCAATGTCAGCTTCTCCATTTTTTCTCTGATCTCCCTGAGCTCTTTGTCTACCTCAGTTTTGTTTTTATGTTGGTGGTCTTCTCCTTGACCACACCTATGGCCTTCAGTATCCATCTCTATCTATCTTCAGCCCTCCTGTCTATCTACCATTTTTTTCACACCTTACAACAATATTTACAGAGCATTAGTACTCTGTCTCCCTTCACCTGTTGTCTACAGGTGAACTTCAACTTCTGATACCATTTGATGTCATCGAATTATCTCTATTCACCTTCTCACCTTTTCCTACAATATGCAGAAAAAATTCAGCTCTTGAGACTACTTGATGTAGTCAGACTGTCTTATCTTTCCTTTGCTTGTTGCCTGCAAGCAATTTTAATCTTTAATATCACTTGATGATATCAAACTATCTATGTCTCCTTTGTCTGTTGTCTGCAAACAAAATCAAGCTCTGATACCACTTGATGCAGACCCCCCTTATCCCCTCGGGGCTATGCGACCTCCCAGTCTAGGATCGTTCAAATCAGGGAGTCATATCAACTCTTCGGGCCTCTGGTAGACCCCAACTAATCTACCCAGGTCTCCTTTCCTTCAAAGGTGCATGTTCTGTAAAAAACGCAGGCTTTGTCTTGGCCCCTTTGAAGAATTAAAAAAAAAAAATCATAGACGCCAGCTCCCCTCGCTAGGTCCTTTCCTTCATATGACCTCGGGCTATGACCTCACGTAAACACATGATTGCGGAGTGACCAAAAGTGGTTTGAGACCACACTGTGTTTCTCCTCGCAATGCACTATCAATCGCCACATGCCCCTTTGGAAATATCGTGGTTTCAATTGCGGCCCGCTCTAAGAATTTTAAAGTACGAGCATTTTTTGGCCCCGCAATTAAGCGTGACCGTTGATCTTCAATCTCGGGCAATGCATCTTGATCAACAACTACAATATATCCTCTATCTGCCTTGGTCAACTATCATTCAACGACCCTTTTCTTCCTTCCGCACGCACCCCCATATCTCACGATCTATTGACACATGCCCTCCTTTCAAATCAATGGCTACGATTGATTTTTCCCTTCGGGCTTCGGGAGTTTCAACTATCAACTCTTGCTTCCTCTGAAATGGCTATCTTCTAAAGTGGAAGATCTGCTGACACTTGTCCCTAGAAAACGAACTGCTCTGATGAACTTCGACTCTCTGGCCTTCGAGAGTTCTTGTTCAACATCCTCCTTCTTCTTCCGGAGTGACCTTCTTCGAAATGGCAGATATTCTACCACATGTCCTCAAATCGATGGTTCTAACTCACTTCAGGACTTTGACACTTTCAACTAAGACCAGATCAACTTCCTTTGGCCCTCTTCTCAATCAATGATCGAGATTCACTTCAGGACTTCAGCCTTCAAAAATCTCAACTCTCAATTTCTCCACGCTCACTTTTTTCCCAGAGTTTTTCACTTGGAATACACGATCTATTGACACGTGCCTCCCATAGACTGATGACCCCACGCTACTTCGACTATTCATGCTTCGGGAGATTCAACACTCCACCTTTTCTTTCTCTTGGAGCTCACTATCTATAGCCACGCATTCCTCTGGATTTGACAATCCAGATTCACTTCGCCTCTTTGGGGTTCGGGAGTTTCAAAATCCTACGCACTCATTCCTCCCAGAGTGATTTCACCCAAAGACTCATATTTGTTGACACGCACCCCCCTAGCGACCAACGGCTAGAATATATTTCGGGTCTTTAGCGATTATGCTCTCTCCTTGACCACAAATATCTGAAGTGATATTGCTCTAGAGTTATGGATATTAAGCCACCTGTCAACCTTGACGATGGAAGGTCCTTGTTCACTTCGAGACTTCGGGACTTCAGCATGTCCACTCTCCTATGCACACAAAGGGTTAAGTCTTGTGCACTTTACCTGGATCGGACGACATTCGATCCTCTATGCTTAGATCCTATGGCTGTGATCTATTTCTTCTCCTCGTGTTTTCCTTCTTCATCCTGGACCCTGATATGACAGTCCAAATCTCTTCCTATAGTTGATCTGACGGTTGTTGTCGCTCCTCCTCCTAAGCTTCTCCGTTCTCTCGAACTTGGGAAATTTTCTAAATGTTCAAAGGTTTTCATTTGTGAACCTCTTGAAAAATTGGTTGAAAGGGTCTCAAATCCGCTTTTCCTCCTGAGCTTTGGCAATGAAGATTGTCCTCGACTCTGGAACACACTTGCACTCTGCGTGAAAACTTGCATTACTCCTCCTAAGCTTTTGAATCTTGGAATAAGTTCACTTATGCGTGCACTCCTTGAGCTTTTGATTACTCAAGTTCTAAGGTTTTAGTTCCTTGTTCCTCTTATGAGCCTGACTGTTTGGGTCTCATCTTCATTTCTGCTAATGCTATCTCTTATGCACTTTCGGATTCACTCAGTCTCTTAAGGGTCTCGACCCTTCTACTCCCTTCAAAGGGTTCTTGTGCCCTCCTGGAAACCTCTCGCTCAAATCACACCTTGCTGAGATTTTTCTACAGATTGTTCAACAACTCTGTGAGTATATTCCTCTGATACTCTTCTTCTTGAACTCATCAGAGAGTTCTCCTTGTGCACACTTGCACCTACTCGATGCCCACCTAGCAGATCTCTATAGAGTTCTAAGTGACTTTGTCTCTATGTGCTTCCTCTACACATTTTGTCCTCTAAGGTGTTCAAAAACCCTGAGGTTTCTTCTGAGTTGTTATTGCTCTGGTGTGCCCTCCTGGCACGTTCTTTTCTGACTCCATAGAGTTCAAATGCACACTCCTTGTGCTGGCTACAAAACCTCCAATGTTCTGTTGTGCACTCCTTGCACATCCTAAGAACCTAGAAAAATATTTCAAACTCAACAAAGATAGCGAAATATATCTTCCTACTGCAGATGAAATCTATCATACATCTACAACATACATAAACACACACAAATAACATTCATCTAATACATAAACACACAGAAAGTTCATATGCAGGAAAAACTTCTTTCTTTCTATTAAGATGAATGTCTGATTACAATATGTGTAGGCTGGACTGTAACAGAGTCTCAACTCTCTCAAGCTCTCGCAAAGAACTATTCTGTCTCTTATTTCCTCCTCTGAGGATTGCTAACTAACTTGTAGCTACCTCCTATTCAGTAACAAATCTCTTTCAACAGCCTTATTTGGGAATACAATGCATCTACATATCCAAGAGGGTTCCTAGAATTCCCCCCGACTATATATCTTCTCGAAATAAACTACCTACCCCTTAATCACCGTTACATTAAAGTCTAGGAGTGAAACTCCCATATCACTCGCGGTCATTTTCTCCCAAGCGTTTTGATCTTCTTCATTTTTCAATCATTTCAAGAAATATTTGCAAGAAACGCCAGTGTTTCATATTCCGAAATGATTCAAATTTGTGCTAAGGCGTTGAGTTGTCTCTCCACATGTGCTTGTTGACGATGCTCCTACATCAATATGGTTGCTCGATGTATACTTCTTCCTCAATCTCTCCATTGATAAAGGTTGTCTTCACATATATCTGATGTAGTCTCCAACCCATGGATGCTACAAGGTAAATAATCATTCAGATAGAAGTGTATCAAGCAATGAGAGAAAATGTCCCCTCATAATCTATTCCCTCCACCCGATAGAATCCTATATCAACAAATCTAACTTTGTTCTTCTCGATCCTCCCATCAGTTGTGTGTTTGATATTATAGATATACTTGGAAGTCACTATAGTCTTTCCCTCTGGGACTTTGTAACTAGTAAAAACTAAGACTAAGAGTAACTTCTCTACTCTGTCAGCAACTGCCCTCCTCTGGGGTTGCTCTCTGTGGAACCAACTCCTCCACTCTCTCTCTGCAATTGCTTCCTCTACAACTTCTCTATCTAGGAACTTGAGAGTGGCTCAATAACTGCTCCCTCTAGAGCTAGAGGTGACTCCTCCTCTGTCTATGCTCCCTATGAAACTAAAGGTAGTTATTCTTCATTCTCTAGAGGTAACTCAATCTCTTCTCCCTTTCGATGTAGTACCGCCTCCCTCTTTGGGATTCCTCTACATACACTTGAATTGTCTCTGCTATCTAGTATGATCTTGTCCTAGAGGTGTACTGCTCCAAGAGACTTCCTATCTTAGAGAATCATGTATCACAATGTATCTCCTTGAAATCATGTTTGAAGGTCTTTCCCTCCATGTCGATCATCGTCTTTCTCATTGAGGTCGCATGCACACCTTGAGAACTGATCTCTATGTCAATATTTTGGTGAGAACCTATGGCTTCTGCTTAGCAGTGAATGCATTCTCATTAAATGTTATGTTGATCGGCCCAAATAGTATTCAAACCATGATGCACGAATTAATGCATTCAGGCTAATATAGAGTCATTCATCACTCCCTGGGAATGATGACCTTTGTGATATGGGAAAGTAGTGGTATCTACATTTATTTTCGTTCATATTCCAAATATCACCAGAGAACGATAAATATTTTTCCCACCTCTATTGATATACTCAATATTCTCTAACATGTGGTGGATCTAGCGCTTCAACCCTTGTCTTAAAGGATCTCCATTACTTATACCTGGACTACTAGACTAGAACACATTTAGAAACAATATGCATTTCCCTTGAAGGGTATTCCCTTACCCACTATGGTCATTCTCAGGTTTCCAATGACTGTTGCACCAACACAGGGCAGGTCAAGTTGTTATAAAGTGCCGAGAAAGAAGATGAAGTTGGCCTTCAGAAAGAGGTCCCACCCTCCCAGTTTGACTAGTTTGTTGTTGTTCCTTTTATAATATAAAAATCACATTCACCTAATTTTCAAGCATACAGTTATTCTCAATCTCTCTAATACTAATCTATGCTCCATAGGCCTTTCATTTTCCTAGGTGTTCTAGTTACAGAGTCAAGCACAATTCTATCGAGGATAGATTTTTGTGTTTCTGTAAGTTTGATGTGGTTATACTAGAGAATATGGCTTCTCTCTTATTAAGATCATAGGCACTGCTCTCAACATAGAATCTTCTTCAAGATTGCAGACCACAAATTTGTTATCGTGGTCCTGGATGCCTCCTACATGAAACCTTATCGAATCGATGTCATAATGATAGCTTTGGGCTAGACTGCAGACATCCTTCTCACATATTATAGATCTCTGGGCCAATACTACATGGCCGCTAGAGCATATTCAAGTTCACTATCCCCATTCTATAACACCACAACGACTGCAATATTAATGTATGACTCCAACACTCCAACTTTATAATCTAGTTCGCTCCTTCCAAGCCTCCCACTCTATAACAATGGAACAATTGTAACTGAATTAACCATTAGTTTGAGAAGCTTGGCTTTGTTCAAACACCCCGTCAAGGTCCCTTAGGCCATAGACGAAAAAATCATTAACATAGTAGGGTTGGAATTGTGACCATGCTCGCCAAACTAGACCTGTGAAGGCCCCAACTGATCCAAGTGGATATTAGTGGCCACCCACTTGTTCCAACTAGCTCCTTTTGCCAGTTTTTAGTTCAACATGTTCTTATGTACTTATTTGTAATTGTGGTTTCTATACTTCCAGGGCTGTCTATATCCCTACACATCTTCTAGGTGGATACTGGCAACCTCCCACCTAATCTAACTGGCTTATTTTGTATGTTTTCATGTCAACACATCTTGTTGTACTTTCAGGGCCGTTTTGGGGTCCTAAACAATGTTATTTTGGCTTGCCATAGTAAAACTATAGACAAAGTCATAATTTGATGGTATAATGCATAGTTTTCTAAATTACCTTTCCAACGGGCTATCACACGCCTAAAACAAAGATCGTATGCAAAAGTTACGACCCTGGGAAGTTAATGTACTAACTGTTGAAATAATGTAACTGCAAAGAGTATTCTTATTACTATTGGTATTTTATTTATAGAATCAATCCCCATTGTGGATTGATCATGTCGGATATTGTAATAGGACCAAATCCCCTTTTGTGGATTGGTCAACAGACAATTATAATAGGCAGAATAAGAAGTCGGCCCCAGCAGTTAATAAGAAGACCTAGAAATATAATAAAGGTGGGTTTACCCACCCAGATTGAGAAGTCGGCCCTGCCAATGAAGAGACACTTCACATGTGCCAGAACTTGTATAAATAAAGGAGGCTAGCGCCTCATTTGATCACAACTCACTTGCTCAGTTTAAGAGACAAGTTCTGATCTATTACCGGCAAAGGAGAGAGAGAGTGGCACATATCTTGGAGAGGACTTTCTGTTTTAGCATAGAGATCTCTTGGCATTGTATTGGCTATCTATATTAAGGAAGTTTTGCTAGGTTTTATTCCCCTAGAGGGTTTCCCAGGATAAATGTTGTGTCTCTTGTGAATGTGTATTTCTCAGTGATCTTGTTCTTATGTTGTTGTTATCTATTGAAATGCAAAGAACTATAATAATGGCATAAAAATTAACAATAACTTACCTAAACAGGGCCCACATGAATTTTGGCAGTTCATCTCCTAGGGTTAGTTTTTTGGATGTCTAGGGTTTTCAAATTCTTGTTTAACATAAATGGCCTTCAGATCCTCATTGTAATGATATTCGTACGAATGAGCATAGCCGTCACATCTCTTCTTAGAGATAAAGCTGCCACCATTCTAGCAAGTCTTGCACTCTATATTTTTAAAGTCGCTTTATAATTATTTCATTAATAGAAATCAAGTATTGTTGTATTTCTTTGTTTCTGGAAATTTTGATGAGTATTTCATTGTAATTTCTCTTCTTTCATTTCATTCCGAACATAATCCGGATTAGTGGTATCAGAACAGGCTGCTCTTAATCATTTTTCAGTGCATGTCCCCAACGAGGTCCGGGTATAGCTAGTTGGGTCTCGAGTTTTTGTATTTTGAGGACAATCACTCTCACACACCCAAAAAACCCTTGATGGCGGAAAAAAAGAAAGACGGTGGAGTAGAAGATTCCAATAACATGTTGCTTGAGCAAGCTCTTGTGCGACAGAGGGATGAAATGATGGAGAATTTTTCACACATTCTTCAATGTCTGCCGCTAGCAACAGGTGCATCTTAATCAAGCAACCATTTTGGAGGAACCTCTCCCTTCAAGGTACAAGTTAATTTTGATATTCCCATATTTGAAGGTAAGATAGATGTGGATGCCCTAGAAAAATGGTTAAATTTATTAGAAGGTTATTTCTCTGTTCAAAAATTTTCCGACAGGGAAAAGATCACCTTCACACTCCTCAAGGCTCTCCCCCATGTCAAACGTTGGTGGGAAACTTATTGAGAGAAAATTTTCACAAAGGAATCTAGAATCTATGGGGTCGAGCCCACTTGGGATTTTTTTGTGGATGTGGTCAAAGAACAATAATATATTGTTGATGAATATGAAGACCATTACATGAGATAGACCACACTGTGGCAAGAGAAGAGCCAAGCAGTGTCGGAGTTCACAAATAATTTCCATACCTTGCGCACCAAGCTGGGTATCAAGGACTTTGAGCGACATCTGGTTCTGAATTATCGTGGGGCTCTATACATGTACATCCAAACTGAAATGTATTTCCTAAACATCTCATCATTGGGAGTTGCCTATCGATATGTTGTCAAAATCGAGCAGAAATTTACGGACCAAAACAAATGGGAATTTGGGTCTACAAATATGCAACAACCAAAGCATGGTAAATATGACCCTAACCAACAACCCCTAGAAAACCAACCCAAGACACAGGAAAAAAAGGGTAAAGGGAAGACAAAGAATGGCATTGGGAAGTGGCGTGACTTCCACAAAATCCCCTGGAACAACACCGATGAATGTCGCTCAAAACAGTCATTGGTGGCTGAGATCAAAGACACGAAGCTGAACCCTGATTCAGAATTCGATCCAGAAAATATTAAAAACAGGCAGATCATCGACACAAACCCCACTTCCATTATCACGACCACAACAATTCAACTAGAAGAATCAGTAGATCCTGAAGAGGGGGAGTGCCTCTTCCATTCACATATGTGGGTGAAGGGGACCTCGTTGCATTTCATTGTTGATAACGACAGCCATAAGAACCTCATCTCAGCTAAGGGAGTCAAATAGTTGGGGTTGTCGACAACACCACACCCGTAACCATACAACATCAGGTGGCTTCATGAGGGACGAGATCTCTGTGTTAGCCAGCAGTGCCTCATGTCCTATGGCATCCAACCCTTCAAGGATGAGGTAGTATGTGATGATACTCCTCTTGATGTGTGTGTTGTGGTTTTGGGCCAACCATATATGTGAAGACATCATGTTGTCTATGAGTCTAGACTCTGTAGTGTCATTATTACTCTGGGATATCATATCTATCGGATACCAGAGGTAATTCCGATTACTGCTCCACCAAAACAGTGTCGCAAGGTAATCTCTCATACTACAAAATTCATCCTCTTCACAGTTTGTTCAAAGGATGCATAGAAGACCACTACAACCACTGCAACCTCAACACCTTCTATCCAACAAAAATACATTGTCAAAGAGAAAGAAGATATTGTTTCTTCACCTACAATGGTTCCTACATAATGCCCCGTCAAAACCAAAGACAACAGGTTTGTGGAGCATATTCAACCTCACCAACAACTAGTTTGTGACAGTCTTCCACAGACCAAGCAACACAACTTCTCCAACAAAGCACGCATCTCACCAAGATTCAGATTCAGAACATGCTTTCCCCTCTTCCCTGGGCACTCAACACAATGGATACCATTTCTTCCTAAGGGGGGGGGGGGATTAATCTAGGTGGATATTGGTGGCCACCCACCTGTTCCAACTGGCTCCTTTTGCCAGTTTTTAGTTCAACACGTTCTTTTGTACTTATTTGTAATTGTGGGTTCTACACTTCCAGGGATGTATGGAGACCTACACATATTCCAGGTGGATACTAGTTGCCTCCCACCTGATCCAAATGGATTATTTTGTATGTTTTCATGACAACACATATTGTTGTATTTCCAGGGCCGTTTTGGGGCCCTAAACAGTGTTATTTTGGCTCGCCACAGTCAAATGGTAGACAGAGTCAGAATTTGACGTTGTAATGCATAGTTCTCGAAAAGACCTTTCCAACGGGCTATCACGCGCCTAAAACAGAGATCGTATACAAAAGTTATGACCTTAGGAAGTTAATGTACTAACTTACCCTAACGAGGCCCACATGAACTTTGGTGTTTCATCTCCTAGGGTTAGGTTTTTGGATGTATAGGGTTTTGGCATTCCCGTTTAACATAAAATGGCCTTCAGAGCCTCATTGTAATGATCTTCTTGTGAATGAGCGTAGTCATCACATCTCTTCTCAGAGATAAAGATGCCACCATTCTAGCGAGTCTTGCACTCTATATTTTCACAGTCTCTTTACAATTATTTCATTAATAGAAATCAAGTATTGTTGTATTTCTCTGTTTCTGACAAGTTTCATGAGTATTTCATTGTAATTTATCTGCTTTCATTTCGTTCTGAACATAATCCGGATCACCAACGAAGAAAGATTTGTTGCATTTTGTGCTTTACCCTGCCTGTCAGGATTAATAAGTCCATGATTTGTGTTTTGCACGCAGTGTTGCCACATATTATGACAACATTTGCCTCTTAAATGACATGCTTCAGTGCATCAACGAATTCATAAACTGATATTTATGAACTCCCACTCTTGGAAATTTACATTGTTCCCTGCCATATATCATCCATCTATATATGCAAATCGCTTACTGCAGTATGTACATCTCTATATATGCACGTAGCCTTTCCTGTTCACACACATTCCAAAACTATTCACAAAAGGCAAGTTATCTCTCATTTTTCCTAGGCCCTCCTGTGAGAGAGTCAAGCCGAGTCCTACTATGATACCATGTTTTTTTGCTTCATATGAGATGAGATATGATATATGTGTTTTATGACAATGACGAGTGTTCCATATATAGAGATCATATGGTGACCATCCATGAAAGGATGCGTCCCTTAGATAATAAGTAATTATTATTAATATTAAATTACTTATTATATATATTATTATTATTATTACTTTTTATATATATTATTAATAATTAATCTAGAAGAATGTCTTCCCGATGTTGTCCAAACATCAACAGATTGAAGGAGAGAAACCCTAGGATTGTATGCTATGATACTATATGTTAGACAACAAACACCAAAATAGCTTGAAAATATAGAGAAAAATAACTTCATGCCTTGAGAAATAGATATAAGAATGGCATATAAGCCTCTTCAATGGGGCAAACTCCTTTTGCAATAGAACACATGTAGAAGATGAGATGACCCTAAAACTGGGTCTTCTTGGCATATATATAAGAGACAAATGATATAATTACAATTAAAGGGTCTAGCCTACAATACTAATATGGCAATAGAAATATAATAACTCAATATCCAGGGATTTACATTGGAATTTTTCTAGGGCTTAACACTCTAAATCCTCCTTGGAAGGATTCTCACAATGGCTTTCCTCCTTGGAAGGATTTTCACAATGGCTTTTGGGTGTGATTATGATAAAGAAATTTGAAGACAAAATAATTCAAATTAATGGGGTGGATGAGAGGGTTGAAAAAATTATAAGGTTTGTAGCAAAGGATGAACAACTTTGATACCACTTGGAAGGATATTAGACTACTCGAAATTGATGATAAGAATATAAATATACCATTAAAATCCAATATCAATAAATAACAAGTAATGATGTTAAAAAAAGAAGATATTAGATTATTAACCACTTCCAAGGGGCAACCTTTGAGAACAATTGGAGGGTAACCTCCAATGATTTCACATATATTATCATAACCACTCTATACATATGGTGTCTTATTTAAAGAATATAAGTAAAGAAAGAAAAAAATATAGTAAATGTGGGACAATTAGTGTGAATCTTATATATCATGGGAAAAGAGAGAAAAATAAAGATAAAGATAGATAAAGAGAAGAAGATAATAATAGTGTGGGTAGGTACAAAACAACACATGTGAGTAATTAAGTGCAATAAATGAGGTGATTTCAACTATTCAACATTGAGCACAATTAAAAAAGATAATGAATCCCAGTAATTAAGTGCAATAAATGAGTGATTTCGACTATTCAACATTGGGCACAATTAAAAAAGAGAATGAGATAATATATACTTATCACATAAATAGAGGGATTGGTCTGGCCTGAACTTAGTCTAAGTTTATCACTAACACAAACCTCATCGAATTTGTTCACCTACTTGGTGAGCATATTGAATCTCCAAATTACACGATATTGTTGATGTGATTTGAAGATACATAGCTTGTGACGATGTGTTGATTTATTAGTAAAGCAAGCACCATATGGATTGGATAGTGATGCCATGTCAATGGCATGTTGTAGATCATGCATTGGTCACTTGTGTGCGAGAAAGCATAAACACAATAAGAAGCTATCTCTCATGATGTGTGATGATGATGATATGTGAGAGTTGAAAAGTGAATATGTCATAAACCAATTGAGATAGATAATCATTTAAAGAAACCATGATTAATTAAAAGAGATGTATTTAATATATTTTTATTTTTATTTTTATTTTTATTAATATAAATATTTATTTTTATTGATTAAATGGTCAATCTTAGTTTTATAATCAACAAAGTGAACATCAATTTTTATTTTTATTTTTAAGATTGAGGTTTAATGTATTTTAAAATTTAATTTTAGTTTTATAATTAGTAAAGTTAAGTATTCATAAATATCAATATATTTTAGTATGTTTTTGTTAAATTGACTAAAATTATTGTTATGAGTTTTAATAAGTTTATATAATGATGATGATGATGATTAACGTTCATTAAGATCGAATTGGTTTATCGGATCTTAAAAGGATAAGTGATTAGTTGAGATTCTTTAGAATTTTGTTTCTGTGCTCAAAAATCATTAAGAGAAGTTTTCCAAGATCACCATAGTTTTGTTGAGTTAAGAGGTTAGGAAGTAGTGTGACAAATATTTTGAAAATGAGATATAATCTGGGTATAGGCTAGACAATTTAAGAGAAAGTGTTTTTCATCTTCAACCTTCTTATTGTCGCAAAGGTGACACAGTGTTTCATCCCATGGCATTTTAGGAATTGACCAACTCCTAATTTCACTATGGAACTGGTGAGAATTTGTTCTTATCTTAGTAATGCATATTTTTTTCTTTACACTAGTCAAAACATATAGATAATTTTGATCTTGTAGATTAAAGTTGATTACATCCTTATAATATTTTAACTTTCTTTTTTCCTCTAACACTTTATCACACCACATTTTCTCTTTAAATTTTGATTTGATGATATTTTTAATAGTATCTTAAATTTTAATTTGATGATATTTTTAATATTATCTTTATTTTACAAACTGATAAATTTATATATATTATTATTTGGTTTTAATGTTGAATGGTTAAAAAGAAAGTTGTTCTCTTTTTAATTTTACTTGTAACATGTTTTATTTAGTAAATTCACTAAAGTTACAAAATATTCTCAAAATATTCTCACTTAGAATAATAAGTTTTGGACTTTTTAAATTTAAAGAATTAGTTCAAGTAATTGTTACTAATGTTTGGAATTGCTGGAATTGCTAATTCAATACCAGAAAATATCAAATTCAAATCCGCTTAAATAAAATATACTATTTTACAATACAATAACCAGTTTATCAACAATATCATTCATAAATGTGGAAAAAAACATTTTTAAATTTCCCTCAAATTTTTTTCATACAGATATACTAAAATTATTTTCTCTTTTATATTATTATACTATACACAACATTTGTCACAGCCTACACTCAATGTCTTACTATTATCTTAGAAAAGTAGATACTAAGGAATTTTGTTACTCAAATATAAATATTAGCTCGAAACCGAAGAGGTATTCCTATTACAAGTACATTATATGAATTATGGCATTTAAAGAGTTTAAAATAATAAAATATTAGTTAATAAAATTATATATATATATATATATATATATATATATATATATATATGTTTTAATTAGTGAGCCAAGCCTTGAGGGAAAGAAATTCAAACCAACTCACCTTCAAATCAAGAGAGTCAAACCAATTCACATCTTACTTTACATCAATTGAAGTAACTTTCCATGCTTAGGTGTGTGTGTTTTATATGGAAGAAATAGAATGATGTTGTGTTTATTAAAATAATAATAATAATAATAATCTATTTTTAAGGTCACGACCAAGCCAGCACATCAAATTGGTGTATGAGACCCCCTTGTTTGTGGGACAAGGGACCCCCCCTCCGCCCAGTGATTTGACTGGTAAAGTCTATGAAGGTATACATACCCTACCCCCCTCTGGATTTGAATCTGTGACCTCTTAAGAGGAAACACATGTTCTTAACCATTGGGCCCACTTAGGCTGTATTTTCTATAAGAAGTTTAGTTTATTACAATATGTTTAGTTTTTTTTCTATAAGAAGTTAAATAGTAATTAGAGTAGTATTTGATATCATGTATGGGACTAAGGCTATATGTTATTAAAAAGAACATGACCTCATTGGTGGTATTCTTATAGATGATCACACCGGATATTGATATTCTTGTAAATATTATTTAGGTTGAAATCGTCTTATGGTCATGGAGTAAGACCTAAAATTGCGCCTAACCAACTAATAACTTGTCTTTCTCGGCTACAAGGAAACATGTTAACAACCTAAGACCCAAAAGCATCTCACAAAAGTGAAAGTTTGTCCCTTTACGGATCACCAATATGTTATTTGAGGTGGTGTGGTTTTTCTTAAATAACAATGATGAGTTAACGACATTCACAATAAAAACTAACAACAATAAACCTTACCAATGATTAACAACTAAATTATAATAGGTTTTACCATTTAAAAAAAAATAAAAATTATGAAGATTTGTTAAATGCTTGTTAATATGAAGGCTTGTTGATTTGTATTAATTTATATGAAAATTATTATACAAGTAGAATAAGATGTGATGTCCTTGTGCAAGTTGTTGAAGTATTTGGATAGGTGCTCCTTGCAATGTAACATGAGATTTGCTTATCGATTCTCCAACTCATTTAACTTATTCCCCGTAATCATAAATATTTGGTAGTCCGTGATATAGAGTTAGCCAAATTATTTGTGAGGGAAGAACGTTGCCATAACTTATGCCTACTACTATATGTGAGCCTGCTCACATATATATATGAGCATTAGTTACCAAAATGATAGATTTTATGCGACTAACACTTAATATTTTTGAGAGTGAAAAGCCTCCCAAGGAGCTTATGCAAGATAATGGGGGTTGGGGGCCTACATTATCTAAGTCACGACGAACTATAATGATGTAGTGGGACTCACCCGGTAGGGACAAGGATGACCTTGACCTACTCCATGTTTATGATCTTTGTTATGTTTGTTAGAAGATCATATTTTTAGGTTTTTTATACTAAATTTTTTTTAGTATTTAAAAGAAAATTATCGAGAGAAGATTTTTTAATAATTTGAATTTGAATGTGAAGGTTTTCACAGTTCATTATATAGTTGTTCATCATATTTTTTATTAAGATTTTTGAAAGTAGTTTTTGAAATGTCTAATGGTTAGTTATTTGGAAAACTCTTATTGCCAAAAATTTCAATCATCAACAATTTGAATCATTTTTAATAATATTTTATTACCCAATCCATAAATGATAATGACTTTTGCTAAACATATATTATATTATTTAAAAAAAAAAAAATCATAAAAAATGAAGTATCGCAATCTTTTCTTAGGCTCCTGGAACACTTATCTATAGTCCTACAAAATCCCTTCCAACTAGTGTTTCTGATCTTTAGTACATCCCTCTAGAGATGCCTTTACTTTTGCCGATTCATCTACTTGACACTGATCCTTTTTTTTGCTTGGTTAGCACTTCATAGATATATCTTGGGCTTACCTTTATGTGCATTGATGATGAAGGATTTCCCATCCACCCCGTAAAAATGGGCATAGATGGAAAAAATATCGATTCATTTCTCGATATTTTAGTTCTAAAAATGCATTGAAGTGCTCATAATGCATCGTATAATAACTTGATCAACCAAATAAACCTTTATAATCATTTTAATTACAATTGTATTATATTAAAACAATTTTTAGAATAACTTCTACCTAATATATTTTTAGAATAACTTTTACTTAATATTTAAATAATTTAAAATGTTTATCAAATAATTCAATATTTTTGAAATTATTTATTTATTTATAATAAAAAATATTTATATTTATATTTATTTATTATTTATTTAAAATAAATTAATTTTATATAAAATTATTATATTTTAATTATCAAATTGAACAAATAAATATATTTTAATAATTAAATTCAACTTTATTATTGATATCATGTGTACATATAGATGATGCAAATTATGAAGTGGTTTAGTTTCCTATCATTTATTTATAAAAAACAACATCAAGGAATTTATTTAAGAATGAAAATAATATATATTATATTAATTAGTTTAAATGTTTTAGAAAATGATAATTTTTTTTTTTTGAGATATTTGGATTGGTGAAATTATTGGATTTATAAATTTGAGTGATTATATAATCAAATTATTTTACTTATAAATGAATTTTGAACAATAAAAAATAGTAATTTAATATAAATTTATAAACAATTTCTTATAACAACTAACGAATATCATTTATAAATAATATTTTGATTAAAATATACTAAGAAAAATCTATTTCTCTAGTTGAAATAAATAGTATTTTGGTTAAAGTAGAGTAAGAGAAATCTAATTCTCTAGTTCAAAAGGTTGCTTATATATACATATGGGCTGACTTTTATGGGGAGTAACAAAGACTCAATACAATCTTTTGTTTTTTAATCTTGTGCCTCGTCATAAAGAGACTTCCTCTATACACTACCAAAATCTTCTTTTCTATAGAGGAACTTTGTAATAATTATAAATAAATAATATCTTCTCCTCTATGGAGGAACTTTGTAGTAATTATAAAGAAATAATAAATATTAAAATACAATTAGAATCTTGTTGTGTATGAGCAAGCATACATGTTGGGAAACATAAAACATGGGTATCAAGGCTGAAACCAATTATAAAAGGGAGATCTAAAATAGCTTTATTTTTTTATAATAGGGAGAGATGGAGGGAATCATTAAAGAGGTTGAGTATTATTATAATGGACAGAGTCTTAAAGCAAGGGTGGGGAGTTTTATAGAGATTAATAAATCACAACCAATGGCTGCGTTGGACGTGGGAGAAAGCTCAAGCCTCTAGAGCACATTATCACTTGGTTGATACCACACCATCCCATCCTTTGGACATTACACACATACCAGATTCTTGTTCCCTTAATTCAGACTTAGGAATTTCATATATTATTTTATGTATGGGTATTATACCTTTCGCCAAAATCTTCATCATTGAAACACGTGATCCAAATTGATTTTGGGAATGATTTCTTAAAATATTTTGATAAAATATCAAATATTATTATTTTAGAAGGGCAGAATGGCCACCCCTCAGTTACTTTAATAAAAAATATCAAACATTATTATTTTAGAAGGATATAATAGCTATACCTCATTTACTTTAATAAAAAATATCAAACATTATTATTTTAGAAGGGTAGAATGACTACCTCTCATTTACCTTGATAAAAAATATCAAGCATTATTATTTTAGAAGGGTAGAATGGCTATCCCTCATTTACGTTAATAAAAAATATCAAACATTATTATTTTAGAAGGGTAGAATGGCCACCCCTCATTTACTTTAATAAAAAATATCAAACATTATTATTTTAGAAGGATATAATGGCTACACCTCATTTACTTTAATAAAAAATATCAAACATTATTATTTTAGAAGGGTAGAATGGCTACCCCTCATTTACCTTAATAAAAAATATCAAACATTATTATTTTAGAAGGGTAAAATGGCTATCTCTCATTTACCTTAATAAAAAAATATCAAACATTATTATTTTAGAAGAGTAGAATGGCCACCCCTTATTTACTTTAATAAAAAATATCAAACATTATTATTTTAGAAGGCTATAATGACTACAACTCATTTACTTTAATAAAAAAATATCAAACATTATTATTTTAGAAGGGTAGAATGGCTACCCCTCATTTACCTTAATAAAAAATATTAAACATTATTATTTTAGAAGGGTAGAATGGCCACCCCTCATTTACTTAAATAAAAAATATCAAACATTATTATTTTAAAAGGGTAAAATGACCACCCCTCATTTACTTTAATAAAAAATATCAAACATTGTTATTTTAGAAGGGTAGAATGGCCACCCTTTATTTACTTTAATAAAAAATATCAAACATTATTATTTTAGAAGGGTAGAATGGCCACCCCTCATTTACTTTAATAAATTGAAGTATCATATTTGTCAAATGAAAAGCTAAAGAGAAAAGTGATGGCATAAACAGAGAGATCCTCTCTAGCCCCAACTTATCAGAGTTAGAGTCAACCCAACTCCGGTCAGCTTCACTACATACATTAAAATGATGACGTCATCGCGCGCGTGCAACGAAAAATTCTAGAGGTCTCTGTGTGTCACCCATCAATCTTTCCATTGTTTACGATTATAAATAAAAAAGCACAGGCGCGTGGTACCACGGGGCTTGCGGACCGTTCGTACAAAGGGCTTGTCCGGCATAGCAGTGCCGGTTGACTGGTAGCACGGTAGCACGATACAGGGTCAAGACGGCATACCGTGCGGGACACGTGACCCATTCTGCCTGTTTATTCTCTCACCGGCACGCGCTCGTCCAGTTGTTTCGAGAAGTCTCGGCTGCGTTCACCGTTTTTTCAGCCGGCGACTCGCAGGGATGGAATTTGACGGGCAAATTGCCCGCCGTCAAATACGATTAATAATTTCGTTTAACCGTCAACATTCTTCGTAAAAAGGGTGGAACCGGCGTTATAGTCAAGGAAACCGTCCAATTTGATCAAAGCCATTGTGTCACACTGATGGGAAATTGTTGATCTCGTGTAGAATGGATTGTTGATCTCATTTGAACAATGATTTCTAGCTTCTAATTGAGTTGTGCAGGTTTTCATGAAATTGTTTCAAAGGTATAATGGTGATTATTTATTTATTCAAATTGAAATTCAATTTCAATTATATGAAGTTGTTTTATATAATCATAACAGGCCATTATTATGAGACAAAAAGAGTTTGTGACTAGAATTTTATTTATTTCATTGTTTTTTAGTTAATTCTATTTTTCTAGTATTGAGTACTTACAATTATGATCAACCATACTTTGTTGTACAAATGGATGTGATATTCTTCATATTTGACATGTTTTCTATACCTAACTTTTAATTAGTCAAATAAATGGATCATTCCTTTTCACATTGTGTAGGTATGTTGAAGTGGAGCCTCCTTGGATGTTTAATCATAAGAAATGACAAGGATTCATAATAGAACCATGGACCAACCAAGATTGTTTTTTGGGGAAAACCCTTTCACCTCTTTTCACCACCTATACTATAGTTTGCTTTTTTATTTTTTTATCTGAAATTGAGAGTTAAGTAACTAAACTTTAAAAATTGCATAAAAAAAAATGTGAGTAATAATAGTGTAGCCCATGTAGTTAAAAAAAAAGGTAAGTAATAATAGTGTGGCCCATGTAGTTATAATATATATATATAT
>ML782575.1:202854-216471 GCA_009831015.1 Picea engelmannii
GTATTTGATTGGTAGCCATGGTTCTGATTTATCCCGAGCATGGGTATGCCCGCCTCGGTGAGACATTTGATATTTTTGCAGATGGCACTTCCCGATTCCTGATTCCTGGGCTCACTCATTCAGCACATCAGTACAGATTGGTACAGAATTGGTAATGTATTTCGGCCATCAGATGCTCTTCTGACCTCACACATTAGGGGGAATCTGTTATAACCCTAAAATGCACCATACAGGTTTACCTGGTATCAGGCCTACTCATGCCTCTTCCTAGCCAAAGCCATGCTAAACAAATCCTCAAAAAAACCACTTAAAACAAGAAACCCGCGCCCTAACTTCTCACTAGGTGTGGGCAACTGCTTGCTATCCTTCTACTGCACGCGGGCATCCGCGGGCTAACCTAAAACAACCCGTGGGTACCTAACAAGGCAACAAATCAGGGAAGTTTCCGCCGGGACACGAGGCTTTTTGTCAGTTAACTGGAACTCTTCGCCATGCATGGCCGAGAGTTCGCCTAAAACCCTAGCTCCTTCTAGCCTATAAAAGGAGGGGTAGGGGTACTATTCAAAAGGGAAAAATCATAGCAAAGAAACTCTGCCAAATTGCCAAGTCAGTTTTGTCCCAACCCTTTAGCCTTGCCTCAAGCTTTAGGAGAAATTCAAGCAGCAACAGTTGGAGGAAAAAAAAGAAGAGGAGGAGCCCAGGATCAGGATCGAGGAACGGTGGTCGATCTCAGAAATCATTGTAAGTTGGTTCATATTGAGATTAATGAAAAAGATACTTTTCCCGTCCCAAATACATAAGTCTCATCTATTTTATTTGATTTATGTTTTATCTCTAACCCCCTAGTAGATCAGTAGCATGCATGCATAGTTTTGTCTTGATTGAAGGAAGCTTTGTGGAAGGAGCAGCATAAGCAAGGAGATAGCAACTCAACGGAGGATCTACTTCAACCGTCGATAAAAAGGTTAGTTAATTCTTCCCATGTTTGCATGAGAAAAGGCGTTGAGATTTTGGGTAGAAGGTTAAAATTTAAGTCTTAAGGGTCATGATCTGTGTACAAGTTTAGAGCCCTAGCTTGTTAGTCCATACGGTAGAATACCCCACAACAATCGCCATGTGGAAAAATACTGGAAGAGGACACGTGGCCCAATTAGGCGAGTGACACGTGTCATGTTCTATCTACTCTTTCAATAATTCAAATGCTCAAAACTTATGGAAACGTGGCACACATTCCATGTGTCCATGTCATCTCAGGTGACATCTACAAGTCACGTCACTTTGAAAATTCCGGGGTCCACATCACCTCCTAGTGACGTCATTGTGCCCCATCACTTTGGTTCTTCGGGCTTCGGGACTTCGGGAGTTTCCATGCTAGCACACTTCCAATTCTCCCAAAATTTGCATTCCTGAACTGGCCAATCTGTCACCATGTGTCCTCCTGGATCGAATGACTAAGATTCACTTTGGGTCTTCACCTAGAGTCCACGGATCTGCACCGCGTGTCCCCCTTAATCTGACGACTACGATTTATTCGGGTCTCCAAACTTCGTAAATCTCAAATTTCCAACTTATTTGGCCCCACTGGATTTTATCCGAAGCCATGGATCTGGTGATGCGTGGCTCTTGGTAGATTAATGGCTGAGATCCTCTTAGATGATCGGAAGGTTGAGGTTTACCTTGTCTCTCTGGCTCTCCAGGCTTCGAGAGTCTCAAATATCAACTGGAAACCTCTTGAACAGATTCCTCTAGAGTTACTAATATGCAAACACGTAACCTCTTGGCGATCGACGGTCATGATCTACTTCAGATGATCCAAAAGTTGACATTTACTTCAGGTCTCCAGCTCTCTGGGTTTCGAGAGTTTCAACTCTCAACTTCTCCTTTCTCTCTCTTTCCCGTAGTTCTTTCACCCTGAGCACACGATCGGTTGATGCGTGTCCTCCTATGGATCGATGGTCCCCAGCTACTTCGACTATTTAGAGTTTTGATGTTTGAGCCCTAAACTGTCACATCACTGCATGCCTTTCAATTTGCGAGGGCATGCATTGGCGGTTTGGATTAACCCGCTTTTCTCCCCGCAATTCTCTTGATGCTGACATGTAACCCCTTGGGGATACTGTGGTTTGGATTGTGGGACCGCCTTGGGAAATTATCTCCCGTGCAATTCAGTTCCCTGCAATGCCTCCTATCCGTTGATCTCACTCTCACATGGGATCTGACGATTGTGATCTTAACCATTGCTTCCTTTACATCAGATGACCCCTATTCACCTATCCTCTGATCCAATGATCCCAGATCTCTCCTGATCCTACAGTGGTGATTGCTTCTGAATTCGAAGGGGATGGTCACAATCCTTTGAACCCCTTACACGAGTCTTTGAAATTATATCTCCCACGTAGATTCTGCAAACCCCATTCCTCCTGAGCTTTTCAAATCCACGGTCATAGTTCGATCTCGACCCCAAGACTCTGACCAAAAGAACTGGCCCATACCGACTCGATGCTTCAACCAGAATATTTGATACCAAACTGTAACATACCCAACCACCCACAGGTCGGGGCATGCTACCTTCATGCCTGCCCTTGGACTTCTTTCTCTTACAGATACCTTTAAAAAATCAAGGATGCATAAAAGAAAAGACTTTAACAACATGCACAACAATACCCAACAAGCATGCATAGTCTAAAGATTTAGTTAAATGATAATTAAATATACACAACGGAAATACATTCATATAAATGTAAATGATACCATAATAGAGAGCACTTATCTTTATGAAAGATGACACTAGCTAGCTGCAGACCAAGGACGTTCCACCCAATCGTAGACACTACTATTCCAAATCTCAACAACAGCTTCACCCCCGAGCCAGGGCTATGAATCCACAAGGATGGTTCTAGAGTGTTACTTGGCTTTCCAAACTAGTCAGCACCCAAGCTCTCATAGGCTTCCCAACTCTCACAGCAATCCAAGTACCCAACTCTCTTCTACCTAGCTTGCACCACCCAAGAGAATGAACCTCCACCCTTCTCTACCATGCAGTCCCTCAGGCAGTCCTTCTCCTTATGTAGGCTCCAATGCAATTGGTCCAGAATAGCAATGATGGAACTCTCAGGAATCATAGTTGTGAGCAACGCTGGATAGAGGCCCACGCATCTCAGACATGTGGCCTCAGGTCAGGGCTGGATCACACCAGTGACCACTACAACCAACTATCTCATGGATAATATTCTATAGTTTGACTCCCTTTCCCTGAGCCAAGACGTGGATGACGGATGGATCAATGAACGAGTAAGTAGGTGAATGCAGGTGCATGCATGAAAGTGCATGAGGGATAAAATGGTGTGAATGCAGAAGTGAAGGAGAAAATGAGCCAACGACCAATGACCAACCTCCCCATTAGACCAGAGACATGTTTAAGTAAATTTGTGGGGAAATCAAGAAACTCATGGCCTTCCCCAAGAAGCTCACATAACCGATCCCCTCCCTTAGACAAAAAAGGGTAATTAACATAGGAATAAACATTTAGCTGCTCAAGCCCCCTCTCTTGTGGAATCATAGCCCCCTATAACTCTAGTCCTTGTCCATCTAGCAACCAACTGTGTATTTATTATTAATAATGATAAAAACATTACATGTCTTGGGGACACTGGCCTTTTAATAATTGTTTGGGCACTCTGGCCTCTCAACATTGTAACAATACATTATTTAAAATGGGGGTTCAAAACCTGGGGTGTTACATGATGATGATGAGATCTACCCTGAGGGTTTCATCCCTGACCCATTAAGTTTTTCTGAGCATACATTCAGGAAGGTAAGAAATGAAAATCATGTATTTTGTTCTTTGTTTGGCTAAGGTAATACTTAGATCTATATTCACTGATTTATGTCATGCACATAAATTTTAAAATGTGTTGTTGATCTAGAATTAGATTAGAAAATGTTTGGAAATTTTCCCTTTAATTCTAACATGGTATCAGAGCTTAGGGCACGAAAAGAGATCATTTGTAACAAACATTTGAGCCTGCGTAGATCCTCTATTAAGGGTGTGTTTTTCAGATCAACATAAAGTTGTTTTGCATAAGATCTCTTCTATAAATAGACTTCAATATGGCTTCTTCTTCAATCAAAGAAAAAGATAGGCTTGAAGGGGATTCAAACTTCAATGCTTGGAAGTCTAGGGTATTTAATATCCCAGAAGAACATGACTTGGATGAGCTGGTTACTATGGTGATGGAAGAACCTACTTCAAATGTAGGAAGAGAAACCTATAAGAAGAGGAAGGCCAAATTCAAGAGGGTCATTTTTGACTCAGTTAAGGATAATATGCTGCCTCTTATTTCTCATCTAAGGAAAACAAAGGAATGATTTGATGCCCTAGCCAATTTGTATGAAAAAAGGCTCCAAATCAGAAAAGTACCTTGAAGAAAGAACTACATACATTGAAGATGGGAAAGCATGAAACCAACTCTGCCTTCTTTTCCAAAATTTCCAAAACAAGAGATCAACTTGCAATAATTGGAGTTGCACTAGATGATAATGACCTTGTACAAACAACAGTAGATGGTATTCAAGAATCATGGGAGACATTTCTCTCATATGTATATGAAAGAGAAGTTCAACCCAACTTCGAGAGATTATGGCATGATTTCTTGGAAGAAGAGGGAAAACTTAAAAGAAAAAATGAATCCTCCACTGTGAAAGACCATGCTCTTTCACCCAAAGCCAAGAAATGGAAGAAGTTTCCTTAGAACAAAGGAAAAGGTAAGAAACCTCAACGTAATCACTCTCATCCCCACTCTCATTTATCTAAAGTAAGACGCTTTAACTCTAACAATCTAGGTCATTATGCAAAATAATGCAGCAACCCTCCTTCACAACATAAACAAAAAGGCAGGTTCCATGCTTCAGTTGCAACTGAGGAAGAAGAGCCTCAAAGAAAGAGAACTAGAGCTGTTACTAAAGAACAAGAACAACACAAAGAAATTTATCTTGTTTCAGATCTCTCTGGTGTTGTCACCAAATTAGAAGAAATTTGGTTAGTGGACACTGGGGCCTCCAATCAAATGACAAGATTCAAACAGAACCTTGTGAACTATCGAGATAAGAAGTTCAATGTGAAGGTAGAATTGGGTGATGATGCCACTTATTCCATAAATGGAATTGAATCAAAATATTTTTAGCTTCCATAAGGTAATGTATTTCATATTGAAGAAATTATTTATGATCCTGGATTAAAGAAAAAGATTATCTCAGTTGCAGTTCTAGAAAGTAAAGGGTACACAATAGCCTTCTCCAAAGGAAATGATCTTATGTGGCCCTCAAATTAAAGTATGAGCTCAACCATGATAATCAGAGCTCAAGAAGGTAGACTTTACAAAGTCACTCGTCAATTTATTCAAGCATTAGCTCATGAGATGATCAACCCTTGCGAACTATGGCACAAAAGGTTTGGACATCTCATCTATAATGTTCTCCTAGGTTTTCAAAATATGGTAACATGTAAGCCATTTTTTTTATTTTGAGCATGATAGTATCTGTAGAGGCTATGCTCTTGGTAAAAATACAAAGAAAAATTATCTTCACAGTAATATAAAAACTAATGGTATCTTAGATCTTATTCATTTTGATCTCTGTGGACCTATGACTGCTCTTTCCATGAATGGTTTCCTTTATTATATCATTTTTATTGATGATTGCTCTCGTAAAACCTAGATTTCTTTTTTGAAAACTAAAGATGAATCCTTTAGTAAATTTTAGGATTTTAAGAATCTTGTTGAGAATCTGACAGGTAGACATATCCATTTTTTTAGAATAGACAATGGAAAAGAGTTTGACTCCCACAAGTATGATGATCTTTGTCGGGATTCTAGGATTAAGAGGGAGCTGACCGTTCCTTTTAATCCCCAATTGAATGGGGTTGCATAAAGAAAGAACATGACAATTTGTGAGGCAACCAGGGCTATGATGTATGATCAAAATATTCTATTGTCTCTTTGGGCCGAATCTGCAAGTACTGCAGTCTATATTCAGAACATGTGTCCTCATAAATCCATAGAAGAGAAAACTATAGAAGAAGTCTTTACACATAAGAAGCCTTCAGTTGGTCATTTGATAATTTTTGGTAGTCCTGTCTGCATACATGTACCAAAAGAAAATAGGACTAAGTTAGAGCCCTCTGGAAAAAAAGGTACTTTTGTGGGGTACAGTGAGACCTCAAAATCTTATCGAATCTATGTGCCAAGGAAAAAGTATATAGAGGTCAGTAGAGATGTGACCTTCCATGAGGAAGTTTCCTTTTTTCAATCCAGAGAACTTCCCTATGATACAGAGGAGCAGGAAGGTCCATCTCTAGAGCCTTTAGATTCAAAAATTTCAGATGAGCAGAGGGAGGAGGCCAAAGAGTATTCAGTAGAACCCATAAGGGATTCTGTTGAGTCCCCCCTAGAGAAACCTCCTGCCAAAAGGAATTCATCATGGTGTCGTGAAATTTTAAAGGAAGTTGAAAAAATGCAACGCCTAAAGGTACTTTCAGAGAAAGCAAGAAACCAGATAAGTACTCAGGTTTGATATCTCAATTGAATCTTGTTATTTACTCTGAACCTTCCACTTTTAATGAGTCTGTCAAACATAAAGTGTGTAAATATGCCATGATAGAAGAACATGAGTCAATATTGAAGAATGATGTATGGGAAGTGGTCCCAAGACCTCAAAGAAAATCAATAGTAACCTCTAAATGGATTTACAAAATAAAGCATGCAACAAATGACAGTGTTGAAAAAGATATATTTGTGGCTCGTGGTTTCTCTCAGAAAGAGGGAATTGATTATGATAATATTTTTGATCCTATTTCTAGGTATACCTCTATCAGACTCATCATTTCTCTTGCTTCAGTATTTAATTAGAAACTTCACCAAATGTATGTTAAGACTGGTTTTCTCAATGGTGAAGTTGAGAAATAGGTTTACATTGAGCAACTTGAGGGTTTTGTGATCCATGGGAAGGAATCCCATGTCTTCAAAATCAAGAAAGAGTTCTATGGATTGAAACAATCTCTGAGAGCTTGGTATGGAAGAATTGACAGTTTTCTTCAGAGTCTTGGGTTCTCCAAGAGTATAACAAACCCTAATCTTTATATAAATATTGTGAAGAATCATCCTGTTATCTTGGTTTTATATGTGGATGATTTGTTCCTTATTGGAGAGGAACATCTGATAGCTCAGACTAAGAGGGAGCTGTCAATAGAGTTTGAAAAGAAGGACTTGGGTCTTATGCATTACTTTCTTGGTTTGGAGGTGTGGAAGAAACATGGTGAGATATTTCTCTCACAAAGTAAGTATGTAGCTGATGTGCTTCATAGATTTGGGATGTTGGACTGTAAGTCCATGACCACACCTATGATTTCTAACCTGAAGAAGTTACATGGTCAAGCTACAGGTTCAGATCTAGAAGAACCTATAGTATATCGTCAGATTATTGGGTCCTTTATGTATCTAGTACACACCAGACCAGACATTTGTTATGCAGTAAATTCCCTCAATCAGTTCATGTGTAATCCAAAACACATTCATATTATTGCTGCTAAACATATTCTTAGATATGTCCAGGGGACTATAGCTTATGGGCTCAAATACACTTCTAGTAGAGGTGTAATGCTTCATGGTTATATAGATTCAGATTGGATGGGCAGTAAAGTGGACTGGAAGAGCACTTCTAGATATTGTTTCAGTTTGGGTTCAACTATGATCTCCTGGTCCAACAGGAAGCAAGGCTCCATATCCCAAATCACTGCAGAGGCCGAATACATTGCTGAAAGTGTTTCTAGTTGAGAAGAAATGTGGCTCAGAAAGCTACACTCATATTTGTTCAGTGTTGAGATGGAACCCATAGTAATTCATTGTGATAACCAAATTTGTATAAATCTCCTCGAAAATCCTATTTTTCATGACAGATCAAAACACATTGAGATGAGATATCACTATGTTCGGGACATGGTGAAGAAGAAAATTATCAGTATTCAGTATGTTCTGATGGTGGAAAAAACTGCAGATATTTTGACCAAGCCCCAATAATTGACAAAGTTTGTATACTTTCGAGACAAGCTTAGTGTTGATGAGAATTCCTCTATTGCCGAGAGCGAGTGTTAAAATTAATGTAGTTGCAAGAGACATTCTCTGGGAGGATGGTAAAGACCCTAGTTGAGATCTAAGGTCCCCAATACATTCTTCTGGGCCCTTCATTTTTGGATAAGGAATTGCACAAGTTTTGTCCAAGTACGAGTTGCACAAGCTTCAGAAGAAGCTGGATAATAGAGCAAGGAGAAGCAACAGGAATCAGTTGCGAAAAGGACAACGCAATGACAACAAAGCAAAAGCAGTTGCAACAGAACAAGAAAGTGTGCAAGCCAAGACATAAGACACAACCTAGCTTATATATAGGGTTGAACATGATTGTAAAAGGTTGTTAGTTGGGTTAAGTCGGGTTGGCTGTTATTGATTTTATTTGGTTACTTGATATCACAAATGTAAGGTTCTGATCATAGTTATTATATGAGGCTGAGAGGTCATAGTTCTGAGTCTGTAATGTAATTTGTAAACCTATTTGGGAGTTAGAGCTCCATGAAATGAGTCCAGAGGTAGGAGTCTATAACATAGCGCTACTGTGTGTCTCTGAGTTTGTAAATGAAGAAAGATCTGAAGATAACATGAAGAAGGATCTAAATTTTCAAAATATGTTGTGTATTTCTTTGTTGTACTTATGCATTGTAGTACTTCCTATGGTTCATGAGTTCCACATGATGTTTCTGTGTTTAAATTCTTGTTCGCAACATAAGTGGTTCCAATTTTTTCACATATGAGTTCAGATCTATTTTGTAGTTAGATGTCTTACGCAAGATCAGGTTGAATCTTGAAGGTTCTGTGAATCCTCCTAAGTTTTTTCCATGCCCTTCCCTATCTATTTGTCTCAGCAGTGCTTCAGGTGATACTTCTCTTCGAAGGATATGAAAATGCCAACTCTCTAGAATACTCAGTACCTTTTGTTGGTAACCTGAGAAGGACCCTAGTCTGATCAAACTTGTGCCAACAAAATGGTTTTGTTGTCGGGACCTGCATTAAAAAGGAACATGTAGGGAGGATGCTTCTACGAATTCATAGATATAATATTGACTAATGGTGGGAAATAAATTTTGACGCCTTCATATGGAAAGAAACATAGCTGAGGGGAAAATTGGTGGAAGATACTCGTGAGGCAGTCTTTTACTCAGAAAGATCGAGTGACCAGTACGAGATATTATGGGTTAAGTTCTTGGAAGAACTTTTCCACTAGATAAATAGGATCCAAGAAGCTCCAGAGTTCCAAGAACGAGTCAAGAGGACCTGTACTTGGGACACAAAAAATATCGAAGCACTTCATCAACTGGATCGTCCAGTAACAAGAGTGATTGATTTATGGGTCAATACCACATTAGAAGGATACATTATTGAGTTTGCAGCTGAGAACCACCAATCGTTTTCACGAGAAGAGGCAAATTTCAACAAATACGCAAGGGGAATACTATTGAGAGAAATCCCCCTATGGATTAAAATTTTCTTGATGGAAGAGGGAAGAGGGAATGTTGACTATGTCCTCAACTAAGATGGCAGCGTAAACACCCTCGCTTGGGGTAGGGCGAGGCTTGGGTAGATTCATGTCTTGAGAGAGGGGAAGGGTTCTTTGACAAATGGGGGGAGGGGGGCAACAAGAAATGGACTCAAGAGACAAGCGAGCCTTGAAAAGAGCCACCATATTTGAGAATTGGTGGTGTGGAAAGATCAAGAAAGCAACAAGACAGTTCGAGAAGTTGTGGAAGTTAGACTAGGAGAAGTAGAGGAAAGATATATGGAAGAGTTGCAGAAGATGAGAAGACAGGAAAAACTGGCCAGTCAAATATTAAGTGAGAGAGAAGCGCAGAGAGAAAGAAGTCCACAGGAGGTTGGAAAAGAAGGAGAAGGTGTAGACATAAGAGAGGAGGAAGATGACATGAATCTTGAAGAAGAAAGAGAAGATTCATCCTTGATGAAAGGAAATATCGGGAATCCGGCTGAAGAGACCACTCAAGTGGAAGAAAACGAGACCCCCCAGATCAAAGAAAACCACCCCGAAGCTAGTGGCGCCAGCCCCGAATCGCCCATACCCAAAATGTATTTTATACAAGTGGTAAGTTCGATACTACCTTCTCATGCTAGTTTTTTTCCAGTACAATTAGTTAGTCAGTCACAACCAGGAAGTGTGAGTACAAAGAGGTTATTGGGATCCCCTGGTAGATCACAAGCAAGACCGTTAAGTTTCATTTTAATAAGAGCACCAAAATCAACAATGGCTGGTCACGCGGGAGGTTTGATTTCCCGATACCCAGAATTCTGGGGTAAGGGAGATGAAGATGTTGAGCAACACTGGTTCTTGTGTGAGGCAATCTAGACATCTAGAGGGACTCTAGATGCAAATAAGTTGGTTGAGTTATAGACCACCTTGAGAGGTCCCGCTCTCAAGTGGTATATGAATATTATTGACCCAGGAGTGCCAGGAATGCAAGGTCAAGCGCTCACACTTGGCCAGGTATGAACAAGGTTCATAATGGAGTTTAAGCTACCTCAGTCAGAGAAACAAGCTCTATCTGAGTTGCGCGAGATCTAACAAAGGGAAGGGGAATCAACTTTAGAATACAACTAGAAGTTTAAAGATGCTATAGGGAGGTTATCACATCCAATCCATGAGGAACATAAAAGGGAATGGTACATTAAGGGACTACTACCTCTAACTCGGATTCCGCTAATGCAACAATGAATAGCCACTTTGACAGATGCCTTGGAACAATCGATGAAGATTGAAGCCATGGAAAGATAGCCTGGGATACTGAGAGTGACTAGACCCCCAACAGATGCAAATTTGGCGCAACTACAAGGGAAAATATCAATGCTTAAATAAAATATTCAAGAACTGACAATACCTAGACCAAGATGACCGCAGGTCTAGTGCACCGGATGTTATACAAAAGGACATATGGTGAATGAATTTCCACAAATGACGGGAATGGGACCTCCTCAGAATCCGATGGGACCCTCACCAGGACCCATAGGAGGAGTTGTGCAAGTATCTGTGAACTTACCATTCCATAACCCCACCCCATGTCATGCTTTTCCAGGGAGCCAAGCAACACCAACAGTTGAGTATTGTGAGATTTTCCAAATCAATGGGCATGGGCCTCGACAATGCCCCATTATACATAAATATTTGAAAATACCAAATACAATACACTGTGAGTTATGCACATCTACCACCCATACTATTAATCAATATAGAGCGTTGGATGCACTTACAGACAGGTTGGACCGAATAACATTAAGGGTGACTGAAAACCCTCAGGGACTAGGAAGAGGTCGAGGAGGTCGAGCGGAGGAGACTTTAGAGGAGGAAGGACCGGGGGGAGAGGGCCAAGAATATGTTATAACTGTGACAAGCAAGGCCATATGGCTAGAGACTTCCCTCATCTAAGGCATCCATGGTGCTCTCACTGCAGAACCAATGGGCATGCAACTGAAGACTGCCCAGAACCAATTGCAAAATGGGAAGATAGGGTACATCAATAAGGAACTAACCTCGTAAATTCATAAATCAAGAGAGTTAGTAAAGGAAATTTACCCAACCTCAATATCGTCACTCAAGGAGGAGAAAAGACATGAGCTGATGCTTATAATCTACCTAAGATTCAGAAAGCAACACCTAAAGAAGACATGTATGACCCTCTACAACAAATTTTTTTCTTTAAAAATGCCATGGAAGTATTTCAGAATATCCCTAGCCCTGAGATGTATGAGAAACCCCCACAGCCTATTGTTTACCCTAAAATTGCGCAAGTCCCTGCTTAACCCCCTGCACCTAGAAACCCTGCAGTCACATCGAGACAACCTAAGCAACCTCAAAATGTAGTCGACCTTTGGTTTCAATTTTTCTCTGACATTCTTGGGAACGACCAATTAACAGAGAAGTTGTGCAATGTGCCATACCTAGTTTTAGGGAATGAAGAACCCATAGAAGTAGGAATAAGGACTAATCTTCCTGAGAAGAGTACTCAAAGGGTGTAGAGGAGAAAAGTACGAACTAGAAAAGAATTCAGACTAGTAGCCCAATTAGATGAATTTGAGATTAATGATGTCATGTTGGATCTAGGTTCTGATGTGAACATTATGCCTAATAAGACCTGGGAATCCTTAGGAAAACCTAGGCCAACATATTCCCCAATTCAGCTAAGAATGGCCAACGAATATTGATTTTCCCAATAGGAAGTGTTAGCACTAGAAGTCACCCTCTGATTGCATTGAAGGTAAGCCCAATACCCATAAGGTTATATGTCACTTATGAATTGACTTTAAAGAGGTCAAATGGGTAAGACTCAAGATAATATCATTTTAACTCAGAAAACTGGACCAATATGCACAAGCAATTGAGGTCTTGATCAACTTCAGTCAGTAAGTTGTAGTAAAGGTGAGTAGAAGGAAGAATTCGGTGAGGAAAGTGTAGAGGTCTGCTATGGACACCAGGTATTTAATCAGCCTAAGGAGGAAAAACTTCAAACACAAGATCCTCTTAGATTCAAAATTTTGGGAAACTAAAGAACACCGTAACAACACTGTAATCAAACATCCATCAAAATAAAGCTATAACATTCTATGTGAATCCTTCAATCATGGACACTTCAGTATCAGAGGAAAATAAGATGAAGAAGAAATATTACTTATATTAAACAAGACGTCTCAAATCCTGTACATAATCAGAGAACCAATGTGCTTCATCAAAACATTACAATGCGGGAGCCTTGCTCAACCATTCGAGCATAAAAAATATCAAAAATACATACTTATACTCATGACTAACTACAACCACCAAAATATCGATTGAGTCAGGCATTGAAGGCTTTACGTCGAAGATTTCTCTACAGACTGTGCATGTAGATCTCTGTCAGCCGTGAGATTTTCCATCTGAACCTTCTCTGTCAGACTGCGCATGCAGTTCTATGTCAGACACGAGCTCAAATCTTCCAGTGCTTTCTGGATTTCCATTTATGGGGGGAGATGATGTATCAACCATCTCCCTCTCTTTTATTAACTACCTTCATTGGGATTAGAATGGGCAGAGTCAACTTGGCACCTTGAAAACATGTTGGCCTCACTCTGATATTTTCCACCTACGTTTGCTGGACCTTTGCAGTGTGAATTGGTAGGCAGACATGGAGGAGGGTGATGGTGAGTGGGTGAGGTGCTTGGCATAAATTCGTAGGTTGTAACGAATGAGAAATGACCATGTGGAAAGACTCGACTGGAGAGAGGTTATCGGGACTGCGTGAGCACAAGTACTCTGGGGATGAGGTGTAAATATGTGAGGGCGATGTGGCAAGGGGAGAGGATGCAGTGGCAGATCAGAGTGGTAGGTGAGGGGTTATATGACAATAACAAAGGTGACATGGAGTGTGAGTGGAGGATAGATGTCAGGAGGTGAGAGTAGGATAAATGACAGTGGGTAAGGGACAAGCATGTGGTCGGGCAAGGGGAGGAAATGTGTCAGTGAAAGCATGGGTGGTAT
>ML782575.1:236246-248845 GCA_009831015.1 Picea engelmannii
CATGTGGGCATGTGTGGGCCCGTTACAAACTTTTAAACTCTCCTAGTTTTTTGATCTAAGAAATCAAAATTGCAACAACTATCCTACTTTTGTGACATGTGGGCATGTATGGGCCCGTTACAAATTTAGGATATGTTTGAAAGATGAAACTAAGAGGGGTCTCAAAAGAGACTTTGTCCTCTCCTAAAAGTTTTGAAATTTTGTTTAAGGGAGATGAGATTGTTTTCGCAATCCTTATCTGGTTCTCAAGATCGCTTGATGGCGCAAGAGAAGAGCATACTAAAGATTGTTACTTGCAATTTCTGGTCCCAAATGTGAGTTTAGATGTGATTAGAATTGATGTTCAACTTAGATTTATAAACCAAAGCAAGCCATCCATGTGGCAAAAATAAAATAAGGGAAAATGTTTTTTATCCACCTAAGTGCCTATGTTTGTTTGATTAGCCCCTTTATAAGTTGAGGGGTCTAAGTGGTGCAGTATTTAGAACATGCATGCCATCATTCTTAAGAAGGAAAATTATTTTTCCCCACATCCAAGAGCTTATAATGAAAATTTTAGTTCAAATGCGCGGCCTCCTGTGTAGACAGAGGCGCGTATGGCGCCTGCGCGCTTACAGAACTGAAAAACAAAGCGCATGCGTGCCCGACGTGTGCCTGTGGGGTGGAATACCTGCGTGCCTGTGTCAAAAGTCTGAGAAAAAAAATCCGGATGGATTTCTCTCCAATTTCTGGTGAATTGACTGGTAAGCAGGTCGGCAGAGGCCAGTTTGTGAACCTGCAAGTTAATGAAATCAAAAGGAAAGAAAATTGAACCCAAATGAGGGAGGAATTGATACCTTCTGCCCAGTATGGTCATCAATCTGTTTGCACCCAATTTGTCACTTGATGAGCAAATTAAGAGTGCTTACATGCCCAGTTGGGCTCTGCTAGGCATGACAGCTGTGAAGTAAAAGGTTAGAAAGAGAAACAACAGAGTTATAAACAAAAATCAAACTAAAACTAATTAAAACTAAGAGCATATGAAATAATGAAAAATAAATACAAATGGACCAATATCACCAATGTATAAGCTGATCTTATTGATGAAATCCAAAGGCACAAAGAAGAAAGGGGACTTGGGTCCCTTCTTTCTCCAATGGAAGGCTCTTGAGGCTCTCAAAGATTGCTCTCCTTTACAATGAAAAGATGAAAATGTGGGTGAAATAACTCCAAGCTTATTCACTCAAGAGAGAGGTGAATAGCTCTATGAAATGCAGCTTGTAATGTTTATTGCCAAAGAATGGGTCCTTATCAATCTCAGCAGCATAAAAGTATGAAGAATTCCTTGAGAAAATGGTGGTCATTCATGGCTTTTTATAGCCAAGCATTGGGTCATTATGTAACCTCTTTAGAATGTGAAAAGGGGCTCTTTAGGGCACAATTAGGTCTTTGACCAGCCCACCATGAGGATTGAGCTCGGATTTGGTGTCAAATCGACTTGGGAGCTGATCCATTAGTGGTTGGGAGGCCGACCAATTTCAATAAATGCGTCGTTTAGCAGGTGCGTGGGTTTTTCGCCCAACATCCGTGCCTTGTGCACATATGCGCGCTTTGTACGTTTCTGTTACGCGCATGCACGCGTGCACCCAGATGATGTAAAGTGCCTTTCAAATTTTTTGGTCATTTGTATAGTTTTTTGACCCTTTTGCAATGCTGAGGAATTAATCTTGTGCCATGAATGACTCTAGTCCTGTTTTGACGATGCAGAGTTCTTGTCGCCCTGTGCGGACGAAATTTCAGTGATAACACCGCCTTAAAGCTAGAGTAAAAGAGAAGGTTAAGAAGGAGATAGACAAGATGTTGTAAGCTGGAATTATTTTTATAGTGGAAGAAACAGAATGGGTCAGCCCAATAGTCATCCAAAGAAAGAAAGGCATAGAGGATATCAGGGTCTATGTAGACTATAGAAGCCTTAACTCTGCCTGTGTACATGAACCTTTCCCAACACCTTTTATGGATGAGGTGCTATAACAAGTTGAGGGGAAAGAAGCATACTCATTCACAGATGGATTTTTAGGGTACCACCAAGTAAGGATTGCTGAAGAGGACAAAAACAAGACCACATTCATAACAGAATGGGGATCTTTCACATACAATTTGATGCCATTTGGCTTAAAGAACACCCCTGCATTTTTCTCCAGGATTTTAATAAGAACTTTCATAGAGTTCATTCACAAGTTTATAGAAGTCTATATGGACGATTGGACAATATATAGTTTTCTCAAGGAACATGTAGCGCTGTTACGTTTGATGTTTGATAGATGCAGAGAATTGCAGATATCATTGAATCTCAGAAAGTGTATCTTCTGCGTACCACATGGAAATTTGTTGGGCCACATAGTATGCTGAGAGGGAGTATTGGTTGACCCAACCAAAGTTGCAGATATTATGAACATTCCACCACCTACGAGTTCTAAACAGTTGCGCTCCATGCTAGGACACACATGGTACTATCATAGGTTCATCAGAAGATACACAAATATCACCGCAGCTCTAGAAAATCTATTGAAAAAGGCCAAAATGTTCCAATGGACCCTAGAATGTGATAAAGCGTTCGCGACCCTAAAGGAGAATCTCAACACAACACCGATTTTGATATTCCCAAACTGAAAAACTGAATTTCACGTCCACGTAGATGCTTCAGGTATTGCCTTAGGAGCTATCTTAGCACAACCTAGAGACGAAGCCATGGATAATCCTATCTATTTTGCAAGCAGGAAGTTATCACAGGCTGAGCACAACTACACAACGACAGAAAGGGAGGGTTTAACCATGATTTATTCTTTGCAGAAATTTAGACATTATTTGGTAGGTTCTCATTTCAAGTTCTTTACTGATCATTCTACATTGAAATGTCTAGTTAAAAAACCTGTGTTGGAAGGGAGAATTTGTAGATGGTTGCTACTATTTCAGGAATTCTCTTTTGAAGTAATTATTAAGCCTAGAAGACACAATGTAGGACATGATCACCTGTCTAGATTAGAGTCAGGGGAAAGTGGCAGAGCAGTTGACGATCAACTCCCAGATGCAGATTTGTTTTGGTCGAGGCCATACCAGAGTATCTGGAAGACATAGCAGTCTTCTTAAGTATAGGAGCCTACCTAGAAACATATTCTGAAACCCAGAAATGCCATATGGTTGTTAGAGCATCGGATTCCCAGTTGATCCTAGGACATTTGTATAAATTGGGACTAGACAGTATCCTAAGAAGATGTGTCATGGATCATGAAAGGCAGGATATATTATGGGAGTGCCACAATGGAGTTGCGGGAGGTCTTGTAGGAGGAAATTCCACTATGCAGAAAGTTCTCTAAGCTAGACTTTGGTGGGCAACGCTCTTCAAGGATGCAAAGGTATATTCTATATCATGTGACATTTGTCAAAAAGTGGGTAATCCATCACGATGAGATAAATTATCACTTCAACCATTTCGAGCTCTAAAAACATTTGAGAAGTGGGTAGTTGACTTCATTGGACCAATCAATCCCACAACTAAGCATTCAAAGGCTAGGTACATTATAATTGCAACTGACTACCTTAAATGTTGGGTTGAGGTAGAAGCTGTTCAGGACTGTTCGACCTATACTGCTACTAGGTTCATCTTTGAGAATAATATCACTCAATTTGGATGTCCTAGGATCCTAGCCAATGATCAGGGAGCTCATTTCATTGGCAACACTATAGAAAAGGTTACAACAGAGTTCCTGATCCAACATCACAAAAGCAACCCTTACCACCTGCAAGCCAATAAAACAGTAGAAGCATTCAACAAGATTCCAGAGAGAGGGTTAACAAAGGTCTGCTGCGCAAATTGGGAAGATTGGGATGACAAAGTTCCAACAATACTATGGGCTTACAAGACAACCACAAAGAATCTCCATAGGTACACACCATTCCAGATAGTTTATGGGAAAGAGGCAGTGGTGCCTGCATAATTCATCACTCCAAGTTTGTACATTGCACAGATCACACACATGTCAGAGGAGGAATTAGTTGCGTAGAAACTTATGGAGTTACAAGAACTCGAGGAGACCAGGTTTTTAACATACTTCCATCAGTCGGTTGAAAAAGAAAGACAAAAATATTGGCATGATAGGCACATTAAAACTAAAGTATTTACGAAAGGAGACAAGGTTCTACTCTATGATAGTCAGTACCAGAAGCATCCTGGGAAGTTGTGCATTCATTGGTTGGGACCATTTATAGTTGCATAGATCTGACCATTTATAGTATTCCATGGCCAGGATGGGTGAATGGTTCTCGCCTGAATCCCTATATGTCTCAGAACTAAGCTAAGAGGACTATCACTCTAGTCTGAAAGAACATGTATAATAGTTGGATTTGAGTTTTATGCAATTTTTGTAAATCCAGTTAATAAATTCGATGTGCGTAGTGTTGTGCTATGACATGAAGTTCATTTTCCTGTTTAAGTGTTGTTTGATGTAGAACTGCTTACTCAGCAACGTAGGATCAAAGAAGGCAAGAACACATTTATGACAGTCATTAATATGACGGGGACCCCTTTGTGGTTGGAGGGAGAACGAATCTGAATGCAATCTGAGTCCATGTGCCACACGCAACCAGTCCAGTCCCAGCATTTATTGCTATTACAATATCTCGTATGAATTTAGTTAAGGCATAAAACTGCGATACATGAATATTCCATCGGTATTCGTGCCAGTATTCTCACCCTTCAAACATAAAGGTATGAAATCGACCACGTCCTTGTCCAACTTGCACAGTAAATGAAAGAATCTCCCAATAGGATTTACCCCATTAACCCATCCCATCAGACAACTCATATCCAAGTTGCGTCCATAGGGTCATGATGAACAACAATTATTGTTGAACTTTCCAGCTAAGCTCGAGTATAAGGCTCTGAGAACTTGCCGTAGAACGCATTGTTTTAAAATATTTAATCAATTTCCGAACCTTGTAGAGCGAGAAAGCCTGTGCAGTTATGAAACCCATAGTTGTGAGCCCCAATCCTTAGTTCATCATAGAATTTGTTGATAACTCAGAGCCCACAATGCCAAGAGATACATGAAGCTGAAGTGCCATGTCCAAAGACGTAGTACCAGAAGAGCCCTGTGACCCCCGAGTCGAGGTCATAGGTTATCTAAAGGGGAAGGTAGAGCAGTCAAGCTCCTTGAGATCGAATTAATAGACTAAGTCTTGTTCCCCCAGATGAACATAGATGTATTCTGGACTATTGCTCCATACGAGTTGCGAGGCATGCAGTTCATGCCCAAGCTTGAATTCATCAACATATTCAACTCAACCATCATGAACCTCAGAGACTTACCAGTGTTTGGTACCACTGGTGAAGTTACGCAGTGCACCAAGTTCCTGATCAAAAGGGTGCATGAAAAATGTCTCTACCTAGATAGGCAGTATCCAATCCATGTCCAGGACATACATCAACTCAATGGACTGTCCCTCAAAGGCAAAGATGTGTCAAAGGGATTCCAAGGTCCTAGTAAGCATGGAAAAAAGAAAGGGGAGCCCAACCTCTATGAAAGGTTCCACACATAGAGGGGGGGGAGCACAACCAAAATTGACCCCATACTACCAGGGACAATCAGGACTGGTTGTTACATCATAGCCAACAAGGTTATGAGGTCATACTAAAATTGAGAATGCACGCTGGATGCATCTTCAGTGGCCGAATTATACACCAATGGTGTTTTATTCAACTGGTGCATTTACCTGTTGGAGGAACTTCTCATGGCTTGCGAGGAAGCCTAGGATAAGGGAGACACCTTCACATATGGCTACCTATTGGTGGCATTCACGATGTTCAAGTGGACGCCACCCATTGGAAGACCGTTGGTGCTAGAATACAAGCGGTGCATGGAAAAGATGTTTGTGCCATGGCACTCCAGGGTGGACTTGAAGAAGACAACCTTCAACAACTTGACATTCTCCAAGTGGTACAACAGACTTATCGACGCAACGTAGAGGTTGCACATTCCGTAGGAGCTCCTCAACTGGAAGATGAGGAACATTGATTTCAGCATGAACCAACATCATATGTTTGTATGGATGAGGCATGTTAACAGGGAAGACTTCCATTCAAGGATGTTGTCATTCTACCTGGACAAGGAGGCCTTTGACAAAGAGGCAATGTCCTGGTCAGGAGTTAAACACAACCCGTGCAAGTTGGGGAGGCACTATATCTTGCCTGTAGAACTGCTAAAGAAGAAAGGCAAAGAAGGAGGGGTAGGATCAAGCATAGGACTAGATTCCAAGAAGAAGGAAGCTCAGGCATAGTCATAATCTGAGGAAGAAGACAAGGCGCAGCCATTGGAGCACAAGAAAAGATCATTGTCGGTCTTCCCGCAACTTCCAGATAAAGTCATGTTGACAGGTAAGGATGTCAACGAGATCTTGAGTGTTGCATTCATCACATAACCAGTGGTGAAGAAGTTCAGAACCAGAGTCTCTTCGAGTAAATTATTAAACCCCCAACCCATTGCATTTGCCATCCCCCACACTCGCTCAATGGTCAGATCAACCCCCATCATCCATATTCAGGACGACCCTAATCCCGACACCCATCACTCCACCATCATCATTGACCACCCTCCATCACCACCACAACCTCATTCACCACCCCCAGAAACCACTAGCCCACCCCAAGCCACTGGTCCATAGTTGATGCAGCTTGATCCCCCAGAGAAAGTGAAGTGAGAACGCCTAGAACAACCTAGGATTTTCCTGAGCTGAGACCAGAAGGTTCTAGTCCAAACCACAAAGTACTAGAGAATAGCCTATAGCTCACTAGTCTGAACCCAAATACCCAAGACCATCAGATTGTGCCTTTTGTGTCAGAAAAGGACACCCAAATAGTGGAGGATCCACAAGCTCAAAGTACCCAACACATTCCCTCAATGGCCAAGGTTGAGGGTGGTCACGGAAGCACAACGCAGGGAGCTGATGAAAGTAAATGGGAGGAGATACTAAAGGTTCAGAAGGAACCCGAGTCAACTTCTAGGAAGAGCGTGACATCCACGCAGGAACAGATGGAGATGGTTCTCTAGAACCCTTAGCAGTGTGTAGAGTTGTTGCAACTCTGCCTGGAAAGAACAAAGGTTTTGACACTCTTTCCCTCAACATTAAGGTTGAGGCTTGTGCCAGAACCATCAACAGGTGAGGAGGAGGTATAGACCCACTCAGATCATTCAAATTCCAGTGGATTTCCATTGCAGACTTGAGAATCCAAAGACATAGCCCCTTCATCCACTGACCTGACACAATGGCCATCGACACACTTGGTTGGAATGATCAGAGCATCCACTGATCAACTAGAGCAGAGGCTCCATCAGGCCGAGAGGTCTACCAAGGTCGCAAGGAAGGAAGTGTTCCTTGTGCAAGAATCTAGACAATAATAGGAACATGCCAAGGTACAGATCAAGCACAGAATGGAAAGAGTGTAGGAAAAACTTGCTGAAGCCTAGCTGAAAATTCAGAAGGTCGCACCCCAAATTTCCGAAGCCAAGGATGCAGGAGAGCTAGAGCATCAGATTTAGCTGCTCCAAAGAGCATGGTTACAACTCGCCATTCGTGTTGAGCATCTAGAAGTACAGTTGTGTAAGAATCAACAAGAAGTAGAAAAAAACCTCGAAAGCTACAGGAGCAGATGGAAAAGGTAGTTTTAGAGGAAACAATGCCCGAGCAACACTACATAAGTGCACAACTGAGTGCACAAGGATTTTCAGGGAAGTGAGCAATTGGATGGGCATCATCGCTAGATGAAACCAAACCTTGGAGGATGTGCACACCAAAATCCAAGTGCTGAATGAAGATTTTGCATCCACGATGGATTCGCTGGAGGAATAACAAAAGTTCAACCAGATCCAACAAGAGGATAATGAACTGAATGCCCTATTTGAGGCGCAATCCGTAGCAAAGAAGGAGTTGTGTGAATTCTAGCCTGTCATTCAGACAATGCACGTGTAGATGCATCAAGTTGATGAAATAATAGATTCTGCGTGGAACTCGTTGGTCGCATCCAAGACCAAGGGATGTATTACAGAGGTGACCTAAGAATTCGTAGCAGAGGAATCACTCCTTGCCATGAAGTGGCAGGATAAAGTTAAAAGATTTCAAGGAGTGAGGAAGCGAGCCTTGGAGTTGGTCCCAGAGTTGGGCCCTTCATTTGAAGAGGCAAAAGAAGAGAAAGTGCAAGCAGAAGAGCAAAAGGAAGAGGAAAAGGAGGACAAGGGAAAACAACAGTTGCTCTTGGAAGCTGTGAAAGAGTCGATTACTTGAATCGAGGGAGAGTCAAGGTTTGTGGTCGGATCTTGTTGGGCCCTTCATTTTTGGATAAGGAATTGCACAAGTTTTGTCCTAGTATGAGTTGTGCAAGCTTCAGAAGAAACTGGACAATAGAGTAAGGAGAAGCAACAAAAATCAGTTATGAAAAGGAAAACGCAACGCTAACAAAGAAAAAGCGGTTGCAACAGAACAAGAAAGTGTGCAAGCCAAGATAAAAGACACAACCTAGATTATAGATAGGGTTGAACAAGATTGTAAAAGGTTGTTTTCAATTGGGTTAAGTTGGGTTGGCTATTTTTGATTTTATTTGGTTACTTGATATCACAAATGTAAGGTTCTGATCACAGTTATTGTATGAGGTTGAGAGGCCAGAGTTCTGAGTGTGTAATGTAATCTATAAACCTATTTGGGAGTTAGATCTCTACAACATGGGTCCAGAGCCAGGAGTCTGTAACAGAGTGCTACCTTGTGTCTCTGAGTTTGTAAATGAAGAAATATCTGAAGATAATATGAAGAAGGATCTAAATTTTCAAAATATGTTGTGTCTTTCTGTTTTATACTTATGCAATGCAATGCTTCCTTATGGTTCATGAGTTCCACATGATGTCTCTGTGTTTAAATTCTTGTTCACAACACAAGTAGTTCCAATTCTTGCACATATGAGCTCAGATCTATTCTATAGTTAGATGTCTTGCACAAGATCAGGATGAATCTTGAAGGTTATGTGAATCCTCCTAAGTCTTTTCCTTTCCCTTCCCTATCTATTTGTCTTAGGAGTGCTTCAGGTGAGACTTCTTCTCCTCGGAGGAGATAAAAATTCCAGTTCTCTAGACTACTCAATATCTTTTGTTGGTAATATGAGAAGGACCTTGGTCTGATCAAACTTGTGCCAACACACTCCTGGGGTTCTTGTTATGAGACAAAGCAGTTAGAGCCATGGAAAAATACCCTAGTTGGCCCCCCAGTGTATTTCCATGATTCTTGGTCAAGGACCAAGCAGTTTGATGGTATAAGTCCCTAAGATGTTCTCTAGGGCCCCTAGATGTGTTCCAAGGAATGCTTGCTCAATGCTTGTATTGATCCTTGGTTGTGTATCTTGGTAGTTAATACCCTAGTTGTGATCTGGGGCCACTAGATGTGTTCTGGGGTATCCTAGTCTGGGACTAGGCATTTTCTTGGTTGAGTACCAAGAAGAGATGATGTGTGACCTTATTCTCTCCCGGGATGGTCCATGTGACCTTGGAGCAGTTAAGAAGAAGGGAATGCTCACATCATTGACCCTCCTCGTATTATGGGATGATAAAAGATTATAATTTATATCATGAGATTCATGTGGAAAAATCTTCCATTAAAGAAGAACTTAACCTTTGACTTTGTCTTATTGTTTATCTCGAAACCCCTCTCTTTGACTTGTCTTATTTCCTTGTTGACTTTTTTATTTGTCATTTAATATTTTAAATGTTAAAGTATTATTTGTTTATTTGTTAGGTATAAAACCTAACCCTAAAGTTATGGAAGTAATCTAAACTTTCTATCCCTAACCTAGGTACCTAAAAATATAAAAAGGAGTAACCTATTGATCACTTGACACTCACACTGTAACACACCCACTACGACATAATAAATTTTTTTCTTTTCCTCAAGGGATAGAATCCCCGAAGTCCTACGGGGGCCTAGCACATGCTAGTTCTTCCCTGTTCACCTCCCTGTGATCGTGGGTTAGGACCACAGACCAAACAAACCAGGCGCCTTTTCGTGTTTTGCGACTCAACGATACAAGTGAGTCCAATCTTAAAGGTAGAATGGAAAGGGGGCTCCGGAATGAAACCATGGCCATAGATCTGGGTGTGCAGATTCTGGTCGTCCAGATCTACCCACTGCTTAATGACAGAGAACTAGCTCCCTTTCTTTAGTCCCTATCTTGATGGTACCACATATGCGTCTAAATGCAAGCGCCTTTCACAACTCGCGACCTCACGAGTCGTGAGTTGAAGACCCTCGAATTTTCTTCACCAATCACCGATACCCGAGATTTTGATATGGTATGGCTCCTCCTTATTAGCGCTCTCCACGTGTGACCACTGGCTAGGGCTAACTACTAGCCTTGCTCACAACTTGCAAGTTCGCGAGTTGAAAGGTTGAACCTCTGGGCCCCTCTTTTACAAAACCCCGAGACGCGAAATTCAGAGAAGGTTTGACTCCTTCCGAGCTTCTTGGAACTCACAACTTTGCGACTTGAGTTGTTGGGCCTTTGTGCTCCTTTCTTACGAGAACCCAAAGTACGAGAATTCAATAGGATGCTGACTCCCATTTTCAAACGACACGTGTCCACCACCTGTCACCACTTCTCCCTCTTGCTGGGCATCTTATCATTACACCACCTGTCAACTACGTGGTTCCCACCAAGTGGACGTGCCACGTGTTGCACAAGCTCTCACAACTCACCATCTCAGGACTTCTACAGTCGAAACTGATTCCCCTCAACCTCTGAGACCCAGATATGCAATATGGTAAGGATGTCCTGACTCAATGGTTGCTCCTACTCTTCGCTATTCAGGGCTTCGCGACTCCAAGGGTTTGGTCTTCCACCTCCAAACTCACAAACCCCCGATACATGATGTATCGAGACATCAGATCCCATGGCTGTACTTCATCTTTGATCAACGACCTAGATCACATCGTGATCTCGTGACTCGAGACTCTAAGAGCCTGGTCTTCCACCTCCAAACTCACGAATCCCCGATACATGAAATGGTCATATCTCTGCCACCTGTCCTCCAACATGGATGATCCTGATCCTCTCGTGACTTCACCATTCACAAAGTAAAAATACTTCTCTCTATGACTCCCGATGTCCGAATCCCCGATATGGGCGATCTCGCGACATGCGTCCACTCTCAAACGAACGACTCAGATTTCCTTGGGACTTTGCTACTCGCAAAGTCAAGATGCTCGCCTCTGTGAGGCCCGGTGCCCGAATCTCTGAAATGGATGATTCCGGGACACGCGTCCCCCCACAGACGGATGAATCAGATTCTTTCACCCCTTTGAGACTTCACCTTTCACGGCCTCGCGAATCTTGAGGCAAGGGTTTTAACCCTTCAACTCGTGAATCCACAAAATGAGATTTCACGAGTAATCCAACGTTCCTTGTCGACCCAGATCCTACGGTCCGATTTCTCCCAAACTTAAAACTTGAAAATAGGCTTACCGTAACTCACTTGCTCCTCTACAAGATATGATGGCTCTCGGGACTTCGCGAATTATCCACGGAGAATTCCGACTGTCCAATGCCTCCTTCACGACTCTTACGAAGTGAACACGATATTCCTTCGCTGCTATTTCAACATTTCAAGAAGATCATTCTTCATCGTACAGGGTTACTAATACTTGCGCCTTCAAATCATTTTTCCAAGTTCTTGGTGAGCTTTCTAAAAAGGGAGTCTCTATGGGGATATCTATCCAGGGTATTACCTGAGATGGATAAGAGTATAGATTTCCCGATAATAGACTTCAAGTCTGAATTAATTCAATATGCACGTAAATAGCGATTTATAAAACATAAGCTATACGTAGTATTTCCATTATAAGCATGCAACCACCATTTCTAAATCAAAACACTACACAGGCAGTCTTATACTCAAACCATTCATAAAACTACATAGACTGTGAGCATACATGTCAGCATATAAGTTTCAAGATGCAAGATGTAAAACACTTATTGGAAATAACACCAGATGTGGTTGCAACTGCTGAGAGGGGTGCTCATTTCCACCCAACTGTAGGCTCAGCGACTCCCAACCGATTTACCACTAGCCACCCCTGAGCTGAGACCATGATGCCATGAGACTACGTCTCGGTTTACCAGTGACCGAGAACGAGGGTTACTCTCCCCCTTCTCTACTATCATTCACTCTGCATATCTCCAGAGTTCTTCCTCCTTCCCTCACGTCTGCCCCCTTATCGCTTCCTCTTCACGCATTTCCCTCTTGCGAGGTTGAGTGTGGTGCGATGTCCCTCACGGTGGTCAGTCCCGAGGCTCCTATGGATGGGCGGTTCACTTCCCCCATCCCTCATTAATTCCTGAGGAGACATCTACCTACCAACCTACGAGTAATTTATTTCAGGCCAGCGAGCCGCTCTTGGTTCTCCAGGCCAGTGAAGTCCAAATATGGTATTGGTTTTGGTGGAAGTTAACGCCACCTTTCCAGGTGCCTTCCACCACCTTTCTTTAGCCATCGTGGTCTCTTTTTCAACATACCCCCTCTATGCAGTCCTGC
>ML782575.1:269962-293172 GCA_009831015.1 Picea engelmannii
TTCTGTTATATTATTGAATATCTGCAATATCTCTGTGCATTTCTTTATTATATCTCCGCTCTCATTTCGTGCCGAAAATAATCCGGATCAGTGGTATCAGAGCAGGCTGCTCTTGATCATTTTTTTCAGTGCATGTCCCCGACAAGGTCCGAGTATAAAAAGTTGGGTCTCAATCTTGTCTCTCTTGAAGAAAATATCTCTCGCACACCCAAGAAACCCTCAATGGCGGAAGAAAAGAAAAACGACGGAGCAGACGATTCTATCAATCTGTTGCTTGAGCAAGCTCTCACGCGACAGAGGGACGAAATGATGGAGAATTTTTCCCACATCCTTCAATGCCTGCCAATAGCATCAGGTGCATCTTCATCAAGCGACCACTTTTGAGGCACCTCACCTTTCAAGGTACAAGTTAATTTTGATATTCTGTATTTGAAGGACAGATAGATGCAGAAGCCCCAGAAAAATGGTTAACTCTACTAGAAGGTTATTTCTCTGTTCACAATTTTTTCGACAAATAAAAGATCACCTTTGCACTCCTTAAATCTCTCCCTCATGTCAAGCATTGGTGGGAAACTTACTGGGACCAAAGTTCCACAGAGGAGTCGGGAATATATGGGGTCAATCCCACTTGGGATTTTTTTGTGGATGCGGTAAAAGAATAGTATTACCCCGTTGGAAACTATGAGGACCAGTACATGAGATGGACCACACTATGGAAAGATAGGGGCCAAACAGTTCCGGAGTTCACCAATACATTCCATACCTTGCACACCAATCTAGGTATCAAAGACTCTGAGTGACATTTGGTTCTGAAATACTATGGGGCTCTACACAGATACATCCAAACTGAAATGGATTTTCTGGACATCTCATCACTTGGTGCTGCTTATCAGTATGCTGTTAAAATTGAGGAGAAATTTAAGCACCAAAACAAACGGGAATTCGGGTCTGCAAATCTGCAACAACCAAAGTATGACAAAGACGTCCCTAACAAGAAGTCTTCCGAAAACCAGTCCAAGACACAAGAAAAGAAGGGTCACAGGAAGACAAAGAAGGACACTGGAAAATGGTGCAATTTCCACAAAATCCCCTGGCACAACACTGATGAATGTCGCTCAAAACAGTCATTGGTGGATGAGATCAAAGACAAAGAGCCAAACCCTGATTCAAAATCTGATTCTAAAAATAATGGTAAAGGACAGATCATTGACGCAGACCCCACTGCTATTGTCACGACTGCAACAATTCAACTAGAAGAACCAACAGATCCTGAAGAGGGGGAGCTCCTTTTTCATTCATAGATGTGGGTGAAGGGGACCCCGCTGCATTTTATTGTTGATAGTGGAAGCCATAAGAACCTCATCTCAACAGAGGTCGTCAAACAATTGGGATTGTCAACAACACCACACCCGCAACCATACAACATCGGGTGGCTTCGGCAAGGACGAGATATCTGTGTCAACCAACAATGATGATTGTCATACGACATCCAACCCTTCAAGGATGAGGTATTATGTGATGTTGCCCCACTGGATGTCTGTGATGTTCTCTTGGGCCAACCATATATGTGGAGATGCCATGTTGTTTATGAGTCTCGACCCCGTAGTGTCATTGTTACTTTGGGGGGTCATCTCTACAAAATACCAGAGGTAGTTCCAACTACTGTTCCACCTAAAAAGTGATGCAAGGTAGTATCTCATACTGCAAAATTCAGCTTCTTCACAATCTGTTCAAAAGGAGGACAAAAGGACACTACAACTACTACAGCCTTTCCCCAAGCACCTTCTATCCAACAGAAACAGGTCGACAAGGCTGCAACAAAGTGCAAAGATTCCTTCTACACATCGTCCTCTCATGTATCTTGACTTGTTGAGAAACCTCAACCGCAACAGGTTCGTGACAGATTTCCACAAACTGAGCAGCGCGATGTCTCCAGCAAGACAAGCAGCTCACCAAGATGTAGATTCAACAAATGCTTTTCCCTCTCCCCCGGGAACTCAATGCAATGGAGACCATTTCTTCCTAAGGAGGGAGGATTGATCCATGTGGATATCGGTGGCCACCCACCTTTTCCAAATGGCTCAAAACGACTTTCTAACAATTTTGACAATTTACTATTTTTAGTAGGTTTTAACTTCCGGGGCCATTTTGAGGGCCCAAATGAAGGTTTTTCGAGATCGATATTATAAATTATATCCTAAGGCATGATTGATCCCCCAAAATGAATCTCCTCAACGATACCTTTCTAACGACCTATCACACGCCTAAAACGGAGATCGTATGCAAAAGTTACGACCCCGGGAAGTTGATGTACTAACTTACCCAAACGGGGCCCACATGACTTTTGGCGCTTCATCTCCTAGGGTTAGGTTTTTGGATGTCTAGGGATTTTGGCATTCCCTTCTATTGTAAAAATGCCTTCCGAGCCTCATTGTAATCATCTTCATGTGAATGCGAGCAACTGTCACATCTCTTCTCAGAGATAAGCTGCCACCATTCTAGCGAGTCTTTCACTCTGTATTTTTACAGTCTCTATACATTTCTCTGATTAATAGAAATCGCGTATTACTGTATATCTGTGTTTATGGTTGCATCTCTGATACATTTGTGTTATATTATTGAATATCTGCAATATATCTATGCATTTCTTTATTATATCTCCACTCTCATTTCGTGCCGAAAATAATCCGGCTCTGTGCATTTCTTTATTATATCTCCGCTCTCATTTCATGCCAAAAATAATCTGGATCAGGAAGCCTATTAGTTCAAACCCTCTTATTGAATATATTGTGTACATTTCTAGCATCGAGGTTGACTATAAGATAGATACTTGTCATGCTAATGTCTAAGGAGGTCATGGAAAGCCTCATGTTAGTGGATATTGATGTTTGCTTCTATTTTTATGAATGCAAGTGGGTAGGTTTTTGATGTTTGCTGTTATTTTTGTGATTGCAAGTGGGAAGGTTTCTCTTTATTAGATTTATTTCAAGAATTAGATAATCACTTTTTTTTTTCCTCGAAAAAAATTGTAATTTTATTATTGTATAGTATAAAATTACATTAAAATGTGTCTTCAAAAGAGAGTATCAAAGAAGTATCTCACAAGTTATAAGTCCGATAAGTACATACACTGTGTAAGATATCAACTTCCATATACATTTCAAAAAAATATGTCTATAAAAGCAGGTGACCCTACTCACATGTGTCAGCACAATCCAATATAGTGTGTTAATAGTAAACTGTTCAAAAAATAAGAAAGTTCCAACCAAGTATGATAATAGAAAAAATTAAAGACAGGTCAGTGAGGTTGTTTAGGCTTGTCCCTCATGGAAAGTTATGTGGTAGAATCCCTGTTGACCACCCTCCATAGATTCTGTAATGTTCCATGTGCCATATGAAAGCTCTGTGCCCACTTTGGAAAGCCTATCTTCAAACATGTTGCGCTCTTTGTATATATGTTTGAAAGATATGAAGTCAAATATATTTTTTAACAAGAAAAAATCCTCCCAAATAGGCCTCAATCTCATAATATGACACATTTGTACAACATTTTCCCAATTTATAACAATCATAGAATCTCCTAAAACCTGTAAGAATTGCATCCTTTTTCATAAGCAAAGAGAAGTAGTAATTTTAGTGCCATCAGTTCTACATATTTGTTTGAGCCTCCCCCCAGGCCAACTTTGATATGGAAGAAATGTGTTTTGTATAGGAAAAGAAAAATACCACCCCCCTGACACACACAAAGTTGTTTGGGTCTTCTGGAGATGCCCCATAAAAGTAACCCCAAGGCCTAGATTTATTCACCTCCTCCTCCACCACTAATCGGATTTAAGGGCTAGATTTTTGCTGAGGAAAGTGTTGTAGTACCCCCACATATTGTACAACAATCAAATATGGGATAATTTGATAATCCTGAAAAATCACTCCGTTCCAAGTTATCCAAATCCCCCAAGCAGTGATCAAGGGTAATTCCATGATCAAAAGGGTCTCCCTCCTAAATACCAAGAGAATAGAGCCCTCTCAAAAGATATTCCTTTTCACAAACAATCAGTACCAATCAGTCTGGATACTGCTCCCCAAACACTTTTTGTAAAAGAACATATTAAGGATAAATGATCCACTGTCTCCTCACTATCTTTGCCAAGCGGACACCAGCCCAGGCCATTGAATTGTTGTTTCTGTAGGTTGTCCCAAGTTGGTATATTATTCTCTAGAATAGACCAAACCAAGAGCTTATCATTTGTTGGGAATTTTTGTTTCCAGAGGATTTTCCACCACTAATTGATCTCCTTATGGTGAATATCCACATTTAGTTGTATATAACCCATTTTTGGTGTGTAAGTACCTCCAGGATCCAAATCACAAGTCAATTCATCCTCTCTATCTGTGTTCCTGATATGAGAAAAGATAAGACCATGTGTGTATATTTCCCAATGTACAGATTGTTCCTCTAATAAGTCCAAAGTTCAGCCATGAAACCAACCCCATTGCCATATATTAGTAGTTGTGGGATCAACAAATTGGTATAAATGAAAGAAGCCTCTCATATCTAAGTCCTCTCTTATGTATTCTAGAATTATATGTGTCTGACCACTACCTTCCCATGGATAATGTCCTAATCGAACACTTCACCCATTTCCTATGCGCTAGGCCAGTCCATTACCAACCAAATCGAATTAGATAATCACTTATCACTCTTGGCCTTGAATTTTTCTTTTAAGAGTGTTTGTGAATATACTTATAGAATGATATAAATAGAACACATAGCTACTGGTCTTCCCTTACACCATATAGGTGTTGTCATCCTCAATAACATTTTCCATGGGTTGCTCGGGGTTTCCAACCGTAACAAAAGTGTCACTTGCTTGATTTTTTCGACCACCTACCTCCTCCCTTGTTTTTCTTTTGTAGCTCCACCCATGAATTCACTTCTTGGTGGTTATGGAAAGAGATGAAATTGGGAGTAGATTTCTCTTCCTTGGTATAGGTGAGTGACCAATATTCTTGACACAGGGAGGTTCTTGTTCTATAAGGTCACCTTCAAACTCTGAAGGAATACTCTAGAGTTCCCTTTAGAGTTGTTTTGTATAGTTTTCTTCAATCGACATTTTTTTTATGTCAGTTGATATGGCTAGTAGATATTGATTCTTCCTCTTGTCCATTATGAAGAGTGATTAGTCTTCCTTGTACCCATCTAGACTACTAAACCTCTTGACAAGTGCACCTACCCTTTTTTCATTGATAAATATGGCACCATGATTCATGATAATCTGGAAGTAGTGACTGCTCATTAAAAATACATGAGAGGAAAAAAGAACTCATGGGAAGTATCTAGGTGTTGTTAAAATAGAAATTACACACTAAATTTTCTAAATTACATGCTTCAGGATGCTAATTGTGAGTTTGTTTTAGTTGAAATCCTACCAATATAACATCCACATGTCTACCATTAAATACAATAGAAACATACACCAATAGTTCTAGAATGTATAATTGATTTCAACTAACTAGATCCTTTGGCTAACATTTCTTATCATTTTCCATAAGAATCTTGATGTCAACTAGTAGCCACTTTGCCTTTGTTAGCTGGACAACCATATGAGTAATTGAATGTGCATTCCCAATCTCTCACATTTCTTCTTTATTATTCTGCACCCCATGGCTTCTTCCTTCAAATAGGTCTCCACCTCTACCTCTACCTCCATGGAATATGGAAACAAATTCTAATAGAATGATGTGTTCACCAACCACTAAAGCCTTAGTGTTAAAAATACTTTTGGTAGAAACATTTATCATAGCCTAACTGAATGTATATTGAGAGTCTTCTTGGACAAGTAAGAATTGTAGAAGTGAGACTCAAATTGGTGTCAAATTAAAGGTGTTATTTGAGTAGCCTTCGTCCATATAAAAATTTTCTCTACCACTTATGCCTTCTCAAATTGGTGTCTAGATGAGTTGATGCTCATGCTAGAGTTTATGGGGGAGTCAAGTTCAACCATTATTCCTATATTCTTCAGTGTCAAGCCTTCAAAACTTTAGTGGATGGAGGGAGAAAATGGAGAGTATGCTCAAACCCCGTCCTTTCTCCAGAATAAGAGAACAATCAATTATCAACCATGATATGTTTTCAACACAGAGATGGCCTTATAGTAAGATCACACATGGAAAAGGTGGCTCGTTGCAAATGGACAAGAGAAGGGGCACACGATTGGTTGCAAATGGGTCTCGATAGAAGATGAAAGATTAAGGAAATTGTATCCTTAAAAGAACACCTTCAGTGTAATAATTTTAAAAGTAATTCAATGATCATTGACAATATAGTAGTATTGTAAACCTGCACACCCAATTGGATTAAGAAGACCAACATTCCTAACACGTTTTTATTCGAGATAAGCACAATATTTGAAGCTGAAATACAAAGTATGCAAACAAAATCACAACCAATTAGGTTAATAAGAAATAACTCAAAACATATTACATATGGTTATAAAAATTTAAATAGAAAATAAAATTAGATCATGTTTGAAGTTTATGGAGTTTAATTGTGTGAGAGTTTTATGAAACTCCACAAACTTCAAGTATTATCATGATCAACTATGAAAATGTACTTGCTCATATTGAATTAGATATTTAACAAGATAACGATTTTGTCATATTTGTTTCAATGAAAATACTGCCTGAATCAAACACTCGTTGGTACAGAACTAGTCAAATGCCCAATAACATAGGCAATAACTGATTGAGCTAATCCCTTTGGATTAAATTTTTTGGAAGCGTCTCGTCCTACCCTCAAGTACTTAAGGGAAAGTGATAATGTTGGTACTTTATTAGCTTTGATCAACCCACATAGAGCAAACATATAACAAGCGAAATTTGAACTTTGAGTGGAGAAGATAACATATCCTTTTAAACACTCAAGCTAGACCCAATTAACTTTTAAAAAATAATAAGTATCATACAATATTGTATATATAATTTTATTTTATTTCAATTTATGTATACATTTTTATTTCTTTAGTTACCTAAGTGCTTTAGATGAAAATGAATATTTTTACATTTAGACATATTTTCATTAATTTTTTGGTTTTAGTATGTATAAATTTTTTGTGTTAACATATTTTGAGTGAAGAGTTTATTCTTCTCTAAAATAAAATAAAAACAATAAAAACATTTATTTGTAGTACGAGAAATGATTTTATAAATGTAAATATTTTTTTAATATATGTTTTTTGAAAAATGATGAGGCTAAATTTTTTTATCAATTAAGAATATGTATTTTATTTTTAAAAACTATATATTTGAATTATGAAAAACAATATATTTATATCTTCATAAACTGAATAGTGTAATTACTACTTAAAAGAAATCTCTTATCCCACAAACAAAAAGATCTTATATATTAATTTAACATCTAACTAAACTATAATCTTAAATTAAATTATTATTATTATTCTATAAATTAACTTCGATTTAGACATAAAAATAAAAATACACATGTAAAATGCAATGCAATCTATGCTTGTTTTTAAAATGCAATGCAATCTATGTTTATTTTTATTTGATATGCAAATTAATAAATGAAGATCATGTCATGACATTTATTTTCAATGTACCCATATGCATGCATATATATTAATATGCATGTGTATATATTAATAGTTATAATGTTTTCAATGTACCCATATGCATGTGTATATATTAATAGTTATAATACATTAGATATTGTGACATATCATATTAATATTATCAATTCATATTTCAATAAACTCTACATTGAATTCGTTTCTTCTATTCTGGACTTTAATCTTATTAGTCCCTGCCGAAGGCGTAGAGGGACTATAGCGATTGATAATTAGTTGACTTCATATTAATATGTCCTTTGACTATAAATTTTCACATCGTCTGTATTGTTTGTACTATAGAAGTAAAAACATTATTTTTTATATAATAAAAAAATCCTTATATGTCATCGTCTCATTGGAGAATATATTGGAGGTCTTATTGCCAGCTTTTGTTGTTCCCAATGTTGTAAATGTTTAGATATCCAAAGTTTTGAGCTAGACACTCTTTTTTAATTTTTATTACATTTTTAGTGAAATGTTTAAATATTGAAAGTTCTGAGCATTGACGTTTTTATTATTATTATTATTATTATTATTATTAGTCCCTGTCAAAGACATAGAGGGACTATAGCGATCGATAATTAGTTGATTTCATATTAATATGTTCTTGTATTATTATTATTATTAGTCCATGTTTCTATTTGTATTAAAATGTTTACATACCGAAGGTTTAGAACATTGACACTTTTTTGAGGTGCTTGAATAGGCCTGTCAGCTTAAATGTTTACATAGCATGAGGTACTGGAATAGGACTGACAACTTAAATGTTTTCACACTACAAGGCCCTTAAACAACCTGACAGCCTTAAATGTTCACCTAGATAGGCCTCTTAGAGTACAATTTCCCTCAATTTTTTCCATACAATGTTGCAGTGAATTTGGACAATATTGTTGTCCACCACCAGTTGCATAGCCATTGTATGTTTCATATTTATTCTATGCTCGGAATGAAACTTGGTCATCGTTGAAGATACATACATTGTTAACTGGTTCTTTGGGTGCTTCTTGTTCACTGGTTCATCGGTTGCTCCTTGTTGTTGTTTACTTCAACTTTGTAGGGTTGGGGTCTTGCATGTGCAGTTGGAGATGTTTTTGTTTTTTGGACTTTGCGGGGTCCATGTGATGCACCCACAATTCGACCTTCACTTCTGTCGTTCATCGTTTCAGAGTAAGTTTCACTGCCATAGTTTCATTTCTATTTGTTCTTTGTTGTTCACTGTTTGCAGTTTGCAAGTAAGAATGTTTGATTATTTCTACTGGCATGCTTGTCATATGTTTCCAGTTCCTTCTGTGCTTGGGTTGCAAGTTGGTAATCATTGAAGATACATATGTTGTTTGTTGGTTCATTGGTTTTTTCTTGTTGACTAGTTCGTTGGTTCAATAGTTGCTACTTGTTGTTGTTTGGCTCAGGTTTACGAGTTTGAAGTCTTGGGGTTGTAGTTGGGCATGTTCATTCTTGCTCCCTAGTTTGTTGCTTGTTGTTTTATTTTGTTTTCTTCAGCTTTGCAGGGTTGGGGTCCTACGCCGACAGTTGGAGCTATTTTTTTTTGCACTTTGCAGTGTTCAGGTCCTCCAGCTGCAAGTAGACCTGCAGTTCTTCCATTTGCTATGTCTTCCGAAGTCGAGACCGGGCGCCTGTCCCGTGCCCGTCTATCTTTCTCTTAAATTTTTCTCCAATTATTTTTTCTAGATCCAGACCATAACTACATTTCTTTGCAAAATGTTCTTGTAGAGGAAAAGGATACTGATATGGTGCTAGAAAGAGTGGTATTTCATTCATTGCAAGTTTCATTATTCAGTTTCTATGTTGTTTGGCATGCAACGTTGCTAGCATAGTGAATGTGTTCTCAAATGCATGACAACATTTGCATTTGGACGAAACCATTATCATTCTAGGATACTTCAGTGTTGACATGATACAATATAGTGGCATAACAAATAATTGGACAACTACATGTGCAATTAGAATGTCCGTTGTCTTTTTGTTAATATAAAACATGTGCAAAATGCACTTATTAACCATATATGGTGAAATGTGCCCATATCACAATGCAACCTCTTTATCCTGTACACAGACTGGTGTGAACACGATACAATTTATCTTGTACTTGAAATATGATATGTACACCAAAGATACTACACAACTGTATTTCCATGTCTCAAAGCATAGCTGGATACTTTGTTGCAGAAAACAAAAATCATTTGGCTATGGCCATACAATTTCTTAATATCTCCTGGCTTGTAATATATTTTTGATAGGAAAAACTTTCTATAATTACAACCATGGATGGAGAAAAGCAAAGGTTCATGTCTCTAACTATCTTTTATTCTATTCGTTGATTCTCATTTAGTGTATGTACATATTGTTTGTTCTTCCCTGCATACCAACTCCCATTCATGTTCATTGTATTTTGTGTGTTCCCACATTGAAACAAATAGAATAGCTGGAGAAAACGAAGGAGTCTTTACCGCAGGCGTGGAAGAGGAGATACAAAGGTACATGCTTGTACAATTATTCCATATTCCATTGTTTTATATTTCATTTATTGTCTATATATGTGTTCATCTAATTTATTTTATGTAGATATTGCATATCTTCCTACATAATTGATGCAGGAGCATCACTCACTCATCAAGCGAGCCAGTGCGTGGAGCAGAAAGGACAGCTGGATAGCGCCAGCACCAAATTTTGAAACACCTTGATATGGTTGCGCCAAACATTTATGTGAAGAGTAAATGAAGCGCACTTGTATTGTAAATGGACCTTGAGCCTTTAAGCTCTCATCCTTAGTAGATAGGAAGGAATTTATTAGATTTAATGCTGTTAGATAGGAAATTAATTGTAGATTTGATAGTTTTTAGGTTTCGAGAGGGAGAACGGAATATAGGCACCCTCCTTTGTAAATTGTATTATCATCATTCATTGAGATCATCGAGAGCAAGCAGAGCAGAGCAGAGAACTGGTGAAGAACACCCATGTACAGATTGAATTAATAGAAGAAAGACTTTGATTCAATTCCATGGTTTGTCTTGTTTCTTTGTGTTGATATTATGCTCATGGATGTTTGCTTTCTGTCATGCATTTGCTTTGATATGCTATGTATGTGATTTCATAGTTGAATTGGAATCAGTGAGAGAGAGGAGAATGAGTTTCAATTGTTTCTCTGTTTGAGCCAGGAGATTCCTGCATAGAGTGCAGTTGAATTCATCCGCATAGAGTGCGTTGATGAGGCTAGATAGTTAAACTCTTATTCTCATCTACCCAGAAGTTGAATTGGGTTATTAGAGTCATGCAGGAGAAGTGCAGGTCAAGGTTGAAGTCTCAGCAGCTAGTCAGAGGAAGGGAAGACAGGGATTACTATGGTTGCAAGTGCCCAGAGTTTGGAAAAATTCAACACTTTGAGAGTGGTTGAAGGTCGAGCACAAGCAGTGTACGTAAAGTCTCTGAAGGAGTTAGATATGATAAGCTCAGGAGGGATAGTTCCTTATTGATACTGTGGGAACAGACCCAAGAGAAGGCTCGAGCAGGATAGCGCTTTGGAGCGGAAGGATTCCCCAAGGAGAAGAATCAACGGCTAGGGCTCGCAGAGGAGAATCGTGAAATCCCACTGATCGTCCGATCTAGGAGAAGTGGCACGGAAGTTAACCCTTAGGTGCAAGGAGGGAACATGCCATCGGGATTCAGCGTATCGGAGTTCACGAAGGTGAGAGTTTTATACTTGCTGAAATCGCGATTAGCGATTTCCCAAACTAACGGGAGTCGTCGATCGTCAGGAGGATAGGTGGCACGAGATCCCGGGAGGTCAGGATGAGGCATTCGGGGTTTTTGAAGGAAAAGGAATTGCGACTGGTAAAATCACGATCCCGCGATTCCCGATAGAGCGGAGAGAGGAGGTGACGTGGAATGGGATTGGCGCACGTGCATATCGGGGTTCGGGGTTCAGAGTTTGGGACTTCAGATTGTCGGCATCATAAGTAGCGATATCCTGATAGGGAAATCCCCGATATATGAAGGCATTGACCCTTTGACCATCGGGTTTCAGGGAATTGAAAGGCCCGATCCCGTGAGTACTGAACTCGCGATCTTGCGAGTTTCGATTTCCCGACAAGCAAAGGGGAGAGGTCGCGAGAGAAGATACCTGTGGGTATTGAGAACTCTCGAAATGGGTTGGAAGAGTACTTTGACTCTTCGGGCCTGAGTGAAGAAGGTCCTAGTGGAAGCGGTCAGACTGTTGAGGGTCGAGCGATTCGCACCAAGTGGTATCAGAGCCGGAGTAGTCTTTGCTTTCTGTAGCAGAGAAGGGAGAGAAGAAGAATACACCATGCTGCCTAGAAGAGAAAGGCAGTCACCTGATCGAGAAGACAAGGACGCTTGAACAAGGGGTAGGCCAGCAAGAAACCCAGAGATGGAGCGACAAATGAGAGATCTCCGAGAAAGGCTTGAGGAGATGGAGACAGCGCAGAGACGCAGAGTCAGCGCTAGAGAGTTCAGTGATTTTGAGGTGGAAGAGGAAGCTGGACATGCAGAAGAGGTCACAACAGAGGATGCTTCGACCGAGCGATTGATAAAAGCCATCGCCAGGATGAGTTCCAAGACCAAGATGGACATTCCCATCTATGGGGGAAGCCTGAATGTAGAAGAGTTGTTGGATTGGAGCCACGCTCTTGACACCTACTTCGATTACGAAGACATCGAAGAGGATAAGAAGGTAAGGCATGCTGTTACCAAGTTGAAAGGACATGCATCCTTATGGTGGGATGAGTTGCAGGCTAATAGGCGCTGCAAAGGAAAAAATAAAATCAAGAGCTGGGATAGGATGATCACTAAGATGAAGGCGAAGTTCATCCCCAGAGATTACCAGATCACACTGTTCAGGCGGATGCAGAACCTGAGACAGAAGTTGATGACAATGAAGGAGTACACCGAGGAGTTTTATAGACTCAATATCAGAGCAGGTCATCGGGAGAGCGATGATGAAAAGGTGGCGAGATATCTGAATGGTCTGAGGTATGACATTCAGGATGAGTTAAGCATTCTAACCATTAGGACGGTGGAAGATGCATACTAGATGGCTCTAAAAGCCGAAGAGAAGCTGAGCCGCAAGCAAGGTCAGCAAGGGTGAGGCAGGAGTCAGCCTAGAGGCAAGGCAGTTGCCCAGGAAAAATTCCAGAAGCCCAAGGAGGAGTGGAAGAAGCCTCAGGGTAAGGTTGAAAGAGGTGGAACCTCACAACAATGACAACAATATGCTGAGCCGAGGAGACAGCATACAGAGCAGGGTGGCAGTTATGCTGATGCCAACACATTTCCTCGTACCCGAGGTAGAGGAAGAGGACGAGGAGGAATGATCACATGTTTTACATGTGGAAAGGACAGACACAAAGCCGTTGATTGTCCAGACAAGAAACCGAACAAAGGAGAAGCTCACATCACTGAGGCGCAGAGGCGTGATGCTGAGACAGAAGATGCAGACAGCGGAAGATCGCTTGGGATGCATAAAATCCTTTTGACACCTGAGAAAGAGGTGGACAACTCAGTGCAGAGGAGCAGATTGTTTAGAACATCTTGCACAGCCAAGGACAGGAAATGAAAGGTCATAGTTGACAGTGGGAGCACCGACAATCTCGTTTCAACCGAGATGGTGGAAAAGCTGGAGCTGAAAACAACTAAGCACCCGAGTCCATATAAAGTCTCATGGTTACAAAAAGGACACCGGGTAAGTGTCACTAAACAATGCTTAGTTAAATTCAAGATTGGGAATTACCATGATGAGATTCTGTGCGATGTTATTCCCATGGATGTATGTCATATATTGCTGGGTAGACCATGGCAGTATGACAGAAATGTGGTTCATGACGGAAGAATGAACACATATACCTTGGAGAAGGATGGGAGAACACACAGGTTGCTTCTGATAAAGGATAAGGAAGTGAAGCCGGAAGTAAACAACACTATACTTCTTATGAGTGGGAAGGAGCTTCTCACAGAGATGGAGAAGAACGAAGATCCACAATTCTTTGTTGTCAGGAAGCTGAGAATTGTCCTGACTACCACAAGAGTGGACGACTTGCCAGAAGAGGTTCAGGAACTGCTAGGAGAGTTCGTTGATATCATCGTGGATGAACTACCTCGTTCGTTGCCACCGATGAGCAGTGTGAGTCATCACATTGACCTCATACTTGGAGCAAGCTTTCCGAATAAAGCAGCGTACAGGTTGACACCTCAGGAGAACGAGGAAGTCAAAAGGTAGGTACAGGATCTGCTGGACAAAGGACTGGTCAGGGAGAGTCTGAGTCCGTGTGTTTTTCCAACAGTGCTAAGTCCGAAGAAGGATGGAGGCTGGAGGATGTGTACAGACTCCAGAGTGATTAACAAGATTACCATCAGGTACAGATTTCCACTGCCAAGAATGGATGACTTGATGGATTGCCTAAGTGGGGCAAATTATTTTTTGATGATTGATCTCAAGAGTGGATATCATCAGATTCGCATGAGAGAAGGAGATGAATGGAAGACATCATTCAAGACAAACGAGGGTTTGTATGAATGGCTGGTCATGCCATTTGGTTTGACAAATGCGCCGAGCACGTTTATGAGGCTGATGAATGAAGTCCTACGGGAATTCATTGGGAAGTTTGTGGTCGTATATCTGGACGACATATTGATTTTCAGCAAGACCAAGGCTGAGCATTTGAAGCATTTATCCATTGTGATGAGAAGACTGCAACAAGAGAAGCTGTTGGTCAATATGAAGAAGTGTTCCTTCATGAAGACAGAGCTCATCTATTTGGGTTTTGTCATATCAGCCAATGAGTTGAAAATGGATCCAGAGAAGGTGGAAGTGATAAAGAATTGGCCATCACCGAGAAATGTTTTCGAGGTGAGGCGTTTCCATGGTTTGGCTAGTTTCTACAGGAAATTCATTCAAAATTTCAGTGGAATTAGCGCCGCAATGATGGATACAGTGAAAAAGCGGCACAAGATTTTTCACTGGACAACAGAGGCTGAGAGGAGCTTCAATCTGTTGAAGCGGAAGATTATAGAGCAACCAGTGTTGGTGTTTCCTGATTTTTAGAAGACATTTAAGGTGAAATGTGATGCCAGTGGGTATGATGTAGGAGGGGTCTTAAGTCAGGATGACAGACCTGTTGCATATTTCAGTGAGAAGTTGGATGATGCAAAGCTGAAATACTCCACATATGACAAAGAGTTCTATGCCATCATACAAGCATTGAAGAAGTGGAGGCATTACTTGATACCTAAGGAATTTGTATTGTACAACGACAATCATGCATTGTAGTTTGTGAGTCAATAGGAGAAGTTGAACCAAAAGCATGCGAAATGGGTAGAGTACATGCAGAATATCATGTTTGTGATCAAACACATTTCAGGAACTACTAACAAAGTGGCTGATGCTTTGAGCAGGAAATGTTTGTTGCTGCAGGAATTCAGAGTCAAAACCTTGGGTTTTGAAAATCTGAAGGACATGTATGCAGGTGATGCAGATTTCGGGGAGGCATACGAAGCAACTGAGAAACCAGTTCTTAGAGATCGGAGTCCATGGATAGATTTCATGATCCAGGAAGGATTGTTGTTCAAAGGCAATCAGCTATGTATTCTGAATTGCTCCATGAGGGAGAAATTAGTGAAGGAAAAGCATAGTGGCGGTTTAGTAGGTCATTTTGGACGTGAAAAAACATTCGTGAAGCTGAGCGAATCGTATTTTTGGCCGGGCATGCGAGTAGATGTAAAGAGGTTTGTTGAAAGGTGCAGCATATGTCAACATTCGAAGGGCCGAAAGTAGAACGTCGGGTTATATCAGCCATTACCCATACCAGAGAGGCCATGGGAGGCGATTAGCATGGATTTCATTTTGGGTTTGCCGAAGACTCAGCGAGTAGTTGATTCCATCTTTGTGGTGGTAGACAGGTTTTCGAAGATGGAACATTTTATTCCATGTCAGAAGACCAGCGATGCGACCCACATCGCAAACTTGTTTTTCAAAGAGGTTGTTAGATTGCATGGATTGCCGAGAAGCATAGTCTCAGATAGGGATACTAAATTCATAGGTCATTTTTGGAGGACGCTATGGAAAAAGCTCAGAACTAATTTGGATTTTAGTTCATCTTACCATCCGCAAACAGATGGACAGACCAAGGTGGTCAACAGAAGTTTGGGAGATCTATTGAGAAGCTTGGTGACAAAGCACCATAGCAGTTGGGACCAGATATTACCACAAGCAGAGTTCGTGTACAACGATTCGGTGAATCGGAGTACAGGAAGAAGTCCGTTCCAGATTTTATATGGGACACAACCAAGGGGAGTTTCTGAGCTCAGGGAGTCGGAACGGGCTACAACTAGCAGTGCCAGTGCTGAAGAGTTCGCTGAGGCAATGAAAGAACTTCACAGTCAAGTGAAGCAATGACTGATGAAATCAAATCAAGAGTATAAGCGCAGAGCCGATCAGCGGAAGAGACAACTTCAGTTTGAATTTGGTGATATGGTTCTGGCACACTTGAGGAAAGAAAGGTTCCCAAGGGGAACATATAACAAGCTCAAGATGAAAAAAATTGGGCCATGCAAAATCCTGAAGAAATTCGGGGAGAATGCATATGAGATTGAGCTGCCGGATGGCATCGGGATATCTCCGATTTTTAATATTTCAGATTTATACCCATACCGGGCTGAAGAAATAGGGACTGGAATTGAGGAACCAGTAATCCAGTGGTAGAAGCAATTACCAGTTACAGAGAAGCCGCAAATGGAGTGCATACTAGACAAGCGAGCAAGGAAGAAGACCAGGCGAAAGTAGTATTTTGAATACCTGGTAAAATGGAAGAATCACCCAGTGGAGGATGCCAGCTGGAAGACAGAAGTAGTCATACAGAGGCATGGACAAACCGTGCAGGAGCTCATGGACAGGAGCCCATGAATATTTTCAAGCCGAGGAGTATGATGCAGGAGCATCGCTCACTCATCAAGCGAGCTAGCGCGTGGAGCAAAAAGGACAGTTGGATAGCGCCAACACCAAATTTTGAAACACCCTTATATGGTTGCGCCAAAAATTTATGTGAAGAGTAAATGAAGCCCAGTTGTATTGTAAATGGACCTTGAGCCTTTAAGCTCTCGTCCTTAGTAGATAGGAAGGCATTTATTAGATTTAATGCTGCTAGATAGGAAATTAATTGTAGATTTGATAGTTTTTAGGTTTCGAGAGGGAGAACGGAATATAGGCACCCTCCTTTGTAAATTGTATTATCATCATTCATTGAGATCATTGAGAGAAAGCAGAGCAGAGCAGAGAACTGGTGAAGAACACCCATGTACATATTGAATTAATAGAAGAAAGACTTTGATTCAATTCCATGGTTTGTGTTGTTTCTCTGTGTTGATATTATGCTCATGGATGTTTTCTTTCTGTCATGCATTTGCTTTGATATGTTGTGTATGTGATTTCATAGTTGAATTAGAATCAGTGAGAGAGAGGAGAATGAGTTTCAATTGTTTCTCTGTCTGAGACAGGAGATTCCTGCATAGTTAAATTCATTCGCATAGAGTGCGTTGATGAGGCTAGATAGTTAAAATCTTATTCTCATCTGCCCAGAAGTTGAATTGGGTTATTAGAGTCGTGCAAGAGAAGTGCAGGTCGAGGTTGAAGTCTTAGCAGCTAGTCTGAGGAAGGGAAGACAGGGATTACTGTGGTTGCAAGTGCCCAGAGTTTGGAAAAATTCAACACTTTGAGAGTGGTTGAAGGTCGAGCACAAGCAGTGTACGTAAAGTCTTTGAAGGAGTCAGAGATGATAAGCTCAGGAGGGATAGTTCCTTCTTGATACTGTGGGAATAGAACCAGGAGAAGGCTCAAGCAGGATAGCGCTTTGGAGCAGAAGGATTCCCCAAGGAGAAGAATCAACGGCCAGGGCTCGCAGAGGAGAATCGTGAAATCCCTCCGATCGTCCGATCTAGGAGAAGTGGCGTGGAAGTTAACCCTTAGGTGCAAGGAGGGAACATGCCATCGAGATTCGGTGTATCGGAGTTCACGGAGGTGAGAGTTTTATACTCGCTGAAATCGCGATTAGCGATTTCCCAAACTAACGGGAGCCGTCGATCGTCAAGAGGATAGGTGGAACGAGATCCCGGGAGGTTGAGATTCGGCATTCGGGGTTTTCGAAGGCAAAGGAATTGCGACTGGTAAAATCACGATCCCACGATTCCTGATAGAGCGGAGAGAGGAGGTGATGTGGCGCGGGATTGGCGCACGTGCATATCGGGGTTTGGGGTTCGGAGTTTGGGACTTCAGATTGTCGGCATCGCGAGTAGCGATATCCCGATAGGGAAATCCCCGATATATGAAGGCGTTGACCCTTTGACCATCGAGTTTCGGGGAATTGAAAGGCCCGATCCCGTGAGTATTGAACTCGCGATCTTGCGAGTTCCGATTTCCCGACAAGCAAAGGGGGGAGGTTGTGAGAGAAGATACCTGTGGGTATTGAGAACTCTCGAAAGGGGTTGGAAGAGTACTTTGACTCTTCAGGCCTAAGTGAAGAAGGTCCTGGTGGAAGCGGTAGGACCATTGAGGGTCGAGCGATTCGCACCAATAATAACTTATCTTCATGTGATTTGTATTTTCTATGCCACTACATTGAAATAAATAGAAATCTGTTTATTTTTTTTACAAGTCTCCCTACATACCAACTTCCTTCATGTCCATCATATTTTTTCTGCATTGCTACATTTAAACAAACAGAGTGGCTAGAGAAGATGATGGACTCTTTGTCACGAATGTGGAGGAGTAGTTACAAAGGTGCATGCCTCTACTCTTATTTCATATTCCAGTGTTTAGTATTTCATTTATTGTCTATTTATTTGTTCTACTTGTTCTACTGCTTCGTCCCTATTTTACTGTGTGTAGATACTACGTATATTTATACATAGTAACTTATCCTCACATGAATTGTATTCTCTTTGCTGCTACATTGAAATAAATAGAACTGTATTCCTTTATTTTACATGTCTTTCTGCATACTCACTTACCTTCATGTCCACTATATGTTCGACGTTCCTACATTGAAAGAAACATATTGGTTGGATAGGAAGATGGATTCTTATATGCCACATCAGAGGGAGCTGTAGTACAATCTTCAAAAAGATATACCAACTATGCTGGTAATTCAAACACAAAAAAAAGGAGGGTGCATTTAATATTGGACTAGAAAACGATGATTTGGCAACAATGGACCTTTGTTGAGATTTCCTACTTTGAAACATTTCCCTTACCATCTCTAATTTTCCCACTTTTTGTTATCCCCTTTTTTCCCCTCTTCTATACTTAACCAAATTCCCCTTCATTTTCCTCATCTACTTTTACTTTATGGTTGCTTTGCTTAGTCGTCTTTCCGAAAATGTCCAGGTGCACGGGTTGGCAGAGGCACGGGTTCACATTTATACTCATTCTTCTATATAACGACTCCGACTGATGATTTCCTCATTCCATACTTAGCCACTTTTTCGATGGCGGGTTCCCGGGCTGGCAGGTTTAAGATTGTGCCTCTAGCTTCATAGGTTCCACGATATACAGATTGGTTGTCGTACCCCCCCATCATTCCCTATTTCCTGTTACACATTTTTGCAGTCAAAACAACCGAGGCATACAATTTGACTGTAGGGTCCTCATGTTTCTTGAGTATCCCTTGACACCCTATTTCATATTCCATCTCCTTCGACCCTGTATGTTACATTCAAAATAATTATAGAGAATATAAAATGCATATTCTTATTTAGTCCTTCTGATGTTCATCTACACATACTTGCATAAGAAAAACTTGGACTAGTGACATGGCCATGAGCAATCAATCATCATAAACATCAACAAAATGATAAGGCCAAAGGTAAAGATGCATACATTGTGTTCCTCATATGTTTACCAAAACAATATTCTCATCTATTTATTCATTTATGCCATGGTAAATATGTTGATGTCATCTGCAACACATACTTTGCAGTTCAAAAGAAGTATCAACGAGCACGAGTGAGATGTCGAACATAACACAAGTTTCGCAGAACAAGAGGTCTAGTTGCAAAACTCTGGCTCTAGAATTCATCCAAGTTGTGCGACTACTTGTACATTTATTCCAGGAAAAAAGAAAACAAAAAAATAATGCAGACTACCATTCACATTACTTTTCTTGTTCAAAAAATGTCGCCAGGTATAAACTTATAGCACCCAAAATACTATCAATAGAGGGCTTGAACAATCGCCGAACTGGACAAGCTTTTGTTGGGGACATAATGGTCATCTATAGCACCTACCTGGATAAGGAAAACAAAACTATATCCATTATGCGAGCTGACATGATAGACAAGGAGGTCCCGATGATAGTCACACTGACTATTCCCACTGAACTTGTCCAGAAACATGCAGAAAATATATTTCTAGGTAATGGGATATCCATTACAAATTTTCATATATCGCCCAAAACAGTATATGAACGTGGTGATTGTGATCAGATTATATCGCTCAACAAAACAAGTATTTTGGAAAAAATTCCCGCTATTTGTTCAGAGTATCGTTTCGTCTCGGACACAAGTATGAGCTAACTTGCACAGAGAAACGTCACTTACCCAATCAGAACCATTGGTGCAGTTGTCACAGTCATGAGAAAACTTGGCTCGCAACACATTCTCCATATAAAATATGGAGAGTCAGACAACAACAAGGCAATGGTACCATTCTCCATATCTAGTTTTTTCCTTTACTTTCACATGTCCAGGTATCTCGGTTATGTTACACAATTATTGCACTGTTCCTTGTTGCAACTACAATTTTTTGACACCTATTCAAATTTGTTTTCCTCAATGGAACAACAATTGCATAAAGGAAAATTTCCTCTTATGCTATTCAAAAATATAACAAAGAAAAGAGATGTTAGATAAAGGATCTTTCGCACAACCCAAACAACATTTGTAACTGAATTGTGAACAGGCATAGTACAGGATCTCAAAAAACTAACTAGATATACAAGTGTTGTGCATATTATACATCTACATTTTCATCCTCGCTTTTCCCATATAAATTTCCTTCAACTTTCTGCACTTTTTCTTTTGTTGTTGTTGTGCAGTTGTATATTATATTGTTCAATATATTGACTACTATGGTCATGTGCCTAGGTTGAGGGTGTTTTGGTTGAATCGAATACGTACTCGACCCCCTTCGAGTCTGTATGTGCCAAATGCAACTCTCCTGCTTCTTCTTCTGCTTTCATAAATGATGATACAATTGATTGTCTGCGATGCAGTAAAAAATTCCCTTACATATATAGACATTTCCTCAATGATGCCATCTAGATTGTGAGCAATACAATCATACATTGTACAATTAGACAACCTCTATTGCAAGATGTGCTTCCAGGGTTAGCGAAATTTCCATATGAATCATACCTATAGAAAAAGGAGAACAATGTCTACATGCTAAACAACTTTTGAATAAATAGAAAATTTACCTTAAATGAGGACAATGCAATATTGCATATCAACTGGATAAAAAAAAAAAAGTTTCATATCAAGCTTTGGCAGGAAACGAAAAAATCTCATGTGTGTCTGTAATTTTTTGTCATACTCAAGTTCTTCGGAGTTTACATCTATGGATGTAAAATTTTGTTTCCAAAGATTGTCTCTTTTTGTGCACTTGAAAAAACAAGGAGAATCTAGCTACAAATCAAATCGTTGTTATTTTGATGTTTTTTTTGCATCTTCTAGTAAGAATTTTGCATATTTTTTGAGGTGTTCAAATGAAAAAAAAATGGTGGCTAGTTGTGGATTTGTTCGAGGAGTATGCTCCTTTTTTGGTGCCCAAATTGGAAAAATTGTTTTCCAACTATATATGCATGGCAAGATTTCTACATTTTTTGGCTACCCAAATAAAAAAAGAAGATGATCTCCAACTATACATTTCTAGTATGATAAGTTCATTTTATCGATGCCCTAACTGGAAAAAAAGGACTCAAGATGGATTGAAGCATGGTCTTGAGATCTTCCGAACTCACTATAGAGATTGGGGGAGTTCGAGCATTGAAATTCATACAGGAAGGTACATTTATAGCTGATGTACAAGCACATAAGATTGTTCAGTCTAGAAATGGGAAGCATGAGGACAACCCCCATACAAAGTATCCAACTTTGAATAACTTAGGCCCACCCTTTGAACCGTCGAAATGGCTTGCTCCTCTAGGTAGAACCATCGGGCATTTCCAATAATATTGGAAATTTGACATTGTTAAAACTGGTAGTGATAGAACATGGTACTATTAGAAGAAAATGTCCATTATGATTTTGCTTCATGGTGAACTATTAATCGACAAGTTTATTGTTCCCCATTTGGGGGTTTGGTTATAGCTGGGATACAATGGCGAATCTCCGTTGGTTTTGTGTTGTCTTGTGATTGGCAGACTTTTTTTCATATCTCATAGCTCCCGTTATTTCCTCATGGGAACATATACCAGATATAAGAGAAAAACAATGCCATGTTTGTTCTTTTTTATATATCAAATTGTTTGATGCATAGGTTGATGCGTACTTCTCTATGGAACTTTGTGGGATGTCACTTGGCACCTTCTGTGTTCATGTGTTGCCTTGCGCCTCGACTTTCAATACATTTGGTGTTTACTTGGCTCGTCGTTGTATGCTTAGTTCTAGAAAATTAATGATGCATTCAACACCTTGGCGCTTTTTATATGATCTTAAATAATATACAAGACCTTCTTTTCCTTTTAATATAATCTCTTTGACGCAAATGTGGTATGTGGCTCGTTTTAGCACTTTTCCTTGATCAATGAACTTTGCAAAATTCAGCTCCAGGAATATTTTGAAATAAAAGGATATATACTATGTGAAGTCCAATGGAACTATCATATAAACCACAGGACATTAAAATTCAAATTCGTCTTAAAATTCAAATTTGTCATTGCTATACTTGTTCATTTAAGTTTTTGTGGTGAAAATTATGTTCATTTGTCGGAAAATCCACAGTGTTGATGACATCTTGTCGTCGACGTTTCGGATCCATAGCAGGATCCATCATCAGGACAAAAAAGTCTGAGAAAAATAGTAAGAGAAGAGCCTTTATTAAATAGTGCTGAGGCGGGTGAAGGAGATACGCTTGGTTGAGTGAAACCCTAGTTTTAGGAGAAAATTAGGGTTGACCAGAGGTTTTGGTAAAAATAATAATAATTTTATGTTGATTACGGTTAAATTAGTGATGAAACCCTAGAATTGAGGGAGTTCATACAATCTTAAGTTAAAGTTAGTTTTTGTCAAAGAGGTAAAACCTAGGTTTGAGGGAAATAATATTAGTCTTAAGTTGGTTTAATTATAAGCTAGTTTTAGGTTTAAATTATTAATAATTAAATAAGGTTCATAAAATATGCTAGAATTAGGTTCAAAATTATTAAGACTAGACTTATTTTATGTTAAAAAGGCTAAAAATAGGGTTGACTGAAAAGTTGACCATAGGTTTTAGTAAAAATAATATTAATTTTAAGTTGGTTAAATTAATGATGAAACCCTAGTCTTGAGGGAGAAAATTAATGAAATGTT